>JANZLH020000232.1:0-15319 GCA_026770325.2 Erythroxylum fimbriatum | reverse complement strand
AATAAATATTCAAGTTGAAATAGTTAAATGCACAATAAACTATGCATTTTATCGTAATACAAGAAGATTTGCAATATATTCCCTCGCATCATTCATCTCGTTATTTTGTGGCTCGTATTGACATTTTCTTGGCTTGGTATTGACAGTTTATCCCCACCTTGAATATCTTGACTTGGTATTGACATTTTCTTTCAACAACAAAATACTCACTGCATATAACAATGAATTTAACAAGTATAAGAAAATATAAAAGCATAACCAAAATTCTTCTATGGAACTTTATACACGTACAAAATCTAATCATGTATGAGTTCTCATATAGCAATAGATCACAACAACTATTCTCATAGCTACAAACGAACCAACTGTTCACAAAACAAAATTTTGAGCTTACCTCAACAACAACAAAAGCTTCTTCCACTTCTTTCAGCCTCACGAATATTTCTGCAAATTTGTTTTCAAAATTTTTTGATCAGCCTCAAAAGATAAGATAACAACATCCCAAAATAACAACTTAGAAAATATAAAATCAGTAAATGCACAGGTTTTTCACTTTTCATCAATACATAAACTCTCCGTATGCTTAAGTGACAAAATCAATCTAATTCTTAACAAATACCCAATTCAACATATTCATGTTCTAGCCAACTCCCCATCTTTAGAAGCAGGGAAAAGGCATGTTTAAATCCAACTCAAGAGGGTCAAAATTTCTGCAATAATGATCTAAACCTATAAAAAAATAAAAATAAAAGATTGCTCAACGCAGACAAAGGTCTGCGTTAAACAACGCAGACCCATGTCTGCGTTGATGTTCAACGCAGACATGGGTCTGCGTTGAACAACGCAGACGGTCTGCGTTGTTCAGTCTGCGTTTGATGAACAACGCAGACATGGGTCTGCGTGAACATCAACGCAGACCTTCGTCTGCGTTGATACATCAACGCAGTGACTCTGTCTTTCATCAACAAACCGAGGTAACATAAATAACAGGAAGAAGAAGAAGAAGAACTAACCAAGGGATTGTACAGGGAGGAGTCGGCAGATGGAAAACAAAAGACCAGAAGTTAAGCAAGATAAACGACTCTTGAGAGATGTTATAAACGTAAGTGACGGGGGAGTAGGAAAAAAATGCTTCCCGAAAAAGCTAAATTTGGGAGCTTTTAAAAAAAGCTCCAAATTTTAGCTTCTTAAGAAGCTGTATTTTAGCTTTTTTAGAAGCTATTTCTACTTGAAAAGTGCTTTTGAGGTTTACTGCCAAACACTCATTTTATCCTAAAAATAGCTTTTGCGGTAGAAAAAAGTTCTTTTGGACTCTTCAAAAGCTGATCCAAACAGGCACTAAGACGTCTTTTATATGGAGTACGAGGGTGACTTCTAAAATAAAGCAAAAAGGCACATGCTGGTTTGAGACGTACGTAGGTCTTTAGATAGAAAAGAATATACGTAGGAGGCAGCTAGACCAGGCTTGGAGGGCGTCTTCTAGAGCTTGGCAACAGTTGACAAGTGGACTTGAATTTGGAGACATCTTTACGGTGGGTTTTATTTTCCATCTTTTGCCTTCAAGGGAGAGTAGGTTGCGTGGGTAGAGTTTAAAGTTTTGGAAATCTCTCATGTTGTTTGCTCGTCAATGAACTCACAGGGAGTTACTGAAGAGTAAATCAAGCTTAAAGCTTTTCCATTTTCATTGGCTGACAAGGTGAAAGTTTGGTTCTATTATTTACCGTCTGGGTCCATAACCACTTGGAATGATCTGAAGAAGCAATTCTTAGAGAAATTCTTCCTTGCTTCCTAAGCTACAAACATCAGAAAAGATATTTGTGGAATCTGACAATTTAATGGAGAGACACTGTATGAGTATTGAGAGAGATTTAAACTACTATGCGCAAGCTGTCCTCAACATTAGATTCCAGACTAGCTGCTTATCCAGTACATTTATGAAGGTTTGCGCGAGCATGGCCCCTAATGTACAACAGTTCGAAACTCGACAAGATAGCACCCCACGAAGGGTTAATGAGGTTAGTGTTTCTTCCACTGATCAAAGATTAGATGCTCTGACTTCCTTGGTGGAAAAATTGGTTGTTGGACAAATTCAACAGGTCAAAACATGTGGTATTTGCTCATAACTGTTTATGCAATAGACATGTGTCCAACTCTTCAAGAAGACCCTAATGAGCAAGCAAATGCGGTAGGACGATTTCCAGGGCCACCACAAAGTAGATATGATCCCTACTTGAATCACTACATTTCAAGCTGGCAAGATTACCCCAATTTTAGTTATGGAAATAAACCACTAGGATTTTAGCCATATCCACCTCAAATGAGACCACCAATTCCACCACCTTAAGCATCATCATCTTCTAAGCTAGGTATGTCTTTAGAAGATATTGTGAAAAGTCTGGCTACTAACACTTAAAACTTTTAACAGGAAATGCAGGCTAGCATCCAAAATCTAGAAAAGAAAGTCTCCCAAGCCATAACCATGAGCAAAATGGAAGCTGGGAAGGGCAAGCTCCCTGCCCAGGTAGAAATTAATCTAAGGAAAAACACTAGTGTCATGACACTTCAAAATGGAAAAGAGGTGCAAAGCCATATACCTAAAGAGCAAGCAGCTAAAAAGCCTGAAGCTGAAGAGAACAATACTCCTTCAAATGAATCAACAAAGAAGGTAAGTAATGAGTCAGTTAACACTAAACCTAAAATTTTGATTCTCCCACCTTTTCTTAGCAGGTTAGCAAAACCAAAGAAGAGAAGGAAAAGGAAATTTTGGAGACCTTTTACAAAATTGAAATCAACATCCCTCTACTGGATGCTATTGATCAGATACCAAGGTATACAAGATTTCTTAAGGACATGTGTTCTAGAAAGAAAAAGCATGAGATTAAGGGCAAAATTGTAGTTGGTCAAAACGTTTCAGTTGTCGCGTAAAGGAAAGTGCCACAAAACTAAAAAGTTCCAGGTATGTTTTCCATATCATGTATTATTGGCATAACTAAAATCGAAAAAGTCATGCTTAATTTAGGATCTTCAATTAATGTCATGCCATTATCAGTTTATAGCTTATTGAATTTAGGATCAATGAAGGCAACCAATGTAGTAATTCAATTAGCTGATAGATCTGTAATTTATTCTGAAGGCATGATTGAAGATATTTTAGTTAAAGTTGATGAACTTATTTTTTCCTATTGATTTCTACATTGTGGATATGAGTAATGATGTATCCCCTGATGCTGCTATTATTTTACTAGGAAGGTCATTCATGAAAACAACAAAAACTAAGATTGATGTTGATTTGGGTATTTTAACTTTTGAATTTGATGGTGATGTTATCACTTTTAATATACCAGATGATCATGATTTTGTTTTTCATGTTAACATGATTGATGCTATTGTGCAAGAGCATTTTGAAAGTGATTTGGTGCAGGATAAGTTGGAGGTCCTTTTAAGGAATAATCTGACAGATAGGGATGCCAAATTAGAAAGTGAGGTTGAGCTTAAAGATGCTATTATGACACTTTCTTCCATACCAGAGATAAAATACAAGTCAGTGAATAGTTATATTAAGTTACCCACTATTTCTGAAAAAATTCTTCCTTCCGTTAAACAAGCTCCTAAACTCGAGTTGAAACCATTACCTACATATCTCAAGTACGTGTATTTGGGAGAAGGTGAGACCCTACAGTCATCATTGCTAATGATTTGACCATGGTGTAAGAGGAGAATTTGATACGAGTGTTGAAGGACTATAAACAAGCCATTGGTTAGACCTTGGCGGACATAAAAGGGATCAACCCTTCAATATGTATGCATCGCATCCTCTTTAAACCTGACTCCAAAGCTGTGAGAGACCCTCAGCGCTAGTTGAATCCAGCAATGAAAGATGTGGTGATGAAGGATATTCTGAAACTATTAGAGTTAGGGATTATCTTCTCTATTTATGATAGTCAATGGGTAAATCCAGTGCATGTGGTTCCAAAAAAGTCTGGTTTTACATTGGTTAAAAATGAAAGTAATGAATTGGTGCCTATGAGATTGCGAACTGGATGGCAGATGTGTATTGATTTTTGTAAGTTAAATGTTACCACAAGAAAGGACCATTTCTCACTCCCTTTCATTGATCAAATGCTTGAAAAGTTAGCAGGTAAACTATTTTTCAGTTTTTTGGATGGATATTCAGGTTATTATCAAATTGTTGTAGCTCTCAAAGATTAGGAAAAACAACTTTTACTTGTCCATTTGGTATTTTTGCATATCGATGTATGCCTTTTGGATTATGTAATGCTCCTAAAACTTTTTAAAGATGCATGATGAGTCTTTTCTCTGACTTGATTGAAAGTTGTAATGAAATCTTTATGGATGACTTTACTATTTATGGTGATTCTTTCAATCATTGTCTTGATAACTTGTTTAAGGTTTTTGCAACTTTGCATTGACACTAACTTGTTCTTAATTATGAAAAATGTCCTTTTATGGCTAAAGAAGGAATAGTTTTAGGTCATGTAGTTTCAACAAGCGATATTGAGGTAGATAAGGTTAAGGTCGATTTAATTGCAAATTTACCATATCCTACTAATGTTAGGGAGGTTCATAGTTTTTGTGATCATATAGGTTTGGAGATTAATAAAAGATTTTTTCCAAGATCGCTCAACCATTGTCTTGATTGCTACAAAATGATGTGACTTTTGCATTTGGTGAAGAGTTTCAAAGTGCTTTTAGGACATTGAAGGCATTGCTCACGTCTACTCCAATCATACAACCTCTGAATTGGGATTTGCCATTGAACTCATGTGTGATACGAGTCACTATGCTATAGGGGTTGTACTTGGGCAAAAAGTATAAAGAAATAACCATATTATCTACTACGCATCAAGAATATTAAATCCCTCACAATTCAACTATACCACTACCGAAAAGGAGCTTTTAGCTATTGTATTTTCTTTTGAGAAATTTAGGTCTTATTTATTAGGATCTAAAATTATGGTTTATTTTGATCATGCAGCTCTCAAATATCTTAAGAAAAAGAAAGAATCAAAGCCTAGGTTGATACGATGGATCCTTTTGCTACAAGAATTTAACTGGGAGATTAAAGACCGTAAGGGAGTTGACAACTCTGTGACTGATCATCTTGATTAGTACGTGAAGAAGATCCCTTGCCAATTTTAGAGTCTTTCCTAGATGAGCAATTGTGGTTTGTTCAAGGTAAACAAGGTAAGGAACCATAGTTTGCTGATATAGTGAATTTCCTAGTCATTGGTGTGCTTCCACATAATTTGAATAATTTTCAGAAAAATAAGATCAAAAGTGACTCTAAGTATTATATATGGGCTGAACCATACTTGTGGAAAATAGGTTCATATCATATTATTCGTAGGTGTGTGCTTGATGATGAAATTCATTCCATTCTAACTTTTTGTTATAATTATGCATGTGGTGGACATTTTTGTCCAAAAAATTAGCTAGGAAAATTTTGGATAGCGGATTCTATTGGAAAACTCTTTAAAGATGCATACTTGTTTTGCAAAGGTTGTGAAAAATGTCTCAGAGTTGGAAATATCTGTAAGGGATGAAATGAAATGCCTTAAACTCCTATTTTAGTCTGTAAAGTATTTGATATGTGGGGCATGGATTTTATGGAGCCTTTCCTAGTTCTTTGGGTTTTTTTTGCACATTTTGCATATTGTTGATCATGTCTCGAAGTTGGTAGAAGCCAAAACTACAAGCACTAATGATTCTAAAGTTATTGTAGGATTTTTTAAATCTCACATCTTAGTAAATTTGGAGTACTTAGAGTAATCATCAGTGATCAAGGTATGCATTTTTGCAATCTCACGGTGGAAGCTTTGATGCATAAATATGGAGTCCATTACCGTGTAACAATTACTTATCACCTATAGATAAATGGGCAAGCTGAAATCTCCAACTGGGAAATAAAGAGTATCTTGGAGAATGCAGTCAATCCCAACCGCAAAGCTTGGAGCTCACGTTTAGACGATGCATTATGGGCCTATCGTACTGCATATAAAACATCCCTCATAATGTCACCTTATCAATTGGTTTTTGGTAAGATGTGTCATTTACTTGTTGAAATTGAACATCGTGCTTTTGGGGCAGTTAAGCAATGCAACTTTGAGTCTTAGGCAGTGGGAGAGGAGCGAAACTTACAACTCTAAGAGTTGGAAGAAATATGATTGGAAGTGTATGACAATACTTGGATGTACAAAGAGAGGACCAAATACCTACATGACAAATTCTTACAACGAAAACAATTTCTAGTAGGCCAAAAAGTCTTACTCTAATTTCACTATTAAAACTCATGGCTAGTACGTTGAGGTCTAAGTGGACTGGATCAGCCCATATCTTGTCAGAAACATTTCTCCTCACAGTGTTATTGAGTTGAAAGTTTAGAGACTAACAAAATATTTAAGGTAAATGGTCATAGACTTAAACCTTTTATTGA
Organism: Erythroxylum fimbriatum; assembly: GCA_026770325.2. NCBI lineage: Eukaryota > Viridiplantae > Streptophyta > Magnoliopsida > Malpighiales > Erythroxylaceae > Erythroxylum > Erythroxylum fimbriatum. The sequence continues at coordinate 8,865 of JANZLH020000232.1, read as the reverse complement.
CAATTTTGATGTCTCTTTTGTAGAGGGGATTCATTTCGTTCAACCCATTTATGAATCAATTTGAAAGACAAAAGTTGTGTCTAGCCAAGACAATAAAGAAAGGCATTGATTGGGAGGCAACTCAATGATTTTTTTATTTAATTATTTAATTTCTCTCCTTTGCAAGAACAATCAAATAAGTCTACACCCACAACGCAGATAACAACCATACCACATTCAACTCCTCTACCATAACTTGTCCGGGGAAGTTTCTTTTCTTTGTTTGTCTTTTGTTTTCTATTCTCTCCTCTCTTTCGTTAATTTTTGGTGTTCATTATGAATTGTGTTATGTTCTTGTTAAATTTTCTTTCCTTTTTATGTTTCTGTGCGTTGTGTCTTTCAACATTGAGGACAATGTAGATTTTAGGTGTGGGGGAGGGATTTCTTGAATTTGTTAAAGAAAAAACTTTGTTTTGTTTTGTAAGTTAATGTGCATTATTTTGTTGAACTGGGAAAACATGATGGATTACAAGCATGAATAGTGGTTTGGTGATAGAATGACTATCTTTTTCCGCAATTGTTGATTTGAATGAAAAGCGTACAAGATTTGACAAAAGCCTACTTAAATAAGTGAGAATTGAGCTTTTAAAGAGCAATTAAATTCTCTGTGCTCATATTGTTTTCTTGTTGAGTGTTATTGCACATGGTTTGTTCATTCTTGGACTTCCTCTGTTATTCATGTTGAGACCACTATTGAATTTGATGCATTAAAGTGATAAAGGCATTCAGGATTAACCCTTTTGGCTTTCTAAAACCTACCCCGTATGTTATTTCCCCTAGTTAGCCAACTTAAAGTCTTAACCTCTTTCTTTGACATAAAACCACAAATTTTAGCCTAAACCTTATGTTTTGACCTTCGTTTTCAGCCCGTTATTAAAGGAATGGAAACTAGTTGCTTTAACTTAATGGTTTGTGGTTTGAGGATGACATGTAATGGTAACATGTATGGTTATATTGAAATCTCATGTTTTGATGCTCTATAAATGTTGAAAAATAAAGTTATGAAGTGCCAAAAAAAAAGGAAAAGGGGTAGAGGTATTGAAAAGAAAACCAAAAGAAAAGAAAAGAAATAAGGAAAGAAAATCAAGTTTAACCATGAATTGCAAGTCTTTGAATATCCTTTAAGCAATGACGAGTTACATATGTTTTGGGTCATAAATGTTCTTATTTGTTATCTTTTGTAAAAATGATCCTTGAGATTTCTAAATTTTGATAATAGAACATCATTGTTGCCATTATTGGGGTCATTGTTGAAATATAGGTGGAAATTGAGCAATATAGTCTACATTACCTTTAATAACTATAGCCTAAATAACTTTTTCATCATACCCTTGTCCTTAGCTCCGTTATAACCAAATAAAAGACCTTTTTGATTTTTGTATGAAATTTATAAGTGGTTACGATGTGATATATTTGCAAGTATATGGTAATGTCATTCTATTATGGCGAATGTGAGTGAAATGTCCTATAAACACTTCTTTGAGTACATTGAGTGAATCTTCATGTGAGGTCAAATTTGGTGCATTTTGAATTTGAAAAGGTCATTGGGAATTGTGATGGTTGTTCTTGAGTTGAATCCTATGAAATGCCTGTGGCTTGATTTTGATTTTGGTTTAGTAAGAAAATGCATGTTGGCAAATTTTTTTATAAGAGTTGTAAACAGATTTTTTTAGGTTTGTTTTGGTTTGTTTTATTTTCAAGTCTTTTGAATGCTTGAGGATAAGCATTGATTAGGTGTGGGAGAGTTTGATAGGTTATTAATTTACATATTAATTTGGGATATTTTTAGAATATATCGGATGGATATTGTCCTAATTATAGTATTTTTATGGTGGAGTTATTTTGGAGAAAAGAAGTTAAAATTGGCTAAATTGAAGGAGAATAGCATACCTAGTAACAACCAGAAGGAATTGACGAAACAGCAGAATAAGAAAAAAGCAGAAACGACAGCTAGGAATTAAAATGTACCGTAGCTGCTGGGAGGAACAAAAACGCAGCAATCCACAGCAAAAAACGGCAGCAGTTTGTGACAAGATAAAAACCTTCAGTAAAGAGAACAAAAACGACAACCGCAGAAGATAAACGTCAGCAGCCACAAGACAAAAACGACACAGCAGAGGAAAAGAAGAAACATCTAGCAAAAGACAATAATAGTGACCAAAAGAAGCAGAAAAATAAACGACAGTCCAAAACGCAAGCAGAGAAGAAGGAAACACAATAACAGAGAAAAAGAAGAGAGTAGTCCAAAACGCAGTGGATTGGGCGACGTGGAAGACAATAAACGTTTTAAGGGTTTTATTTTGAAAAGAAGAAAGGAGGGTTTCGTTTTTAAGAAGAAGAAGACGTCTTTTGTGTGGAGTACGAGGCAGCTTTTCAAATAAAGCAAAAAGGCAACTGCTAGTTTGAGACGTGCATAGGTTTTTGGGGAGAAAAGAATATACGTAGGCGGTAGCTAGACCAGGTTTGGAGGACATTTTCTGGAGCTTGGCAACAGTAAACAATTGGACCTGAATTTGGAGACATCATTAAGCTGAGTTTTATTTTCCATCTTTTGCCTTCAAGGGAGTGTAGGTTGCGTGGGTAGAGTGGTTTAAAGTTCTGGAAATCTCCAATGTTGTTCTCCTTTTAACTTTCTTCCGTAAGAATAATTTTTTTTCAATAATATTCATGTGTCTTTCTTATCAATGACTTGTAACTATTTTTTTTATATTCTAGTTAGAGAATTATATTGAAACCTTGATTCTTAATCAATTGTGAGATTGAATAAGTTTTAGTAAATTCAATCATGCATGGGTATTTAATCATTTCCTGAATTAATTGATTTTATAATAGTTTTGAGTTTTATTGAATAGATGCATATATTCAATAATCATGAAATAATCTACTGCTAATTAAAACTAGGAACCCATAGTTGTTTGTTGGTTTAAATAAGTGGCAATCAACATAATTTTATTTTCGCGTTAAGAAGTTTAATAAATGTCATGGAATTAATTAATATGATTGCAATAAACCATTGACTTTATTGGTTAGATTTGGGTCTTTCTAGATTTTAAGGCTATCCAAACGCTAAATCCTATGAACTACGTACCTTTGAGGTTGTTTTTCGATTAGGGAGTAATTATTCGATCTGTTTGTGATCACCGTACAAGGTAAGTAAAGATTGGTTATTATAAACTTGTTCTTAATAATTAGAACCAATTTATTCATAAATATGTTAAATTACTTTTGCATCAATGATCAATTGCACGAATCAAGGTGGAAATAAATTCCTTTAACTAGAAGTGAGTTTTATTGAATTTCAAATGAATTAGTTTTTGTTATTTTTAATATTGCGCTTTAACATAATTTCTGAAACCCTCATTTTTTACTTAATTGTTTAAAAGAGATAAACCATCATTTTTAGAGGAGACGACTTACTCTATTGTGCTACGTTAATATTCTGAGTAGGTTAATTATTTTTGGTTGATTTGACACTTACTAAACACGAAATTACATAAGACGAGATCTCACCTTATGAGATTTCTCGCCTTATGTAATTTAGTGTTCTGGAGTGAAGACATTAAAATTTCAGATGATCTCGCTATTTGAGATTTAGTAGTCTGATATTTTAAGACCCTTTTTTCCCTTTAGCCAATAATTTTTTTATAAAAAAAACAAGCAAGTGCAAACTATATATAAGCAAAACAAAATCAATAAAAACTATCAAATTCTGGGTTGTCTCCTAAAAAGCGCAATTATTTAACAATGTTATGCTCAACATTGCTTTTTCCTCACTAACTTCTACATAATTGCAGTTTTGTACTCCCAAAGTAGTGCTACTAGCCCTTCCTCTTGGTTTTTAGTCAACCTTTTTGTATTGTGGGTAATAACTTTCTATCACCTAAATAGACATACTTTAGGCGATCAGGTAACACCTTTAATTCTATCTTTGGAGCCTGCAAAACATAAGGTAAGATTTTCTTGTGAGTTATAATAAGTTCATCATTTAAAGTTTCCGAATCTATTAGCATTGTTGATAATGATTCTACAACTTCACAAGTTTCATCAATTTGCTCATTCACTTCCGATTTAACCTTACACTCCAACTTATCTTCAACACTCTCTTCTTTAAACATATCCTCCACAAATGAATCCACAATATCCATATGATAAATGGATTGAAAATCATTCGGGCACTTCATTGCTTCAGAAATATTGAACTTTACTATTTCTCCATCAAACTCTATGGAAAGGGTACCCTTGTGCACATCGATTATTGTCTTAGCTATTTTCATAACCAATAAAATCGAAGCTGAATTTTCAACACTATCTCCATCCATTTTCAAGATGTAAAAATCCACTGGAAATACCAAACCATTAACTTGGACTAAAACATCCTCAATAACCCCAATAGGAAGCACATACGAATGATCAACTAGTTGGATAATCACATTAGTTTCTTGCAAAGAATTTAGTTTTAAAGTTCAATAAATTTAGTATAGCATAACATTAATAGATGCACTTAAGTCTAGCGTGGTACGCTTAATTTTTCTATTACCAATAACACACGGAAGTGTAAACATACCTGGATCTTTGCAATTTTCTGGTAATTTCCTATTTATCACAGTTGATACATGCTTACCCAAAATCATTCTTTCCTTGTCCTTCAACTTTCTTTTATTTATGCACAACTCTTTTAAGAATTTTGCATATTTCAGAACTTGCTTGATGGGTTCCATAAGTGGTGTATTGATTTCCACCCTTTTGAAAGTTTCTAAGATCTCTCTTTCATATCCATCATCTTTTAGTTTAGTCAACCTACTAGCAAAAAGAGGTAAACGTGCATTAATTGATTGATGAAGATGAATCATTTTTTTTACCTTTGTTGATTCTTAAGTTGGAAATTCGTCCTTCTTTTCTCCGTCTTCGTGCTTTTCTATCTTTATTGGTAAAGAAGTTCCAAATTGAATTTTCTTACCACTTCTCAAAGTCATTTCACTCACATTCTCCTTAGGATTCACCACCGTTTGGGAACTTAATTTTCTTGATGTTTGCACTTCCAATTTACTCACTGAGGTGGCTAATTGAGTGATATGATTTTCTAAATTTTGAAGGCTTGCCCTTGTTTCTTGTTGAAATTGTTGAGTATTATTAGCAAGCGCCTAAACAATTTCATCTAAAGATATACCTAAATTTGAAGATTGAGGTAGAGCATATATAGGAGCTTGAAGTTGTTTAAAAATGTGAGGTTGATATCGTTGTTGGCTTCCTTGATTTCTGTAGTTTAAATTTGGATGATCTCTCCATCTTGGATAGTAGTAATTGGAATAAGGGTCATACTTTTGTTGAGATTGATTAAGATAGCCCCCTATTGCAGTAGCTTCTTGAAAAGAGTTTTGTTGCAATATAGGGCACGTATCTATAGGATGTCCAGAGAATGAGCATATTCCGCTTCACTTTTTCCGAATGCAATTAACCTACAACCATTTGATAAACTAGAGTGGTTAAATCAGAGATTTTATCCTCAAGGTGTGTGTTACTTACCTCATTCATACTCTTAATAGCTCCATCCATCTTTGTCCTAAATTGTTGAGAATTTTCGGCCATAATTGATATCAACTATTTAGCTGCCCCAGGTGTTATGTTTACTAGAGCTCCTCCACTAGCTACATCGACCATACTTTGATTCATTGGCAGTAGAACTTTATAAAAATATTGAATTAAGAGTTGGTTAGGAATCTGATGATGTCTTTTGGATTTAATTGAAAGCGTGCGTAAAGACATAGACTAAGCATAATGTCTGGTCTTGAGCTTGTAAGACATATTAGTGACCCAATCATTCCTCTATACTTTGTTTCATCCGTAGCCTTTCCTTCTTCATCCTTATCAAGTTTAGTTCCAGTATATAAAGGAGTACCCATAGGTTTGGCATTTTTAAAGTGGTACTTCTTAATGAGTTCCTTTGTGTATTTGTCTTGGCTAATGAAGATTCTTTTTTTTGTTTGCCTAATTTGTAATATGAGAAAGAAGGATAGTTCTCCCATCATACTCATTTCAAACTCTCCCTACATCAATGATGAGAATTCTTCATAGAAGGATTTATTAGTAGTACCAAATATTATGTCATCAACATATATTTGTTTTATGAGCAAATCATTTTCCTTTTTCTTAATGAATAAGGTTTTATCTACCTTTCCTCTTTTAAAGTTATTCTCAAGCAGAAAATTACTTAACCTTTCAAACCATACTCGAGGGGCCTATTTTAGACCATATAGGGCTTTAGTCAACTTCATCACATAATCAAGATGGTTTTCATCTTCAAAACGTGGAGATTGCTTAACAATCACTTCTTCACTAATATATCCATTTAAGAAGGCATTTTTGACTTCTATTTGGAATAATTTTAAGTTTCTATAACATGCGAATATAAGTAAAATTCTAATTGATTCTAGTATATAGCAACAGATGCATAAGTTTCATCAAAATCAATATCTTCCTGTTGATTATAACCTTGAGCTAAAAGTCTAGCTTTGTTTCTCACCAACTTACCATTCAAGTTTGTTTCGAAATATCCAACGAGTTCTCATGACTGACTTGTTTTGCAGACGAGGTACTAGATTCCAGACTGTGTTTTTTGTCAAACTGATTCAATTCCCCTTTCATAGCTGATACCCAATTTTCATCAATAATAGCCTCTTCAACTGTATTTGGTTCTAATTGTGAGATGACAGCAACAAAGTTGTTCTTAAAGGAATATCTGGTTCTTAGACTTTTAGAGGGGTCTCCCAGAATGTATTGATGTGTATCTTGACCTCTCCATTCTCTTGGTGTTCTTTATTGCATAGGCTCTTGCTGGGAGAAGGGGCCTGCTCCATCCTGACTTCAAAAGGTCCTTCTTAAACTTATGATTGTGAAGGTATAGTAACTGTAGTTAACTTATTTTTAGGAACTAAAGGATACTCAACATCATTTGAATCAGTTGTTGTTGTCAAAGGTAGTGCTTCATCAAACACTACGTGAATTGATTATCCTATCTTCTTTATTAGTTTGTTGTAAACTCTAAATCCTTTACTAGCGGTACTAATAATGATGTCGCCTGCAACTAAATTAATACTAACTCTAATAATGAAATATGTAGTTAATGAAGAGTTGAGATCCTTCCATCGAGGAATCTATTGGTAAATGTTATACGAGTTGAAAACTAAAACAGATTGGGGGGTTGAATTAACGTGATCTTAAGAAATTAAAAATGAAAAAATTTGGAAATAAACGAAAATATTCAAATCTGGAAAATTAATAATGAACCTTGGTTTCAAGTCACTTACGTTATAAAACTAATATGGATCATCGACATAAAATTTAAGTCCATTAACAAATACTCAATGAGTGATGTTCTCTCTTAAGATTAAATGATTTGATAGGATTGAATTACCTTATATTTTCTCATGTATTTCTACGTGATTTTAATCCTATTTTATCTTATTTTATGATAAAATGTTTGATTTGTGTTCTTTTTGGACTGACTGTTAGGTTGAATATATTGATATATTTTTGAGTTCAAAAAGATAAAAATTTTTAAAACAAATTGGAGCAGCTAATTAGTTTGTCTTTTCAATCTACAGGAGAAGCAAACCAGCCAGCAACACCAACTCACTCTCCAGCCCATTCACGCAAGTTATACAAATTAAATAGAGAGTAGTGGATTGCGTTGGAGGAGCAGCATTAAAAAGTTAAAACAGCATGGGACACGTGGAATGAGCAGAGGATTAAGGGAAGAACACGCACGTACTTGAAGAATGGCAATTAATTGCCAAACAATTAAATGAAGAAGCAGCACAAAGGAGAGTCACGCAAATCAGCAACAAGCAACAAATGAAAGGGTCATGATTAGCTATAAGAGACAGGTGGCGTTCAAGGGAATTAACAAGGGCACACAATGTTAACGCAAGTGACGCAGGAATCAAGGGAGTTGGGCCAGCGTGTGAGACAACAATTAAAAAGGATGGGCTGGAGTTAAATTAAAAATAAATAAATAAAGAGAGGGGCCCACTATATTGAAGATAAAAGGAACAAAACAAAGACAAAAAGGGGACAGCACCATGATGGACAGCAACTTTGGAAGGCTTCATATAGAGAGACTAAAGGAGGTTTAACGGCAATAAAAAAATGGGCTGGTCTTGAATACAAAGAGAAGGGGCCCACGTTATAACAAAACCTAGGGGAATGGACGAGCATGTGCGGCAGCTTGAGAGGGAAGGCATAAAAAAATAGACAAGAAAAGAGAAACCGGAGGGGCGTGCGCAGAAGAGAGAGGAGGGAGGAGAGCTGGTCCAGAGTTGCGGCGCTAGCACAGAGGAACCAGCTGAGGCAGCAACCGGTGACGCAGGCGCGGAGCTGGTGGCTGCGGCTTGGCTGGAGTAGCTGCGTCTGGACTGGAGCTTGGCTTGCGGCTGGCGCAGGAGGGCTGGAGCTTGCGTTTTCGGTGGAGCTTGTACAGTGAGATGCCAACAACTCGGTAGGTTTAATTGTCAAATCAGTAAATAGTGAAGGTTGCTTGGCTCGGTGATACTTGGAGAAATAGAAGCAGAGATGACAAGCATGAGTGAGCAGTGAATGGTTGTTTAAATCCCAACATTAAATTGTCAAATCAATAAACAGTAGATGAGTTGTAGCTTGCGGCAGTGAGGGAAAGATTTAGGGATTTTTGGTTAGGGCCATTGGAATGGGCTAAAGCAATTTATCGAGATAGACCCATGAAGAGTTGAACGTTCCGACGCCGGTTCGGAGGTAAATCGACGCCGACGACCCGGGGTTAAGTATATTTTAATTATTTTGTTGTTTCTTTCT
>JANZLH020000229.1:0-24646 GCA_026770325.2 Erythroxylum fimbriatum | reverse complement strand
CGGAAAATGTCATGACTGCATGCCAATTTCGTAATTTGTACTCATGTCTTCTAACCCCTAATTTGGGGCGTTACATTATTACTTCCTCAAAGTATACTAAGGAATGCTCTCTCAATCTCTGTGTTTCACACACTCTCTTTTAAAGAAGAGAATGACTCAAATAAGCTATTTAGAGGCAACTCTAGATGGCCAAGTTAGGGTCATAATTAAACCCAACTAGCTAAGATCTCATCTTATTCTTATCAGATTATATCACACTAACCAATAGGATGACATCCCTATCCAATTAGGACTCTATCTGATATGACTTATCTACATCACAACTAACAAGATGGAAGATTACATCTATCTAGGGATGATCTATCAATATCTATAAAGATCTCAGCTATCTTCAAATGATCCTCCCACATGATCTTTATCTCTTAGACCTGATGTTTATTCTTTATTATCTTATCTACCACATCATCCAAGATCTTCTCATGGTCTTTATTTGTTGATAACGAGTCATCCAAACCTAAAGCTTGTCATAGCACACTAGTCTAGTCCAATGCTTTCTCATGTCAAGTCCATTAGTACTAAGCCTTAGTTCATTAAAAATTCAGCCTTAGCCAAGTCAAGTCGTACAAGGTCTGAAACTCTACCAAAACTCGCACCATGCTTGATCTAACTTGCTAATTTACTTTGGAACTCTTGCATGCCACCGTCATGCTTGTGATCCAGCTAACCTTTCACTCGATGTCTATTTCAAGCCTTCTTTTGGTCTCACATCCGAATCTTGCATTTCATCGAAGATTTCTGCCAATATGCACTAATGCATGCCAACACCTGGTATTGCCCCTTTTTCCTTACCTACTCCCAAGTTTTTGCCTTGTTTTGATTACACTATTAGAACTTAGGGGTCTAACAATTGGCTTGAAGAACCAGCTTTCTCAGCAATCCTTTTCTGTGAAGTGTAAGAAGAATCAAATCATCACTAGTTTTCTAGTTGTACAAAAGCTTTCTCAATCATTTCGAAGTTGAAAGGTGTAAAATGTAAGAAGGTACCTCAATACATTAGGGTATAAATTTGACCACGTCAGAGAGTCTTTGGAATCCATAGGTAAGTTGCGTAGGGCTTGAATAATCATTGGTGAATCTCAGAAGTCATATTGTGGCATTCTATCTCTTGCTCATTTCCCTGAGGTTTGATGTCAAAGAAATTCCAAAACTTAAGTCAAGATTGTGGCCTTTCCCTTCTGACATCAGGAAATTAAGTAAACGTAGAGGGAGAGAATGGCCAACCAAACAAGTGATTAAAGCAGGATTTATATATATAATTGTTGCCCTGAAGTTGGCCTATTTGACGAACTCCAAGTTTTCATCCGGCACACTGGATTTTGGCTCATACGACTTATTATATATAAAGAAAAGGAAATGGAGGAATAGTTTAAGAACTGTTAAATTAGTAACATATATAATGAAACAAGAAATGTTTTTATTCATTATCACCATATGTGTTTTTAATTTGATGGTTGAATATGCTTTTGCAAGTACAATGAGTAGTTTCCTTTCCTCTCTCAACTTCACAGTACTCTTTGACTCTTGTTCTTTCTTTCGTTCCCTTTTTGTTCTCAATCTCGCTGGAATTAGTAGTTAGTTATAGAACTAATCTTGATGGCAAGCAGTTATATTCTCTTTAAATAACATAAGAAGGTGGCTTGGGCAAGCCTTTGACCACACCACAGAGCAAAGCATTGTCAGGAATGTTGTACTCATCCCTGAGAGAGCGTTCTGGAGATAACACACTGATATAGAGTTGCTGGCCAAGGTAGGTCCTTTCCCATATCTCTGATCTCAGGTTCCACATTCCAGCATTATCGAATGTCAGTAGAATTGCTGCCCATGATTTTGGGAATACCGGCACTGTGTTTCTGCTCACAGCATCCAAAAGATTGTAGTTCTTCCTCTTCTCAGGCGTCCATGTTCCAGGCTCCACACTACATGGATGTATGTATGCATGTCAATTCTTTTCTTAAACACAACCGTTTACTATAATGTATTTAATTTTATATCTTGTCTACTTACCCGACTGCAAAAAATGAGTGACCAGCCAAGTGATAGGTCTGAATGCTCTTCTCGGGATTCTCCAAAATGATCTCCACAAAGGTGCGGAAGGTCACGTTCAGGACGTTGGGCTGTGATACGATCTCACCAATCTTGGCTGGGGGTTCATCTGGTATGACATCGTACTTGAACACCTTGTCTCCAATTCCATAGTATTCTGCAAGCTTGAGTGGAGTTGGTGGATCTACGTGAGAGACGCCATTGAATGCATAACGAAGCTTGCCACCTGATCTGTTCACTGAGCTCACCAACTTGATGGTGCGAGTAATGTTGATGGCTCCGTAGTGGAAAGAGCCCTGAGGGTTGGGCCTGGCAGCACTGGCCGTTAGGTTCCAACGGAAAGAGCGGAACTGATTGAGAGACCATGCCCATCCAACAGGTGCCTCCGGTATCTCCGATGATGCTGGACCTTTTCCATTAGTGTAACGAACGATACCCTTGCTCGTGAGCACTTTTTTGGTAAATCTGGTTGAAGCCACCATGTAATAGTCCTTTGGTTCTTGGTCCGCGGTCACAAGAACACCGTAGCACTGCCCGACATGGACATCAATTGACTCGTACAAGTTCTGCTGAACGTGAGATCCCTCCATCTCCACAAGCTTCAAAGGATGTCCTTGGATTCTGAAGTTGAGGGATGTCTGAAGACCCGTATTGCAAATCCTGTACTTGTAAGTCTTTCCAGGCTTCATGGTGAAGAGAGGCTCATCTTTACCATCACCCTTGGCGACTTTACCATTGATCAGAACACCTTCAGGTCTGCCAATGGATCGTCCACTGTCAAGGAACTTCCTAAGAGTGCTGTGGCTCTTGGTGTACCAATCATGAATAATCACAGTGTAGTCATCCTCAGGATCTGCATATGGCACAGGTATGAGCAGACGACTGTTTATATGGAGCCCTCCAAATGCACCAGCTGCCCTCTGCATTCCCGTACTTGGGTAGTACATATAGCTTCCTATTTGATCTTTCACTTGGAATCGGTAAGTAAAGTTGGTTCCTGGTTGTATCGGGCAATTTGTTCCCAACACTCCATCTTGCCATGAGTTCTTCCTCTGCTGTACGCCAGTCCTGCATGCAATCGAGCAGCCATTGATGGAATTAAGATTCTTAGGAACAAACAAAGTAGGTATACCCTATATAAGCTGGCTGGGTAGATAACGGACGTACCATGTTATAAGGAAAGGCTCATCAATGTTATTGAAGACATTGATGACAATGTTGTTATTACTGGTGGAGTTGATAACGGGTCCAGGGAACTGATTGTTGATGAGAATGACTTGTTGAGGAACACCTAGAGGAGAGAGCGTGCCATATGTGATGTTCCATGTAAAGAACAAGTAAGGGTCTTCACCTCTGACCCCAAGCATTGCCCCTGATAAGAGGCACAGTAACACCATTAACACCCCTACCATCTCCTTCAAATCTTACTCTTAGCCCTTGATTCTTCTTCTTCTTCTTCTTATTCTGCTGCTACTACTACTACCTATTACGTTTTTGCCTAAACCAAGTAATTGCTGTACGTTAATTACATGTCCTAATAATGGTTGAAGAATAGCTATCTGTGTATTCTTCTTCTAGGCCCCTCGTAATCCTTTATATAACAACGAGAGTTACTTTTCCGGTGAAAGACAAGCTGCAGACCATTCGCCACCTCGAAATTCTGGTGGGTATTCCTTCCATTGCGCACGCCCTTACACTTCTTATCACTACTTTGAAGTTTGACCGCTACAAAATCTCCAACCTTTTAACTCATTTCTCCCACATGATCACCAATGTTCCCACAACACAACCCCCATACGTGAAAATAATCTTGCAAACAAGTTATATTCTTAATTATTGAAATGTCCTACCAATTAACATATATGTTCCTTCTTAGAACTTGTCACGAAGCAGAGGTCTCCCTTTTTATAGACAAAATGATCATTTCTGAAGTTAAATATATATTCTCTCACTCTTGGATTATTCAATTATTATGTATATTGACCAACTAACTTGTGCATGCATCAGAAGATTTAAGAGTAAAGTTGAAGAACGCTCCATATGGTATTATTCGATGGCAAATAACAAGTTGGATGAGCTATGCATGTCTCCAGTGTAAATTGGTAATATAATTAATGACAATGGACTTAAATGAATCAATACATGTTTTAAAGTCGGAAAGAATGATTCATTTTTATCTGTTGTTGATGAATTTTAGGGTCCAGATGAGTTATTAGTTCAATGTAAAGATCATAATATTATTATGCACGCAAATACGTTGTAAAGCACTTAAAAGAGCGCCGAAATCGATAAATCATTATAAAGAACAGAAAGTTCATCAATGAAAGAAAATTAATGTACTTTCCATTAGAGCCACTCTAGCCCAAGGAGGAGTTACAATCAATATATATATCAACTAAAAGTACAAGATGATCTCGAACTTATTACACAGTTTTCAGGATCGCAATCATAGTGGAAAAAAGTCCTATTTTTACTCCAAAATGTTTCTAGCCGCACTTACTTAGCAGGAGGAAGACCAATGACTTAAAACATATTGATATTCACAGCCATGACAACTCATTACCTGCAACAGAGCTAAAGTCTTGAAGCTAGACAAGAAGATTTTCATGACAACTGATTACCTGCAACAGAGCTAAAGTCTTGAAGCTAGACAAGAAGATCTTTATTAAAAATCTGACAAAAAGGGTCGCACACTATCAAGCTGACAAATACAAGTTATATCTTGTTCGTTTCTTCTGTTATTCCCTATTTGAAGAGACTGAGAAGAATCTCCCAACCCTATATGTTCATTAACAGATGAATCGGATTATTCTGGACTAAAATAGGATAAAGAAGCAAGGGAATAATTTATGCCGGAAACAAGCAAAGACTAGTTGCAACCTTAATCACACCTATATGCAGAACCAAGGAAAACCCTTGACAACATTAGCATAATCTTCTGTTCCATGAAACTAGAGGCATTAAAAGCTTCTTTTATTCAGATAACCCCAATCACCAGCACTCATCTTTGAGGGGGATCCACAGTCCTAACATTTGCACCCGTCATTCCTTCAATCCGATCTTTGGTTATCTCCACAAAGTGCCCCACTATCTCATGAAACTGTTTTAGCCCAGACAGCGGGAGAATTATAGAGGACCTATCAGAACCAGCAACCTGCAATTTTTGTGTCATTCCATCAAAGGACAAGAAGCCTTCAGATCAATGAAAGAAAAAGATGAACTTATCCAATCATCAACCTCACTTAAGACACACCTCAGAAATCCGCAGGAAATGACCTCTATTGTTTCTACCAAGATCAAAGAAGAATCTCTTCTGATCAGCTCTGATCACTTTTGAGACCCCGATGCCACCAATTTCTTCCTGTGCTGGCAGTTCAACAGATCTGTCCGCATTCAATTCAGAAGCTGAAGTAGGTTGACTACTATCTCCAGTTATAAACCCAGCCCCAACGTCATCAGAAAGACCAACCAAACACTCTGAAGGTTCTGAATTTTGCTGCTTTGGTGTGCACACAACGAAGTGGAACCAAAAAAATGCGAAGTAAGACCCTGTAATTAATCAGAAAAAGGCTCCTCCCAAGGAAATAATGGAGAACTGCATGGAACTTTTAAGAAACCTGATTGGGCAACATGAAAAGTCTTGATGCTTCGTTGATGTCCGCTAAAATATTCCTGAATGCTGCCCATCCTTCATCTTGGGAACTGCCAGCAGGCACAATGATGGTGCTACGGTTTCTGCTAATAGAAGCTTCAGATACCTGCAAATGTGTAATAATGGCATCTATAAATGATGATATACGTAAAAAAATCACGCCTTCCAAAATCTATTCTCCAGGAAAAGTTCTTTATCATGAGAATATTGGCAAAGATTGTTCTCCTGATAACTGAAAAGATGCCTTATCATCATATCAGCAGTCTAATACAAAGGTGTTGAAGTTGACTGAAACAGCATGAGCTAAAAGATTCCTAACCTCAAAGAATTGCCACCACACTTCTCATAAGATTTCTTACAGAGGCTATTATAGTTCTTGATGAGTAAGCTTCTACACCAGCCCTCCCAAGTAGTATGTCACACAATTCTCAACTTAGTCCATTTGTATCCAAGGGCAGAAGCCCATAGCTGTATCTATTTGTAGTTATACCCCCATATATTGGCATTTGATGAAAGGATCATTCAAATAGCTTAACATTTGAATATAAAGAAGGTCAACAAGGAATAAGACAAAAAGCATTACATAGGTGTCCCTAAGCATCTAATAATTGATATTGGCCATTCTTTTGGTGAAACTTTTAATGTTAGCAACAATAAGAGGTTGCACTTGCATGCTTCTACATCATCAAACCTTTGGTCTTTTGTTTGTTATTTCACCACAGCACACAACATCAACACGCAAAGCAATTAGCATAAGGTAAGATGGACCTTCAACTAGAAAAGAAGTAAATATGCATGCACGAAGTGTCAAAATATATTGATAAGACAAGGTTCAATTCCAGTAAATAGAAGGACTAATCTTTCAGTTCCTCATCTCAGTGGATGCTCTAACAAAAAACTTCTCAAAAGTCCCTCCTGGACTTCAAATCTAAAAACACAATTCAGCTCCATAACATACTAGAGAAAGTGTTAATTGACCAATAATAGGAAATGAAAATCAAACATTTAACCATTTCCCTTAAACAAAGATAAAGATTGGATGATCAAAGGGAAGAAGAGGTTGGAAGCATGAGCAAAACATTTGGAATACAAATATCTTGGTAAATATTCAATGGCGCAAGTAGATAACATATACTTGAGTACAAAATGGAATGAGTAATGCACATAGCATAGAGCAACCTACAATTGTCGAAGACTACATTTTAAAATGGTGCAACACAGATCTCTTTCATCAAATTGAAACTTCCTTATGTTGTGGCAAGTCACTTAAGATTCAATAAAAACAAAATGAGGAGAACATACTCAGTTTGGTCCTTTTGGAGTTGATAAGTATTCCATAATTTTATGAAAACCTCAGACCTTTTAATTAGAAATGGCTCTAATGTCTCATAGATATGGGAAAATTTGCTCGAGGAAAATGATTAGAAAAGAGGTGGTCTGGTTTTCTGTTCGAATAGTATTAGGAAGCAGACTGAGATCAGGTTAATCATTTTGAAAAAGTTAGTTAACAAATGGGAATACATTTTGGATGGAACCTGTAACACATCAAACTAATTTCTAAATACACTTCACCTCCAGCGCTATTATTCACCATCCCTCTCCAACAGGAGCTGTAATTGTATTAATGTCATTTCTGGCTTTCACGCTACTACAGCTTTATTCCTAAAAGCCTATAGGTTCAGTTCTTATCACTATTAATATGCCTTGGTCAAGGAGTTTGAACAAATACAAGAGAAACATATTCTTCCAAGAGCATAGTAGCTTGGATCCTCATGAAAATTTAAAGCCGTGATGCTACAGCTGCAGAAATAATGTACATGTTCTTTCTTAGGAATCTCTCGTGAATACATCGCAATTTACCTAGTACACACAACTGCCATTGAAAGGGTGCAGCTGTTAAATTCTGTCCACTAGAAAGGGACTGATTAAAACGGAAAACTTTCAGGACATGGCAATTTATTGCATAGAGATATATTAAACCAATCAAACTTCAGGATGTATGTACCAATGCAGACAGCAAACAGTTAAATGAAGTCTTCTATTCAACATTTGATCCTGCTGTAACCTATAATTGCTAGGACAATGAAGTAAGAGTGCAAAGATCAAGGGCAAAAGTCAATACAACGACCAGAAAAGAAAGAGGAGGGGAAAAGGAAGGGATCTGAATAACAAACCTTCAAGAAGCGACCCCTTCTGTTTTCACCGATGTCAAAGTAGAAAACCTGTGGATTGTAAAAGGAAAACAGAAAAATAAAGGATTAAGAGATGCAAGAAACTGAAATTAGAGTTAAAAGTTTCAAGAGTTAGGAGGAGCGAAAGAAGAAATTGCCTTGGTGTCGAGCTGCAATTCCTTGCTGAAGAGGTCCTGATCACCGGAATTGACATAGTAATTGAAGAGATCCAAGAACCAAGAAATGCCGGAGAAGGGAACGATGATGGTGGACCTGGTAGCGGAAGTTTTCTCGGAGATCTTCAAGTAGCGCCCACGAGGATTCTCTTTGAGATCAAAGTAGAAGAGTTTATGCTCCACCTGCAGCGTCTTGCACATGAGCTCTACATCATTTCCTCCGCCTCCTCCTCCTCCACCACCACCACCACCACCAGAATTCCCTTCCATTTTATCAAATTCAAATACAATCTTCGTTCACAAGAATAAAATAACTTAACTAAATCAATCACACTTTCCTGGTTGACTTCTAAAACTTGAAAAAAGGAACCAAATTTCAAAAGTGGTTGACAAAGTAATTGTCTTTGTGTAACCACCAACAACAACCAAAAAAGGAGTGGAAGGCGCGTGGATCTTATAAGTAGGGCATTGGATTGAGGAGCTTCATTGATTCTGAGTGAGTCAACTAGTACATGAACAACAAATGAATTGAAACTCGTCTTAGTACTGGATTTAGGGTTTGTGGGGGAGGTGATGTATACATAATACAATACGAAAATGGAGGGGACTCATCTTCTTCACGACCATTTACTTTTTTTTATTATATTTATGAAATAAAGACTAATGAATGTAAAGGGCCAAGGCCCATGACAATTGGGCCTATAAGCTTCTGTTCATATATATATGAAAAAAACAAAAACAAAATCATAGCTTTTGCTAATCGTTCGTTGGTTTTCTCTGAATCTCCGGTAGATCTTGAGAGCGCGTAATCAGATCTCTGCATCCACTGCTGTACTTCTTCTTCTTCTTCTTGAATGTTTGTATACTAACTAATTCTAATTTTACGATAGTTATCTTAATTATCTTGTTCTCCGATTCAGGTTAGTTCTATACTTCGTTCTCTGTTCATTTGGATTCTAGGTCTCTTACTTCTAGTTCACATCTTTATTTATTACGAACACAAATCTGTTGATTGTTTATATTTATTTTCGTTAATTGGATGAATTACTATGGTTATTTCTGGGTGTATAATTCTCTTTTTACATCAATTTATTCAGCGCAAAGAAAGATGATAGAGGAAGGCAGGAAGATGGAGGGTGTATTTGTTGGGATATTTGTTTTGGCAAATCTTCCATTCCTTCTGGCTTTTCAATCCACGGTGCCAGCTTTCCTTTGGTCTCCTCATCTCCCCCGAAATCAGTACGCTAAACTACACGCATTCTTAATTTTATTCTCTTTTATTTGCTATTTTGCTTCACTTATCTAATTCTTGTGGTAATCTGTGATATTATCATGTTCAAAGCAATGCCATGATAAAATTTAAAATCTAATACACCAATGATACATATTTGTTGATCAAAACTAAAGCCATTATTGAGCTTGCGATTACCATAAGAAGGAAGAAGATTGTGGGATAATATAACTTCAATGTCAAAACATATTATGATGATACTGCTTTGACTTCAGTACTAGCATTATCTGGTAAATTTCATTTGGATTTGAATTATTGCATTGTTTAATGAGTAGGATGTATTGGCCAAAAATCATCAGGGCAGTTTATTTGTCAAATATGAGCCCATTGGTAACACTTGAACACACATTCAATATGATAGTAAATGTTTTTAATGGTTTTGAGCCTTATCAGTGGCCCTCACATGCAAAAATGTTTGAGGCTTGGAGCTTGTTCTTTTACCTACTGTTTCTTACATTGCTGAACACCCTAAGGGGCTTCTTCTTTCGTCATGTATACTACTGCTTATAGCATGTGTTGGTGTCATATCGCTGATAAATAACAATTTGCTGGTATGCTTTATTTGCCCCATAGTACTTACCTTTATTAGCATTTTTTATTGGGTATATACTTTAGCTTTTAGATTTTCTTTTCTTTAAGTTCATGCCTGAAGTTGATGTTTAATATTTCACTACTCCAATTTCCTACAGATTGCTAATTAATAGAATGGATGAAGCCGTGAATTATCAGACATTTTCTCCTAAAGATCTTGCCAAGTCTGTTCTATCTGAAGGGGGATGGTCTAACTTACTGGTTCTAAGCTTTCCTCTAAAAACTTTTTTCCCTAGTATTGCTTACATGTTTTCTCTTGAAGCTTTTGAATAGAGGATATATGTGTTAATACTTCTCACCATGCAGTGCTCTAAAGAAAATCTTCAGCAGCCTTTGGATCTGGCTCTTGTTTTTGTTGGTAGAGAGGTAAGAACTTTGCGGCTCAATTTCTTTTCCCTCCACCCCCATCCTCCTATTTCCTGCGTAGAATACAGTTAAGTCTTCAATGGGCTTGACCACTGCTGGCACAGTGGCACTTGTCTTCGCTATGGTTATCTTACTACAGCTAATCAAGTGATGGTAATGAATAGATAATCGGGGTATAAAGGTTATCAGAATATTTTATGTCTCATATCTGCTATAGTTTTTTATTTGGATCAGCATGAATGAATGGTATAATTTCTGACCCCTTTTGTTTTAACCTTCACTTTTGCATTGGTGTAGTTAATACATGAGAGGGAATACAACATGGGCAGATATTTTCTGTTTTCTGAATTCATTTCATTGATTGCTCGACATTTCTTATTTGTAGCTGCATTCATCAGACCTTTCTGCAAACAAGAATGCAGATCCCGCTCTTGTTAACTTGCTCAAGGTAACTAGAGTATGTGCTATTATTGGGCTTTCACACTAGTGTTCAGACAGTAATTTCATCCTAATTTGCATTCTTATAGATGGTTTTTTGTGCTCTGGTTAGGCCTCATTTAAAAGATCTAATTTCTCTATGGCATTCCCATATGTTGCTGCGTCTGAGGATGAGAGAGTGGAGAGTTCATTGTTTGTAGGGTTTGCTGAAACTTGTGGGCAGGATTTGGTGGTTGGTAACATTGCTTTCTCAGATTCATGCTCTGTAGACAGTGAAAACTTTAAAAAACTTGCAGACCTGGATGCAGTTCATGTAAGTTAACTTGACATATTAATAAACGATTGCTAGAATTTCTGTCGTGTCAGCTGTCTTACAATCTTTTATCTATAAAAAACAGGCCTTTCTGACTTCTAGGAGGAGAAAGATGTCAAATGGGCCAGCTGATCTCATTGTCTTCTGCCACGGAGGATCAGAATACTGGAAAGGATATGACCAGAAACAGAGTGAACGTGTGTTAAAGTTATTTGTTGTTTGTGTATAAAAAAATCTTCCTTTTTTCCTGGCTTCTTTGTCTAAGAGATTCATGCTGATATTTCTTGCACTAAATTTGCAGGTGAAGTTCTCTTTGAGCTTATCAATTCTGTGGAGATGTCCCATGCAAAATATTCGGTGCTCTATGTTTCAGATCCCTTTCAATCAATCAGTTATCCTTCTTCTCAAGAACTAGGAAGGTTTCTCATCGAAGATTCTAGAGGAAATGGGTCACTCAATTCCACCGTCTGTGATGAAGTGTGCCTGATCAAGTCATCACTGCTTGAAGGGGTTTTAGTCGTAAGTATTTGTTTAACCTTCTAGTTGCATCTGGCTTTGTGTTTAGCGGTGCACCTTGTATCTAACTAGGCAGATAATTCTCATATGATCTTTTCATCTGTGAGGTCATGTTCATGGAAGTTGGTCTGAGCTTGATATTGTTTAGGTATATTCGTTATCTTTGACAAGAGTACTGTCATAACTACCAAATGTAGAGGAGGAAAATGAGATTAGGAGCAAGAAATACATGTTGAACGAAAGGAAGGAAATAACTAAATGATCTTATAACTTCTGTTATTTTATGTTATTCACCTAAGCTGTTAGAAAGTAAATCGAACTGTATCTTCATCACCTACTGTTATGGCAAAAACTTCTCAGTTTTGGACAAGATTCACCGATTACTGTTTTCAGTATATTTTATTCATTAGTCAAGCATTTTTGTGAAGTGACATTGGAGTCTAAAAAGAAGGGAAGTTTGGTTGATCACATTAGCATTCTAGTTGACATCCTGAAAGAACTAGTTAGCCTTCAATGACGGATACTTCTAGCGGCTTGTAACAGAGAAAATCTTACTGGGGAATCCTAGTTATTTCTGATATCAGTTGCCATAGTGATATCAGTTTATTTCTCAGCAGCTGACTGACCAACTCTTTGAGCACTCGAGTAGTTTAATATCTAGGATATATTTGTCTTTTATGTGTCCTTGCTCTATCATTCATATTAAATGTTCAATGATAAACTAATCTTGTGGAGCACTGATATCGAAGCAACATTTGCTGCTCCAGGGGGTTGTTTTGCTTATCATATTAATAGCAGGACTTTCTTGTATGATGGGAATTGACACTCCGTCGAGATTTGAGGCACCACAGGACTCTTAAATGTGTCGGGGGGCTGAAGCATCATTTTTTGGTACCAAGTGTTCTATGCGATCCAGGATTGGAAATGATTAGCTGTAAGTTGTGTAGTCGCACTGGAAAAGATGTAGCCTTGTATGTGCCAATGGGTAATAATGGGGTTTCTGATAGCATTATGTGATGTATGCCTACCTAATATATTGTTCTGTTAAAGAAAATTTTTTACTTCGACAAGGTTTCAACTTTCATGGTAAATAACTTATTAGTTGTACAAAAACATTTTCAAGTTCCCAAGTTTATGTGGTTCGTCCATGACTTGAGAATAAGTTACAGAAAAAAACAGTACTAACATTCATTAGATCAGACAAACTGTACAAAATTGGCTACCAATGTTTTGACAATTAATGTCTTATGAATTAAAGAACTTTTCTAAGCAAAGCGGAGTGAGAATATTATCAAACTTAGCATGATTGATACAATTATCCTTGAACATGCATTGTTGAAGGGTCTTACCAATGTTCACTCCCTCGTCTCAATTCACGGCTACTCTGAAAATTTTATTAACATAACACGTCTCATGGGATTTTTCCTCATCAATGTTCCTTTTTTTTCATGAAGATGCACATGCCAAGCATTAGTCAAAACTTGTTAATACTTGCATGATTTCACATCTTAAACTGAGGAGTCTTAAGACTGGAAACCAATAGTATATTACTATCGCAAGTTGAAGTAATATTAATAATTGATTTTTTTAATTTAAGTAGGGGTTAAAATATAACCATACATGAAGGAAATGATTTTCATTAGTAAGTCATAAAGCTAAGGGATTACTAGATAAACAGTTCCCCGAGTTGATTGACAATCTGTCAATAAAAAATATTATAAATCAGTTTGAGGAGAGTGTTGAGACTTGAGAATGTCAAAGATGTTATTTGGTTTTCTTATTTATGTTGGTACTTCGGTGCTGATTTTTAGCTGATTCAGTCAATAATCTTGCAAAGGAAAGTAAGAACATCGGATAATTATTAGTTAAAAACTTACCTATGTACCCATAAGGGTGTAGTATAATACTTACAATTTTTACTCAATTATGCAATAAATGTTTTCATTATTTGAGAATATAGCTTCATATTACTCTAATAACAGACCTATGATGGAAACAAATAGTGATATTGATAAAAGTAAGTTCATACTACTATTTGAGGGCACCAATGATGATGATAAGAATGAGTATCCAATAGTGATAAGGCGAGCATTGAGTGCTCTAGTGAAAGAAGATGTGGAACTACAAATGAAAAACAAAAAGGTTTGCATCTTTCATCCAAATTTGGCATGAATGCCATGAAAAGAGATTATTCTTTTTAACCAAAGGGCAGTTACAATAATAACCTTGTCACACGGTAAATAATTAAATCATGTAATCATAACCAAGAAAAATTGAAAATTAACATAAGGTCTAACCCAAATCATATTCAGGCACAAAAGGACATCTGAAGTGTAATGTCAGCATAGTGGAGAAGCAAGTGGATGACCATAGAGATGTTCATGTTCAATCAGACAGGAACCCCTAGCTCAGAAATCTTCAGGATCCGTTTGTAAAGTGCCATCCTCTGTTGCTTCAGAACTGATGCCATTGAAGCAACCTAAAAAATGAAACAAAGACAACAGAGAGCTATAAAACTGTCAATCAGGAAAGTACACTAAAGACAACCAATATGTCAAATGTATGAAAAGCCCACCTCAGCTCTAAGTTTTAAAGCCTCCCTTCCAGGGATTTCACGAAGCTCATCCATCAAATCTGATAAAGAAAGCAAGAGATATAGAAGCATTAATATTTGACTTTGATCAGTATCCCCTGTTACTTTTTCTGTATACATCATATCTCTTGCTACTATTACAGTTTGCAATCATACAGATAGAAAAGGCATATTTCAAGCACATCAATTTTTTTTTTCCTATCCATATCCAGAAGTGATCTTTACAGTGCATGATCGTGGCACCTCATCAATAGTTGCACTTTCCAACACTTTGTTCACATTATTAGAAAAGCCAAGGGCATAGAAGGTCGTAACCTTGGCAAGTCAACAATGCCAAACCTTATTGATCATCAACCTCATCAATAAGGTATTGTTCAAGACTAATGATCCACACGACCCACCATCCCTTCCAGAACTGCGTAAAGGAAAAATGTCTAGTGCACATACCTACAGCTTTAGTTTCAACCTTATAGACTGACTTAGCAAGACGATGAATGTGACTTCCAGCATCCCTACAAACATTAGTGAATAAACAAACAGGCAAAACTGAAAGTAGTGTGGTGTGCAAAGAGAAGTTATATCATTTACATGAGTTCCTGTTGACCATGTTTCATATCTTTTTCAGCAAGAGCTGCTCTCTCAACCAATTTCCTACTCTCCTTCTTCATTAGTTCAACTGAAAGGTTAAACTCTTTTACATTCTTTTCAGCTCTAAGAAATTGGGCCTGTACATAAAAATTTGAATACAAATTATATACGAGGAACAGCCTTCAATACAAACAATAGAGAATTGAGGAATATAGGATTTCAATTTAGAAAATCTATGAAAAGTTAAATTGCAAGGCGATGGTATTTCCTTAGTACCTCCTCACTTTGAAATCGACCCAATGTATGTCGAAATAAAAACCTTCTTGGTCCTGCAGCCAAACCATTAAGATCAGCTCACCAAGGATGCATGGTATTTCTCGTTTTGGATTGTATCTTTGTCAAACGGTAATTTGAAAGATGGAATTGAATTAAACATAATCTTCTACTAATTTGAAGAATTGAAACCCAACAATTAAGCATCCACCCTGTTTAGTGAAGAAATGACTGCTCTAAACAAGGTATTCTCTAAGAGAAATGGCGGGAGTGGGTGAGCTTTTAGTGCAGTGAAATGGTCAAACCGAAAAGAAGAATACCCCTAAAAAGGAGGAAACTTGCTGCCAAGGTAAACCCAACAGCTGCAGAAGGATGTTCCCTGGCAATAGTCAACTCCTCTGAGAATCGGACAAAGAAAACGACTGAGGGTCATTAGTGGTTTGAAGCTTTCAATAACAAAAGAGAAAAAAGATTCGTACTTTATGGAACAAGGATAGGCAATGGGGGGTGAGTTTATTACCTTTGAGCTTGGAGAAGAAGGCATGTTCATAGGAATTGAAGTGAGAAATGGCGAAAGGCAGTTTATCCTTTTCCACAGAAAGGGAAAATGAGCAATACAATAGAAAACAAGAAGAAGAAGAGATACAGAGAAGAGTTATACCTGTAAAGAGGAGAGCAAAGAGGAAGAGTGGAAATGAAAGCTACGAGCAGAATTAATTGCGGAGTCTTTGGATTGGATCACCGTTCTCTGCAGATCCTCACCCCACCACTTGTCTCTTCTTTCTTCTTGTTCTTCTTCTTCTCCACTTCGAGTTCCCATCTTTCCCCTTGCAATTGGAACGAGAAGAACGAAGAACGTTAAAGTGTTTATCATTTATAGATCATAGATTTGGATTTGAAGTTAGATAAGGCCCAATCCAAAACATAATTCACCTGGATTTGATACTTCTTCCATTTATGGGCTTTGATTGGCCCAAATTCAACTCTTTCCTTCAATTTCGTTTCGTTACATATTTGATAGTACGATGGGTGTTGCGATTGTTAATAGGATCCGATTTCAAATGCCAAAAACAGAGTAGTTTCCTCGATCACCACACTTGAATTGAAGACACTAGAGACAGGGAAGGGTGATCTAAAGGCTGGTATGTGTGTATGATGTTTTGTGGAGAATTGAAAGATCGGATACATAGTTGGATCAGAGACTACGACAGGCTTCAATTCTTGGCTCTAATCCTCCTTTATATTCAGGTGAAATTTCCATTTTACGCACATATATGTTATACCGTCCTTTCTGTGTGATACTTTGGGATTCATGATGTTGTTGTGTTATTACAAAATTGTAGATAGGGTGCGCATTGATTGGATCTCTAGGGGCGTTGTACAATGGAGTACTGGTGATAAATTTGGGAATCGCATTGTTCGCTTTGGTTGCAATTGAGAGTAGCAGTCAGACTTTGGGCCGTACCTATGCCGTTCTTCTCTTCTGCTCCATTCTCCTCGACATTGCCTGGTTTATCCTCTTCTCGCGTAATATCTGGTATATATTGGAAATAACAGGAGACTACGCATTAATACCATTTTATGTTCCATTATTATGCTTTTGCTCATCTCTTCTAACCAAGTAAATCCAATTCTTTCTGTGTGCCTGTAGGGAACTTTCCTCCAAGACTTATGGGGCTTTTTTCATTTTTTCCGTCAGACTCACTTTGGTCATGCAAATTATAGGCTTTTCTGTTAGGCTATCTTCGTCATTTTTGTGGGTTCAGATTTATCGATTGGGTGTTTCTAATGTAGAAACTGTGCCTCCTCGAGAAGCAGATTTTGACTTGAGACACAGTTTTTTAAGTCCCGTAACTCCTGCTGTAGCTGGACGTTTTTCAGATTCTGATGTTGTTGTAGGAGGCTCTATTTATGACCCAGATTATTACTCATCACTTTTTGAAGATGGTCAAAACACTGGGTGTCTACGAGAAGTAAGCTATCTGTAACTTGCACCTAATCCAATTGTTCCTTTTTTTTTCGGGCTACTCACATGCTTTCAACTCTTTATTCATATCATATCCTATCCGTTGAGAAATTTGTTAATTGCTTGCTGTTTTTAGGTTGATAGAATGGTTGGGTTGTGGGGTTCATGCTGAAATTGAGTGGGAAGAGGAGTTAATTTTTGTTGTCATGGTTTGTTGGATACCCTCAAAAGTAATAAGATGATAGGATGTCTGTTGCTCCATGCATATCATCTGTGATTGGAAAAGATTATTAACAATATGTTTATCTTTAACTGTGTGAAATTCTGGATGACATTTAAATAAAAATAAAGAGGCGAATGCAACCATACATTTGTTGTATGCTATTTGTGTACATGAGTAGTTTCTCTCTTTCTCTCTTACTGAGCATGGACTTATATTTTTCCATGTGTACTCATCATATGTGCTACACCGAACATCTCAATCAGATGCTTTTATCTTTGAAGCTTTTCGCTTTGAGATGCCGAAGGTATAATCATATACGATAGTTTTGGTATGCCCCATAGTTCTTGTTTTAAATCTTCAATTAAGTTGTGCAGTGACCGACCTTCTCCTTTAGATAGGGATTGCAGAACTAGGGTGGCAGTTAAGTTTTTACCTAGCACTTAAATGCACTTGCCATGTTTGAATAATTTGCAACTAAGGATGATAGATTATCATTCATACTGGTTTATGATAAAAATAGTTGAAAAAAATGAGAGAGGTAGATTTTGATATAAGTAGGTCATAACGTAACAACTCATGGAGCACACACAATAGTGTAGATCGAGGGAGGGAGGGGGTGCTGGAGAAGCCAAAAGAGTGTACTCGTTGTGGCAGCTTAACAAGCGTGTTTGACTAATCTTCCCTATTTACTTCCTTTGTTTATGTTTGAAAGACAAAATCATTTATGGACTTTGCATTTTATTTTGCTTATAGGATAAAACTCCTGCTATGGTTGACAAAGTATCTAGTTCTGCTGCCTGTACCTCACATCTTAAGGTTCCTATAGTCAGAACTTCTCAGACTGTAGATGTAAGTTCTTCTGGATGACTCTCATCTTCTGCTTACTTTTACTGATGTAAAAATTTTAGGTGAGTTTTTCAACAATGATTAGATATTTAATAGACCATTCATGGTTAACTATTATGTACTTAGGATTATCAATAATGGAACTTTGGATTGGACAATGAGCCAATGGAACTGGGCTGGAACAGCCTCAGGCCCAGCCCATGGCTTGGGACTCACGGCCTGTGACTGATCCCAACTGAGCATTAGGGCAGGAGCCCAGGCTCGGTCTTCGAGTAGGCCCTATTTTAATAGATATCCAACCAATCCCAATTTGAATTTTTTTTTTTCCTTTTACAAATGCAAATGTTTGAACTATCTGCAACTATATTCATCATAGATATTGTAATTCCCACAGCGATCCTAGTCAAGATTCCCTCGTTGATTTCTATGTCCTACAAATCTTACCTTGTAATATTCATGGAACTCTTTACTACTGACTGCTTTGGCTGCGGCGAAGTTTCAATGTAGACTGCCTTTCGTTGTTGCTCCTTGTGGTCCTGGGGTAGGCAGGATCTCTTTATCAATCTGGATTTTGAGGCCTATGCTCACTAGAGCTCCTCCTTTGGTGCTTGTGTTACTGTTCACTTAAGACTGGTAGCAGGTTCTAAGGTTCCCCTTCATGGGTAATTCAGTGGAGTGGATGGTTAGTACTGTCTCATGCTTCCTCACCAATGAGTAAGCCTGTTGTTCGAGGAGTTTGTCGATGACCTCCAACTCCCGCTTCTTCCTCCGACCAGTCAGTTTGTTGGAGTATCTATGGAACCTGGTGCAGTAGTCTTGCACTAAATGCTCTTGCCTAACTGCTTTGAAATCACCCACTGGATCCTCGGAAACTTGCTTATCAAATCTTTTTTTAATCACATCAATCAGCTCTTCCCAATCCATAGTTTCCTTCTAGGTTCGTTTCTTCATAATTAATTGATACCGCTCCTGTGCCTCTCCTTCCAGATGCATCATTGCTATGCCTACCTTCTTCTCACTCAGGGTATTGTCGAGTGCGAAGAATTGTATGCACTTGTATAAAGAACTCTTCACTCCACTGCCCTCGAACACTGAGAAGTCAATCTTATTAAATCTTGTTGGGGTCGTGTACGCCTCCTTCCCTGTTGAGGTTCCTGCAGGCAGTGTTATCGGCTCCTTCCGTAGTGAGCTTTGCTTCGCTGCTCTGCCCATTGTCCGCATAAGCTGATGAAACATAGTTTTCAGTTCTCCCAATTCCTTTTCTTGTTTCTCCATCCTGCCTGATTCTCCACTAATGGTTTCTCATTTCTGCCTTGGTTGTCAAGTAAGGTTTTCAGGTTCTTCTTGATTCTTCTGAGTTCTGTTGCTCGCGTTCCTTCTGCGGTGGTGATGTTCCAATGGTCATCAGCTCTGATACCAGTTTGTTACGAAATGACGAAGTTGTAAGAATGCAGAGAAGAACGTCATAGAAGAAGAGAATTAGAAGAGAGGGAAAAGCAAGTACAACATCTTTATTGATTCTCTGAAAAGTTTGTCAGTTTGTTTTGTGATATAGATCCGTAGGCCTTACATCTACTGCCACGTACAATGTTGTCGGAAAACAAATGATAGAGAAATGAAACTACATCATTTGAGGAGTCTTACATCATAGTGCCTAAATGACTTCGTTTTTTCTCATGTTTGTTAAGGGTTGTTGGTTCCCACCTTTGCATGGTGTCTTCTCTCATGACAAAGGTGATGCATTGACAAGAAAAAGGATGGATTCAAAATTTCTGTCCTGATACCATGTAGATTTTGAAAGTGAGTGAATTAGGTTAACAGTAATTACCGCGAATATATAATATACAAGGAAGTGTATTACAAATAAAATCTAATACATCTATTTTGATTTCCTAGATATTGAGTTTAATCTGCTTGTGTTTTGCTATCTGTACTGTTTTTAACTATTGTAGTGCTTATTTCTGGCAGGAAGAAAATGCAGATCCGAAGCTTCAGATTGTTTAATAGTACAACATTGAAGTTTGGCTCGTACTCTTCCACAAGCATTATTTTGAGGTTGGTTTCCTTGAGTGAGGCCAGTTGTGAGCAGGGGTGTGAGACATGTACAGCTTTTGATATTGCAATTTTTTCGCACATGTTGATGAAGTTTATAAAGAGTTGGGTACGGTTAGGAAGATTTGTTTGTTGAGAAGAAGCGTGAAAATCTCATTCTACAACATTAAGCCAAGAATGCCTTCTTTCCAAGATCTGTGGCAGTCTTGATAAAGGACTTAAGCCTACAATGAGGAGTCTGTATGTTAGTGAATTTTGACGTGAGGTACACTTTTGTGGGATAGGTTGTCGACTTTAGCTTTAATTCGGCTCGAGGTTTTTCATTTTTTCGTAGTCTTTTAGATGGGGGAATACTTAACTCTTTAAAACGCCTGAAGTCTATGCCTATTTCTTCATTGGTTATTCTAATTCAACTTATTTATCCTTCTATTTTTCAATGATGTTGGTGTCTGCTAAATTGAATGGAGCCATCAGAAAACAACTCGAGTTGATTCTTTCTCTCTCTTTCTTTCTATCTTACTTCAGTTTTGTAACCGAAAAAGCCAGTTACTCATATCACTATCAGGGAACCTAGCTAACGAAATAGATTCCGGTGACCGCTATCGAAACAAACCAGAAACTAGAGTATTTGGGAGAGAAATTGTATATATCAAGATATCCTTATTACAACAATTGATTTCCTTATATACCGGAAATTCTAGCATCTTCATACATCTCTACTCTTATCAACTATTTCTCACTAACAGAATTGCTAACAAACTAACAAATGCAGAAATTGTAATGATCATCTTTTGGAGATTTGTACCAACTTGTGGCTTGCCAGGTTTGGGCTTCTTTATATACCTTACGTTTAGTCTTGGATGATTCTCCTGTAACAATACCCTGCTCTTGAAGAAGATCCTTGTTCTCGAGGATCAAAATGGGGAAACTTTTTTAGCAAATCATAATAATACTCTCATGTTGCCATTTAAGTAGGTAAATTCTTCCAATTGACAAGGACTTTAGTAGTTGCAACACGACTCTGTTTGACCATCTTCTTATCCAAAATCTTCTCCGGCTCCTTGTTGGCAAATTAGGGTGCTAATGAATGTAGAACATGAGTTGTAGTTGTTCCTAATGGATTAGAACACCATTTTAACTGAGATACATGAAAAACATTGTGTATTGTTGTTGTTGAAGGCAACTCCAATTTATAAGCAACATTCTCAATCTTCTCCAATACCTTATACGGACCATAGAACTTCGGAGCCAATTTGTGATTGGAACATCGTTGGAGCGAATTCTGTTTGTAAGGTTGCAATTTTAGAAACACATGATAACCTGGTTGAAACTGCGTATCAGACCTATGAGAATTCGCTATGTTGGATTATCCTATTGGTAGCTCGATGGAGGTGGAACTCCAATAGCTTCATCATTTCTTCCCTCTTCAATAAGCTTCTATCAACCGCTAACATCGAAGATTCTCCTGGTAAATATGGTAAATGCACTGGAGGTGGTTGTCCATACAAGAGTTCGTAAGAAGTGGCCTTGATAGCAGTGTGAAAATCTGTGTTATACCACCATTCAGCTAGAGCCAACCATTTGGACCATGTTTTTGGTTTCTTTGTGCACATACATCACAGATATGTCTAAAGATATTTGTTGACGATTTCTGTTTGTCCATCCGACTGTGGGTAATAAGCCGATGATAAATGGAGAGAAACTCCTTGCAAAGTGAATAACTTTGACCAAAAAGAACTCAAGAAGATGGGATCCCTATCACTAGTTACTGTTTCCAGCCACCCGTGAAGTTTGAAGACTGTATTCATGAATGTTTGAGCAACATCAAGTGCAGTATAAGCGTATGAAAGAGGCATGAAATAAGCAGCCTTGCTAAGTTTATCTACTAACTACTATGGAAGCCACTTGTTTACCATTCGAAATTGGTAATCCCTCCACAAAGTCCATGTTGATATCAGCCCATACTTGCTTGGTAGTCGGCAAAGGTTGCAACAAACCAAGTGATGCAGTTAAATTAGGTTTACTCTGTTGGCAAACGTTACAATTTCTGATGTAGGTGGAAGTATCTGCAGCTAATCCTTTCCAATAAAATAGTGATTTCAGTTGTGCTAATTGTGAAGATTTGAAATGAGTTGTGTTTTATTGATTCTGTGTTATATTTTAATACACTAGCTGTGCATACATATTTATACAAAGAAGAGAGGGCAAAATAAGGTAATACTGTCCCTAAAATTATGCCTTAGTCTACTCCTAAAATTATGCCTCAATTTACTCCTATAATTATGTCAACCATAGCAGCTATACTTAGTCAGACAATTCTGTCATTAATGACTTTAGGTGATGTTTGACCACACTAATGTTGTATCGCGTCCTGAATGACCTCCCAACACTGAATCATGCATCCAATTGAATAGCTGAAGTTTGAGATTATCAACAGCTCCTATAACCAGTTTGCCCTTCCTACGTAATTCTCCTCTAATCTAAGTAAATTTTGGGTGGCTATTAGAGTGTCGTTGTAGATCGTCAATCAGCTTAACCATCTATTTGCCAGGCTTTCTTTATTTCTGCATACAAATCTAAGTTATCAACTTGCAACATAGTAACAGAAATTCACTACCAGGCTTCCTCGACAGTACATCTGCTGCAATATTGTGTTTTCCTTCCTTGTAATGTATTTCAAAGTCAAATCCCATCAATTTGGCTACCCAAGCTTGTTGAAATGGAGTGTTTAACTTCTAATCCAGAATGTGCTTGACACTTTTTTTATCAGTTTTGATGATAAAATGGTTGTGAGATAAATAAGCATCTCATTTCTGCACTGCATGAAGAACTGTAATTAACTCCCTTTCATAAACCGAAAGAGCTTGGTGCTTTGGCCCTAAAGCCTTGCTGATAAAAGCTATTGGATGATTGTCTTGCATCAATACAGCTCTTATCTCACACCCTGATGCCTCTGTTTCGACCACAAATGTTTTGTGGAAATCTGGTAGAGCTAAAACTGGAGCTATTGTGAGGGCTTCCTTCAATCTTTGAAAGGCTTGATAAGCAACGGGGGACCAACGAAATCCATCCTTATACAGCATAACAGTGAGAGGTTTGGCTATTATTCCAAAATTACGAACAAATTTTCTGTAATAACCTGCAAAACCAAGGAAACTACGCATATCTCACACGTTAGATGGAATAAGCCAATTGGCCACTGTTTGTAATTTCCTAGATTCAGTTGCCACACCAACCTTTAGATAT
The DNA here is from genome assembly GCA_026770325.2 of Erythroxylum fimbriatum. Lineage (NCBI taxonomy): Eukaryota > Viridiplantae > Streptophyta > Magnoliopsida > Malpighiales > Erythroxylaceae > Erythroxylum > Erythroxylum fimbriatum. Next base: position 1,242 of record JANZLH020000229.1, on the reverse strand, counting down.
CATATGGCCTAAATACTCTATTTTTGGGGCAGCAAAACAACACTTGGACTTTTTAAGAAACAAAATATTTTGTCATAACAGGTCAAAAACAAGCCGAAGGTGTTGTAGGTGAATATCTAAGTCCTCACTATAAATGAGAATGTCATCAAAAAATATTATGACAAATTTTCATAAGTATGGTTGAAAGATTCATAAGTGATTGAAAAGCAGCAAGAGCATTAGTGAGATCAAAAGGCATTACCAAATACTCGAAATGTCCTTAATGAGTTTTGAAGGCAGTCTTATGCTCCTCCCCTGATTGCAATCTGAGTTGATGATAACCAACTCATAAGTCCAACTTAGAATAAATTGTTGACCCTCCAAGTTCATCTGAGAGATCATCAATAAGTGGTATAAGGAATCTATCTTTGATTGTTAGCTTATTTAACTTCCGAAAGTCTACACACAGCCGCCAAGTCCCATCTTTCTTTCTCACCAATACTATCAGAGATGCATACGGTTTGTTACTATGCCTTATTATACCTTGGGCAAGCATTTCCTGTACTAAGTTATCAATTATGTCTTTTGCAACAGAGAATAACAATAAGGACGTTGATTAACAGGTATTGTTCCCTCTTAAAGTGGAATACAATGATCAAATCCTTCTCATATTGGCGGTAGCCCTTGAGGATCATTAAAAATGTCATCAAATTCTGCTAACAATTCTTCTAGTTTATCACAAGTTTTAGCAAGTGAATCAATCTCAAAACTCAACCCATGTAACTCTACTACTGCTTCCTCTTCGATCTTACTAATTTGTAAGAAGCACAATTGTCCACCTTTTCCAACAATGTCCCTGAAAGAGTCATTACCAACCAACTTAACACCATTATTTTGTGCACCACGTAATACACTTCTCTGGCCTGCTACTTTAAAATCCATAGTCATATGCAAAAAATCCCAAAATATAGGACCCAACGTAATTAACCATTGTACTCCCAATGTTGGATCTTGTTTTTTTTATTTCTCATAATTGCTTAATTGGTTGTTTATGCTTGTTTATTGGTTTAAAATTTATTATTATTATTATTGAGTTGGGTCAATAATTAGAATTTGATGGGAAGAATTAGAAATTGAAAATTTGAATAAAGGTTAGAATTAACTTAGAAGTAAGTTGGCCTAAGTAGGTGTAGTGCCATATAAGACAAAAGAGGGGTAGAATTGGAAAGGCCATGTAAGTGAGGGGTATAATGGGAAGAGAAG
>JANZLH020000228.1:0-10325 GCA_026770325.2 Erythroxylum fimbriatum | reverse complement strand
TTGACCAGTTTTGAGGCCGAATCTCGCTTTGAGGCCTCTAATACAAGTTGTAGATATGGATGTTAGCTTTCAAATGGAGCAAGAATGAAGGCATTTGGATACGTTTAGAGAACGTTATGGCAATTGCACCAAAGTATGTTCAATTTGATATTGGAGAATGAACATGGTATATTCTTTTGATCATAATTCCTTCATCCGACCTCCAATTGAGTTGATTCTTGAGACAATGGATTCTTGAGACATGTAGGTATCTACCCATAAGAATTTTGTATCATTGGGAGTTAAATTGAAAGAGTTTGCATGAAATCAAGTAAGGGTTCAGTTGAGAGAGCATGATCGGGATATGAATACATGTTGGTATCTCGATGATATCCTGAGTTGTAGAACTCCGATTAAGGTAATTCTTTCACCGAATCGAACGAGAGACATATAGCTATGATTGTTACAAAGAAGCCAAATGAATTTAAGATTTTAAGTTTTCCAAATTCGGTGTACGCGTAGTGGAAATAAGATCAAGCATGATGCTTAGGTTACATGGGCACACCAGGGAAGATTTTATAAGTGGAATTTGGGATGTTATAAGATTGAAAATGTATTACATAGTGTCTTTAAGGGTTCAAAGGATTAAGGATGAAAAAAAAAATTTATAACCCTTCAAAGTGACACGAACGCTCAAGTTTCACTATTTTAAGCAAGAGAGTTGGGTTCCGGGAATGGAATCCAACACTAACCTTCTCGATGCTAGTTCGAAGTTGCAATCGACGCCGAGGAGCACATTAAGCACATTATCATTGTGTAACTTTCCTTCTATTTCGGATTGTTTTCATTATATTGTGTTTAATGAATGGATATTGTGTAAGAATGATTTTGAAGCTCTATTGAATTATTTTTCATGAAAACCCATAGCTATAACTTGAATACGATACATAAAAGTCGTGTTTGAAGTCGTACATGGTAACTAATGGTATTAAATCGTTGGGGACAATATAGCATAAGCTAAATAATCCGAGTTGGTGTGATTATTGCTTAGATTGGTCTGTTTTTCTCATTCATAACATGATTGTTCGATTAAATCTAAAGAGGTATTTCTAGGTTATCTAATAGTTAAGATTAATTAGTGAGCTCTTTTAATTAACTATGACTTACGAAAAAATCAGGGTTAATAGAACCTTTTGTTAATTCACAATCAATAATCTAAAGAGAGGTGTGAAGACAATAACACAATGACGTATGTGAAATTGTGTGTAGGCCGAGATTAAACTAAAGAACTGGACTTCAACTCATTAATCAATTTTATCACTTTGTTGCGGCTTAGAATGAGTTGCTTTTACATATTCAATTTTATGTTGTCTTCTAATTTATATCGAACTAATTACATATACGTAGAATTTAAGAAAGTAATTTGAATTAATCTCTGCAGAATCGACATAAATTTACCATTAGCTATAGTTTTAGTCTACATATTTTGCGTAGTGTTATGACATGCTACCTATTTTGGCGCAGATGGCTGAGATTAATATCCTTTGCTTTTATGAAATTATTCATTTTATTTTATTTTTATTTGTGGTTAATTTCTTTTCTCGTTTGGCTAGTTACAATGTATGACATGATCTTTTCACTTTGGTGAATTGAGATTTGATCCCAAATTGAAAGAACGATATGCAAATTGAGAAGACAAGTTACACAAAGTCTCGAAGATCCATCATCATCTGACAGGAGACTTGATTCTTTACCAAGAATTCAAATAGCTTTCGATTTGCTTTTTGATTCTTCTAGTGATTCTATTTTTGAATTTGATTCTGACATGGCTGAATAAAATAATGCTCGCACTCTTAAGCAATTGGTTGCTCCAGATTTTAATCATCAACCTTTGTGCATTGATTTCCTGCTATTGAAGTTGCTTTTGAGCTTAAATTTGGTCTAATTCATCTTTTGCCTACCTTTCGTGATATGTTAGGTGAAGATCCTTATAAGCACATTAAGGAGTTCCATGTAGTTTGTTCTAGCATGAAGCCGGTCAGGATACAAGAAGAGCATATTAAGTTGAGAACATTCCTATTCTCGTTGAGAGACACCACCAAGGATTAGCTTTACTACTTGTCATCTAGATCAATCACTACTTGGAATGAGATGCATAGACTTCTTCTAGAAAAGTACTTCCCTGCTTCTCGAGTTACGAATATTATGAAGGAAATTTGTGCAATTCGGGAGACATTATATAAGTACTGGGAGCATTTCAAAAGGTTGTGTACTAGCTACCAGTACCATCAAATTAGTGAATAGCTCTTGATCCAATACTTTTATAAGGGGAATCTGCCACAAGAAAGAAGTATGATAGATGCAGAAAGCGGAGGTTCACTAGTTGAAAAGACACTCATTAAAGCTAGAAATATGATTTCTAACACAACTACTGACTCTCAAAAATTGAACATTCGAAAGGACCCTCGATCGTTGAAAGTCAATGAAGCTAGTACTACTGCATTAGAGTAATAGATAGCTGGGTTAACATCTTTAGTGAGGCAAATGACTACAAATGGTGCTCAATAAGTCAAAGTATGTGGAATTTGCATAATAGTAGGATATCCCACTAATATGTGTCCAACTTTGTAAGAGACATCTACGGAATAAGTGAATGCTTTTGGAAGCTTTCTGGGTTAACCACAAAGGAATCCTAGTTACCCTTATGCACAAAATTTAGGATGGAAGAATCCCCTATTCAACACCTATGGGCAACAAGGACAATAACAAGGCTCTTACCAATAAACATATGAAAGACAAGCTCAACCATCAAGTTTTAGACCTTCAGTGGAAGAAATGATGAAAACTTTGACTCATAATACCACTCAGCTCCAAAATAATGTTATCCAATTCGAAAACAAACAAGAGCTAGCGTTCAGAATCTGCAGAATCAATTAAGTCATATAGCTACTATGGTGAGACAATTGGAAAATTAGAATCCGGGTAAGCTTCCTTCTCAAACGATTGTAAACCCAAAAGAGAATGCAAATGCTATCACCCTGAGAAGTGGTAAAGAAATAGAGGCACCACATAAGACTCCTGTTGTTGACGATGATGAAGAATTTGAAAGGGCACTTGAAGTGTCTCCAAGAGAATTTGAAAAGGGAAACAAGGTAAATTCTCAATCTCTTGTGATAAAAAATTTTGCTAATACTTTACCTCCTTTTCCTAGTAGGTTTGTAAAATCTAAAAAGAAGGAGCAAGATAAGGAGATTTTGAAAATGTTCAAAAAGGTAAAGGTGAACATACCTCTAATTGATATCATAAAGCAAGTTCTACAATATGCCAAATTCCTCAAAGAATTATGCACGTCAAAAAGGAAAATGAGAGAAGACGAGAAAATGAGTATCTTAAACATTTTAATCACTAAGTGTAATTGATTAAATGTATCAAAAATTAAGCACATATCAAGTTCCCTCAGACTTAGCTTTTGACCGTCCTCAGGCAAATCATCAAGATCAAAGTCATAAACCAAAACACTTACTCATTTTCCATATTTCCCAAGAATAGATAGGCATAAGCAAAGATGAATAACTTTCAAAAACTATAGCAAGAATTCAATATTTAACATTTCTACTTATGATTAATCAACATTCATGACCCTTATAAATGAGAAATCTAAAGGTAGATTTGGAAAAAATGTGTTTAAACAAGATATTTCCACAGGTACACTCAAATACTATTCATGATCATGACATTCCACAATTTGCATATCATTTTATTTCTTTACTACTAAAAGTCACATGCATAATCATGAATCAAAAGACTTTTCTAAAGTTGTAATATGAGCAAAGGTAAGGTGAGATATATTTTGGGTAATGTAACATAAAAGCCATCAAGCTAGTAAAGTAAAAGTAACACTTAATGAGATATCAAGCTCAAAAGCTAACATTCATTCAAAACTGGGTTCCATCAATTAAGATGAATGTAACAATTATATTTCATAGCTCAAATTCAACTCTCACACACAAATCACATGAAGCATAACCAACCATAAAGAATTACTCGTACAATTGATGACAATATATTGAAACTACAAAAAGTGATCCTTCAAAGCCACATCTACCTCATATGCATCATATTTAAATTACCCATTCAATACAACTTTAGAAGGAGACACTAATCATAAATGTCTTTTCAAAACATATACACTTCCTCCTAAATACTTGTATGTAAACATTTTTTTTCTTTTTTTAACATTGAAATAAGCTATATCAATATAGGAATTTCTTAAAATGACATTTGGACAAATATGACCAATCCACATATATGCACACCCCTACAGTTATACTTTTGTACATCCACAATTATCAACAATCAACAAATACTTCCCTAGCTTTAAGGCTTCGGTAGGGTATTTGGTTAAGTTTAAAAACATATAAAATGGTTAGTATAGAAAGACAACCCAATAAAGCTTAAGGGGGCTTAACAAAAAAATTTTTGTTTAAGGGTTCTTTCAATCAATTTACTATATTCATTAAGAGAAAGATGTTGGCACTCTATTAAATATGCAAACTACTAAGAACTGAAAGTCTTAGTTGTTATTACCCTATAAATGAAATATTTATATTATTCTAGTTATATAATCTTTATTACACAAGCTTGAATAATGGCAAGCAGTTATTGATATTAAATGACCGTTTCACCACAATAGCTTAAGCTGTTGTATGAGGCCAAATTAATTTTTTTTTATATTCACTAACACACCAACTTAAGTGAAAGCTCTTTAGGCTTGAAACTTGCATAGACTCACTCTACCTTATGCTGAATAATAGGTGGGTGGTAGGATTTAAACTCATGACAACTTAGTAACAAAGGCTCTAATACCATGTTAAATGACCGTTTTACCACAATAGCTTAAGCTGTTGTGTGAAGCCAACCTAATTGGTTTTATATATTCACTAACAATTGAAGATAAGCCTTGTTATAGTAATAAGAATCCTTAGATATTTAGGTGACTCTAAATCTAGCTTAAATCCATTACACTAATATAGTTGGGAAGAAAAATCCACATTACTTGTTAAGACAAAAATACAACTCTTACTAGGATTGATCTTAATCTTAGATAAGTTGTCGAACTCTTATAAAGAATCTTAAAAAACTTTTAATTAATGGGATATTAAAACTACAAAAAAGAAGAAGAAGAAGATCATCAAAATAAAAATAAGTAGCAATAAGCTAAAATGAATTTACTAAAATGAGATCCATCGGTAAGAAAAACTTAGTAAAAAAACTTGTAGAATTAGTTGAAATCCTCCAAAATCCAAAAGGTAAAATTCAATTGAAATGTCAAACGGGTGATTCAAGTGGTGAATTTATTTTAAGATTCTTCTAAGTTAAGAAGTAAAAATTTTGTCAGATTAATCTTGGAAAAAATGATTTATTAATAGCGAAGTTATATTAAAATTTATAAAAGTCACTTGGCTGAATTTATTAACCCGTCATGTAATTTAGAAATTAGTATAGTCACGTGATAATTTATTTAAAATTGATCTGAAAAGTGGCGACTGGGAAGTTGTAAGGGTAAGAAAAATAACCGACCAAAAGGCTTGCATCATTGTGGTCAATTGGATCCCATTTCCGGCGCAACCTCGGCTAATGGGCCAATTTGAGAATTACAAACTTATCTCAAAGCATTTACGTTATCCAGATGATTAGAAAGGTCTATAGCCCAGTGTGATGGGCCATTGGGAACCAATAAAAACAGAATGCAACCGAAAGCTGTTTCCGTTAAAAGTTAAAACAGACATCGCGCGCAGCAATCCCCTGCTATCCAATAAGCCATCGCCGCGTGTCAAAACCTGTACCAGTTACCCCATAAATATCCTATTTTTCATTGCCTCTCTGTTTCTAAGTGTCACCGATCACAACGTTCAAAATCTTCTCTTCTCACCGGAGATGTGGTGAAGACTGAATACTGCTCGCTCTTTCTGTCTCCACTACGCCATGAGCGCCAGGGTGCTTCTCTACTCTTTTAGTCCGCGATGTCGCCCTCAGCTTCAGCCTTCCGTTAAGAAGCCCAAGGAACCTCTTTCTCTGGCTGTCCGCTTTTACTCCAATGACCATTGTCGGGTTTTCCGGGTTTCAGTGCGGAACACGGGCCGGAGAGACGGCCACAAAGTTTACGCAGATGTCAAGTCGGAGTCGTACGAGATATCAGAGCCGCGGGTTAAGAAAGTGGCGAAGTTCGCATCGGAGAGTTCGGCGGTGCCGTGGTGGGAAGAGTTCCCGAAACGATGGGTTATTGTGATACTCTGCTTCTGGGCTTTTCTGCTTTGCAATATGGACAGAGTAAGGATCCTTTCTTGCTTTTGTTTTTATCACTCTGTTCTGTTAAATAAGCTGCAAGTATTTGGTTGTGTTTTGCAGGTAAATATGAGCATTGCCATACTTCCAATGTCCTCCGAGTTCAATTGGAACCCCTCCACCGTTGGTTTGATTCAGTCTTCCTTTTTCTGGGGCTACCTCCTCACCCAGGTATAATTCCTTCCTTTTTTAAGTTACCAGCATTGTTTTCTTTTCATTGCAAATTTGGTTTTGGGATCAATTATAAGATAATGTGAACTCATGTGAAGAATCATTCTTGAGTTTTTCTTATGCTCCGCTGACTTTAACTGTCAGTGACAGATTGCTGGTGGTATTTGGGCGGACACAGTAGGGGGGAAGGCGGTGTTGGGGTTTGGTGTGGTTTGGTGGTCTGTTGCTACTGCTCTTACTCCCGTTGCCGTCAAACTTGGGCTGCCTTTCCTACTTGTTGTCCGCGCTTTCATGGGTATTGGTGAGGTAAGTTGTGAAGTTTGCGTGGCAGTTTTGAGAGTTGTCTAACTCGCTATTTGATGCGCAATGGGTTTAGCGTTTTGATCTGCTGTTCTTTTTCAGGGCGTCGCTATGCCTGCCATGAATAATATTCTTTCCAAATGGGTTCCCGTATCAGAGAGGAGTAGATCGCTAGCACTGGTTTACAGCGGGATGTACCTTGGATCAGTTACCGGACTGGCATTTTCACCATTCTTGATTCATAAATTTGGATGGCCATCCGTTTTTTACTCCTTTGGATCATTAGGAACTGTTTGGTTTACTGTATGGCTAAGTAAGGTATCCTACTAATTCTATATGCTCTTTTGCGATTGCAAGGCGTTGAACACTGATACTTTAAGGAGTTTTGCAAACGCATAAGCCTACTTAGACATCTAATGACTGAATTGCGTATGAATAGCAGTAGTCATATGGGTGTTTTCTTTTTCATATAGGCACATAGTTCACCTCTTCAGGATCCTCAACTCCGTTCGGAAGAAATGAAGCTGATTATTGCTAACAGTGTTTCCAAGGAACCCGTTAAAACAATACCATGGGGATTAATCTTGTCGAAACCACCTGTGTGGGCCTTAATAGTCTCTCACTTCTGTCACAACTGGGGCACATTTATTCTCCTGACATGGATGCCAACATATTATAACCAAGTAAGTTCTCCTATCACGCCAAGAATATATATTTGACGCGCAATAATAAACATCTTTGGATACCAACAAAAATATACATGTATGAGATGATTTCTTCTCCAGGTTCTAAAGTTCAACCTTACGGAATCTGGGCTTTTCTGTGTTTTGCCCTGGCTTACGATGGCATTTTCTGCAAATCTTGGGGGGTGGATTGCGGATACTCTGATTAGCAGAGGATTATCTGTGACATCAGTTCGCAAGGTATAATTGATTTTATATACTTGATCTACAACCTACTGTTATTAACTCTATATACTGTTATTTTACTCGTGTCTTACCTCTGCCCATCTCAGGATCTTAATTATACTAGCTTGAAGCCCTACTATCTTCGGTTAAGTTTGTTCATTCAACCCTTGATAATAGAATCTGCGTTATATTCTTCTTTGCAGATCATGCAAACAATTGGATTTCTTGGACCTGCTTTTTTTCTAACTCAATTGAGCCATGTTAACTCTCCTGCAATGGCTGTTATCTGCATGGCATGCAGTCAGGTTGTTTACGCATTTGTATGAAGCAGTTTGGTCTTTTAATCTATGATAGTGTTTTCTATATCTACTTGCGAAGCTTTATGAGTAGCATCGAATTTCATAAGGTTTTCCATACTAGGGTAGTTGTCAGAAGAATATTTGATGTCCTCTATTCAAATATTTAATTTACTTTATAATTAAACAGGGAACTGATGCATTCTCCCAGTCAGGTCTATACTCCAATCATCAAGATATTGCTCCTCGCTATTCTGTGAGTATTCATTCAAAGAAGACTGCCCATGACCATCAATTGTTGAACAATTAAGAGTGGAACTATTAGTAACATGTGGTTTGCTTCTCACTGACGTAAAAGTCATATAGTTTTGGGCAATTGTATCGCAGGGAGTGTTGCTTGGTCTATCCAATACTGCTGGAGTGTTGGCGGGGGTGTTTGGAACAGCAGCAACCGGTTACATATTGCACCATGGTAAGAATTCATTACTGACACGATGCTTGGTTGAAGCTTGGGATTTGGCTCCTAATTCTGGTTGTTCTTGTCCTCATTTTTAGGTTCTTGGGATGATGTTTTTAAGGTTTCAGTTGGTCTTTACTTGATGGGCACTGTGGTCTGGAATCTCTTCTCAACTGGGGAGAAAATATTGGATTAGACTACAGAGCAAGACAGCGCAGGGCTTCCCATTCTAGGTCGATGACCAAGCTTAGGTGACGAAAAGAAAACATATGGACTGAATCATATCTTTTGTTCATCAATTACTCCATATTCATGGCAGATTTTCCAAATGCCCAAAATTTTGAATTTGATTTACCACAGAGCAGATGCACTGTTGTATAGTATCTCAAAACTACCTGTAAATGATGTTTAACCACTAACAAATCAATTTAGTGGCATTATACGGAAATTTCTTGTCCTCTTTCGGTTGTCTTGTCATGGTTCTATCAGCTTTATTTATCTACTAACACTTCTACCAATGTGTTGGATTTCGTACTGTTTTGGCTGGTACCGGCCGAAAAACGGTACGAAACCAGTAAATAATGGTACCAGCCTCAAATATCGGTCGGTATCGGCCGGAATAAAAAATTCTGGCCGATACCGGAAGTTTCGAAAATTGCAAGGACGGACTTGCAATTTCCAAAACTTAATCCTAAACCCCCCCCCCCCCTCTTCGCGATTCTTCTATAGCTTCTCTGCTCCTCTCTTCTCTGGCGATCTCTCTCTCTCCCCGCGAAGTCGCTATCTCTTCCTCGCCGGCTCGTCGTCAACGTCTCCTCCTTCCTTCGACCACCGGTTCGTCCTTCCTCAGCCATCACTCCTCGCGGCTCGCGATCTCTCTCTCTTCCTTCGGCCTCAACCATCATTCCTTCGGTCCTCCTTCCTTCGCAGCACGTTGTCGCCGACCATCCCAGCCACACCGTACCATCCGTCACATCTCAGATGCGCCACCAAGACGCGACCCGACGTCAACCCTGTAGACCCGATTGTTTGGGTGTATGCTTTTCTATTTTTTTTTCATTTTTCATGACATTTTGAATCTTTAATTGTGTTGGTTGTTGGATGATGGTGAATTGGGTGGTGGATTTGGGTAAATCATTTGGGTTGTGTTTGTGAACATACGGTATTAGATTGGATGGTGGATTTGGGTTAAAAAATTTGCGTGGATGTTGGATTTCGGCTAGTAATGGATATTGAAGTTGAATCATGAATGGGTTTTGTGAGTGTTGAACAGAAATTAGATTTGGATTTTAGAAGTGGATTGAAAATTTGAAATGTCGAATGGTTATTTTGTAATGGACTATTTTGTAAATTTTAAAATTTTAGGGATTATTTTATAATTTAAAAAAATTTCCCGAAACGGTACCTGGTACTGATCGGTATCAGTACAGTTTCGTTCCAGAACGCAATCCGATATCAAGCCCGATACGGTATTCATAACATTGCTTCTAGTACTTGGCACAACAATATCTCATTGGTCACATACTTCGTGCAAATTAATCTTTGCATAATTTTTTTTTTTAATACATCCGGTTATTTTTAGATAATAAGATATAAACAATGGGTTGACATCAATGGTATGAATATTGTGTCAGTACCGATACCAAATTTGATTTTGATACGGTGTTTTAATGGTACCGATCAATACTATGTATTATTTTAGATACTTTTTTAAATTTATAAAATAGTTATTGAAATTTTCTTAAAATTGTAAATTAATCTTTCAATATATTATATTATATAAGTTATAATTTTACACTGAACTTATCTCTAAAAATTGTAATAATATAAATTTAAAATAATAACAATTTATTTATTTTTCTTAATATT
>JANZLH020000227.1:6249-23458 GCA_026770325.2 Erythroxylum fimbriatum | reverse complement strand
TTCAACATACATAAGTACACATATACATCTTATACAACTCATTTTGTATGATTACATCATTTAATCATAAAGACATACACTCACAACTATAACCTATTCAATTTCAACCATAACTCACAACTATAAGTTTATAACATATTTTATGTAATCACGTAATTCAACTATAAACTAATCTCTTTTATTTGCATATACAATTCAATTTGTAATGCTCATTATTATTTTATTTTACTTAGCTAGTTTTAATCAACATTGTTACTAAAATCCTAATTTTCGACTTTAATTTAACAATCTTTCATTCAACAAATTTAATCAACATTCTTAATTTCTTTCTCAAATTAAGTCCACAATCAAAATTCAACATACACAATACACTATAGTCAACATACACAATACACTATACAATTCAATTTTATCTAACAAAATTCACCAAGAACTAACAATTTAATATACACAGTTACTACACAATACAAAGTTTTAAGATATAAATACACAATTCAATATTAATTTTTCCATATTCAATATTCTACATAACACAAATACATAATTCAATAATCAAATCAACAATCAACATAATTCAATATCCATATTCGATCTATAATTCCAAAATTCACAATTCCACAAAATTTGTTGCAAGTTTTTGCAACCTTCAATAGATCACTGTCTTAGAGGCATAAGGTATGCGTGTAGAATGTGGTGTAGTGCTATAGGTTAGCAGGTGCGAGTGTGAGCCAGTAGCTGCAGGTGTGGGTTTGGATACAGGTGCTATTGGGTCTAGGTGATGGTGCTGCTGGGTATGTGTGTGGGAGTAGTCTGCGACTGAGGCGGACTGCCTGACTAGTGTGTCACTGGTGCAATGGGTGCGGGCGAGTGTGATGGGTGTATCTTTTGTATATTCTAAAGATTTCCAAATTTGAACAGGAATAAATCATCCTCATTAATGAGCTCATTCTTTAGGCCTAACTTTAGCTAGTGAGTAGAGGACTGTCTATATTTACACCACAGGAAAGGCTAGCCTTTTGTTTCCAAAAAAGCCTACAAGGTGGTTGCTCATTTTGCCAATATCTCAATTGGTTTTGTTGCAACTCTAGTAGTGGAGGAGCCTAAGTTTTTCGAAGGTTGAAGAAACACCAAAAACTAGGTTCTAAATTTTCCTCGACTATGTTAGAAAAGCTTTAGAAGTGTCTTGAACTTCTGGAGTTATCATAGTGGTAGCATTAAGCCAAGAAGTAGATTACATGCTCCAAGGGGCCGGGTACCTTTATAGCTTGTCAAGAATCTATGTAAGAGCTAAAGAGATTAACTGAAGTGTGAGAACACAAATGAGACAATGAAAAGCCTATTGAATATTGTCAAAAGAGAGGTAGACACTGTTTGGTTCTTTTACCCAAAGAGGAAAGGAACCCGACTGCAAAACGTCTAACCAAGTTACCCATTTTGGATGAAGTGTTAGCATGTTAGTCATCCTTTATCAATGATTTTAAAATATGGTTGGATTGTTTATGACAATGTTATAATTTAAGATTCATAGGATAAACATTTAAATTATAGGAGGTATAAACCATAAGGAATGAATGTGATTAACCCTACTTCAAATATAAGAAGCTTGCATAAAAATATATTAAAAAGAAAAGATATCAAGTTAAACCCTTAAGATGCAACGTAGAAAGGAAAAAGACACAACCAGAGATTTGAGATTGGACATGAATACCATTCTGAACATACCAAAATCTAAAGAGCAATAATTTTATTTAGTTATTTTATTTTTTTTCGACTAGATGGACAAGAGAAGCAGCTCGATCATATATCCCTATTTAATTTTACATTGGATAATAAAAGAAATTGAGATATTCAATATGTGCCGAAGCCGAAGGTAGCGGACGACAGTTGCAGCGTCGAAAAAAAAAACAAATTATCAGCATGAACTAAATAACCCATCTACTTTGATGTATATGCGTTCTTCTCCCTTTAGGCTCTTTGGCTCTTACTTGTAAGCCATGTTGATAATGGGTTATGACTTTAGAGATTTGAAAGTACACGGGCGGCATCAGTGACCTATCCTGCTGCTACGAAAGTCCAATACAACGCTCGCATCAATTCTAGAAACAATTCTTTACAAAGCCAGCCGCGCCTGCCGTGCTTTGTTCACTTATCATTATAACTCTCTATTTTCAAAAAGTACCAAAATTAGAAGAAAAACAAGCCACGGCAAAGAAAAACTTGACTTGCCATGACACTAATTAAAGTTTCTGATGCCCAAATGACCCATGTAGGAATTTAATTACCCATGGACATGGACTATTACATCAAACGAAATTGCTTGACATTTTAAGTATATATGTCAGTATTGGCATTTGATAGGTACGTTAGATTATTAAAAACTATGCAGTAATAGTACTGCTTGTTAAATTCAACCCATCAAGAGTGGTTATGTTTGACTGATGTGCCTAATCTTACATCACCTTTCGATTTAGGAGACTACAAAGCAAGCTCCAAAAGTCCAAGGGAACAGTTGCATAGCCCACGTGCTTGCTTTTTCTGGCATATCCCTAGTTGATTCCTTTTTTTCGGTCACATAAGATTTTCAATTATAGTCTTCTAGAACCATCAACTGCGGGGCTAAGCCATAAGTTATATATAACTTGATAAATAATTTCCACAATCTGGCATACTCTCTTATCATTGACCAGGTTATATATATATATAAGTTATAACTTGATAAATAATTTCCAGAATCTGGTATACTCTCTTATCATTGGCCAAATTACCCAGTTGGTAACTTGGTAGACACGTCTTTTAATTTGTTGGGCAAAGAGGATTTCGTGTAAATAACCTGATGGACTTTCAGTCCTCCACCTTGTTTGTTATGTGGAAAAGAAAAGATGGCAGCCGATTGAAGAGCACAAGTCCAAATTGATAATATGAAATATGTCAACATTACTGCTACTTGGTTTTTGGCAGATCCCTCCTTGTACAAACATATTTTTACAATATAAGAGCTCAATTATTTATTATTCTAGATCTGAACTTGTCTCGTATCTTCTAATTTTAGAAGTAAGAGGAGTCGAGATTGCTGTTTCTCTCCCTAGAACGCGTACTACAGAGAACTATGATAAGCTTCTCTTCTCTTTCTCTCCCTACAATGTACTTATTATCAAAACAGACAACTATGATAAGCTATCAGGACATTTGTCCCCTGATCTACCAGAGAAAAAAGCAAAGTGAAAGTGAGTCTCAGTTCAACCTATCAAAGTTTGAACCCAATAAAGAGAGAAATGGTATAATCCGAGCATATTCCACATGCAAAAGTCCACTCTTTGCTAAGAAAAAGATCTCCGTGTTTTCTTAGTTAGTTGCATATAATATAAAAATGTTTAACCTTTTTTCTTAAAGAAAACACACAAGATTCCACAAACCAAAGCATAAGTTGAACATAGTTCTTGCACAAAAACAAATGAGAACCAGAAAGATCTACATATGCATATAATTCAAATTAAAAGTGTTACCATGTACTACAAAGTTTCACTTCCTTTAACCAAAGAACAAAAGGCAAAGGCTGGGTTCTCACCATTTTTTATAATCTTATTTACACAAGGCACAAAACCCTAAAACAAGAAATAAATTATAAAAAAAAAAAAAAAGCGGGCAAGGACCGAAGGAGCTTGCTTTAGTTCTTGACTGCGGAGGTGTCATGTCACCTCTGTTTTCTCCACTACAGCTGTAGCTTCTTAGCGTGTTTGAAAAGCTCCCTGTTCTTGAAACCAACGTTCGTTGGGATTTCGTGCCACTGAGTGAGAAGTTGTGAACCTCTGCCATTTCCAAGATCTTGATAGGCAGTCTTAGATATGTCCACACAATTGATAAGTTGGGCTTATTTTTTTGGGTTTCTTATTTGGAACGCTTTTTTCTTGGTTTTCTAATTCTAGACTGGAGGTAATTCAGTCCACTGGAGCTGTCGTCTCCCCACCACCCACAATCCATGGATGCACTGCATTTCAACAAAAAAAGGAATAAGCGCAAATTCAAGAATAAGGACCTTGTTTGGGTAGAGAAAATACGCAAGTTTCAGTTTTAACAGCCAAATCCAAATCCAAATCCAAACCCAAATCCAACTCCATAATCTTGTTCTTGAATTTGTTAACGGGCGAAAGATCCACAAGAAAAGCTATAATCTTTGAAGAAGATCCCATTCTTATCGGTGATTCTACAGATATTTGAAAGAAAAAAAAAACTTACTTAAAGCTTGTTCAGCAGAGATCCTCCTCGAAACATCTCTACAAATCATCTTTTTCAGCAGATCCTTAGCTTCTTTAGTTACGGTTCGAAAAATCCGAGGTGGGAATCTCAAATTGCCTCTAACAACAGCCTCGAAAATCTCCTCCACAGTCTCTCCATAAAACGGCGGAATTCCGGCCAACATGACATACAAAACGACACCAGCGCTCCAAACATCGACCTTCTCGTTGTACTCTCTTCCCATCACAACCTCCGGCGCTACATAATACGGCGTACCCACCACGCTCCTCATCCCCTCTCCGGCGCCCAACCAGTCTGCGGACCCAAAATCCGCCAACTTCACTCTGTTCCGCGAATCAAACAACACATTATCAGGCTTTATGTCTCTATGGACAATATTGAACCTATGGCAATGGGCGATGGCTTCAAGAAGTTGTTTCATGATGGTGGCTGATTTGACCTCGTCTAGACCGCCACTGGTGCGTATAACTAAGTCATAAAGACTGTAACTTTCGCAGAGTTCCATGACTATGGAGAGCGAATCTTCGGAGTCGTAGACATCGAATATTTGTACGATGTTGGGGTGTGGGGATAGAAGAGACATGATCTTGGGCTCATTGTCGAGGCACTCACGATCAGTGGAGTCGGAGAGGAGGGTTTTGTCGATGGTTTTGACGGCGAAGAACTGGTCACCAGCGGCGGATAAGCAGCGGTGAATAGTGCCGAAACGGCCTCGACCAAGCTCGTCGCAGATTTGGTAACGGATGCTCAGAGACTCGCACATGTTATGCTGGTGTTTTAGTTTTGGTAGTTAAGAGGATCTCTCCTATTTTTGTGTTTGGGTGTTTTTGGGTTAGTCTTTTTGGGTTTTATAGAAGAGAGCGAATGGGATTGTACAATTTTGGAATATTCGGAGAGAGAGAGAGGGGCTCTGTGACAAATTTTGAATATTTAGGAGAAAAAAGAGGTGAAAGTGCAACAAAAGTCAACTTTTGGTTTCAACTTTTAACGTGTCATGAACTAGGTAAATATAAATTATCTTTTAATATTAATAACTCTAATTTATATTATATTTAGTTCTTAATATTTTAAAAATTTTCTACTATAAAAATAAATTGTTATTTTTATTTTACATTAATTTTGACATTATTGATAATTTTTCTTTTACAGTTATTCTATAAACAATTGTTAACTTTAAAGTCAACTACAAAATGTCATAAAAATTATAAATTTATTTGAATTTTTCTGAAAATTTTAGAAATATATTTATACTTTTAATCAAAATTTTAAGTTATTTCTTTTTTTTTTTGAAACGTTGTCACGTGCGCTCAACGCCTATTATTCATATCGAAAGATAAAACGTCATACAGAAAACTTGGAGGGCATACCCCCCATTCAAAATCAGACATAGAATCAGCCGCCCTAGCTATCTTATGAGCAACCTGATTCGCTGATCTCCTAACAAAAGCTATAGAAATATACTGATGCTCTTTAATTAGAGCTTTGCAATCTTCAATAATCATCGAAAAATAAGAAGGACATTGCTGTGTGGATGTCATAAAGTTGGTAATTGTTTGACAATCCGTTTCCACACAAATTGGAGAGAAAGGTAGACTTTTGATCCAGCTTAGAGCTTCCCTAAAACATAGTGCTTCACCAATTAAAGGATCCTTCCATCCTGGCATAAGCATCAGCTTTCCTGCACAATTGAACCCCTTACAGTCTCGAATTACCATACCTAGGCCATAGAGTCCAGAAGATAAAAGTGCCACATCCACGTTACATTTAAATTGGTGTAGCTGCGGAGCTTGCCATTGGGGATGAGAGTGTTGTCTCGTTGACTGAGGAGTCTTATGCTTGTTGTGCACAGCTTTCCACTCTGTCAGTGTAGTGGTGGCTCGACAAATAATGCTAGATATGTCCTGAATTTTCTGCTTCCAGACGACTTCGTTTCGCGTGGTCCACAAACTCCATAAGATCATGCAAATTTCCTCTGCTTTGGCCTTAGGAAACTCAACCATAGCAGAAGCAAGCCAGTGATGTAGAGTAACCGTGGGTGGTACGTGCCAACCCACCGAATAAGTAGTCCACACAGCAGAAGCCACGTCACAATGAAGGAACATGTGGTTCTCGTCCTCGCCAGCTTTACCGCACAGTGGGCAATAGTCATCTACAGCAATATGTCGCCTTTTCAAATTGGTTCTGCAGGGGAGAGCATTCCTCAACGTCCGCCAGAGAAAAAGCTTGATTTTACCTGGAATCTGCATTTGCCACAACTTCTCCCATGGAAAGCCGACTTCCTGCAACTCCATATTCACGACCTCCATGCTTATGCGATAGCCTTCTTTCACCTTATATTCACCTTGATTGTTAAATATCCACATCCACTCATCCTGCCGTCTTGAAAAACTGAGTGGTAGCTGAAGGATTAGGCTTGCGTCTCGTTGGGAGATGTTTGAATGAATGGGTCATCATCGTCCATAAGCCATGGGTCTCTCCATATATGGATTTGGTGTCCGTCGCCTACTCGTCGTCGACAGCCAAGAAGCAGTATTTGTTTGGCTTGATGGATGCTTCTCCAGATCTGACTTGGGTTGTGTCCCAACTCTGCTGAGAAGAAATCCCCTTTTGGAAAATATCGAGCTTTAAGTATAGTTGCTGCTGTCGACTCCGGATATTTTAGGAGTCGCCACCCTTGTTTTGCCAAAAGGGCTAGATTGAACTGCCTCAAATCTCGATAGCCCAATCCTCCGTAGACCTTTGATATAGTTAATTTCTGCCATCGTAACCATCGTATACCATGACTGTCCCGCCCTCCATTGTGCCAAAAAAAGCCATTCATCAATTGTTCCAGCTCCTTACAAGTCTCCATGGGTAATAAAAAAAGGGACATAAGATAATTCGGCATAGCCTGAGCAACCGTCCGCAACAATATATCTTTACCAGCTTTCGATAGTGTTTTAGCTTTCCACCCTTGTAACCGTTTAGTGAGCTTTTCAATCACATACTGAAACACTTGGCGCTTCCCTCTGCCTATTACTGATGGCATACCCAAATAGTTTGTGTGACCAACAGTCTCCGCAACTCCAAAAAGTTGACAAATCCCAGTCTTCATTGTAGGCGTAGTATTTGGAGTAAAAGAAATACCTGATTTGTCTAGATTGATTTTCTGTCCCGATGCATTCTCATAGATTTGCAAGATATTTCTCAATTGAACGGCCTCTTCTTGTGTAGCCCGAACAAAGAAGATAGCATCATCTGCAAAGAACAGATGCGATACCGGAGGAGCACCTCTTGCAACAACTACCCCATGGATGCGTCCTTGAGCTTGTATATTTTGAAGGCTAGCTGATAATCCCTCTGCGCATATAATAAATAAATAGGGAGACAATGGGTCACCTTGCCGCAATCCTCGACTTGGATTCAACGGTCCATACTCCTCCTTTCCTCGAGTGAAAAAATAAGATACCGATGAGATGATGTTCATAATTTTCGAGACCCATATGTCGGTAAACCCCAGTTTCAACATGATTTGTCGCAAATACTCTCATTCAACTCTATCATATGCTTTACTCATATCAGTTTTCAATGCCAAATAACCCGTCTTGCCTTGCGTCTTCCGTTTAAGCGAGTGGAAAAGCTCATAAGCTACAATTATGTTATCTGTAATTAGACGATTTGGGATAAAAGCGCTCTGGGTGTCCGAAATAATCTGAGGCAGAACTTGTTTGAGTCTATTGGCCAGCGCTTTGCAAACTATACGATCAGTGACATTGCTCAACGATATAGGTCTCAAATCAGCTATTACTTCCGGCGTTTTCTTCTTTGGTATAAGAATGACATTTGTTCTGTTCATGCCAGGCATAGGTGCGTCCTCATTCAACGTCTTGAGACATTCTCGAGTGACCTCCTTACCAACAATATCCCAATATGTTTGAAAGAATCTCGGGTTGAAACCATCAGGCCCCGGAGATTTGTCGGGATGCATAGAGAATAATGCCTGGCGTACCTCCTCCTCCGTATATGGCGTCACTAATAATTCATTCTGTATCGGTGTTACCTTCCGGGTCACATAGTGTAGAATCGGACTGATATCTCCACATGAAGAGGTGAAAAGCTGTTGATAATACTCCAACAACATATTCGGTAATCCAGAGTCCCAGTCAATCCATTCCCCGTTTTGATTCTTGAGCTATGAAATGAAATTTTTCCGATGCTTATGGGAGGCCATCAAGTGAAAAAATTTGGAATTTAAATCCCCTTCGGCAAGCCAATGTTGTTTGGATCTTTGTTTCTAGTATATTTCATTTTGTAAAAGGAGCTCACTATACTGCTTCTCTAGATCTTGTAACCTCTCCCTCTCTAATACTTGTTGACGCCGTAGCTTTGCCATCTTTTGTTTAATCATATTTATTTCTTATTATTAATTGTAGTACTAATTAAGATCTTAATGTTATCAAAATGTTAGGCTAAATGTGTATTTTACATTCTATCATTTTTACTAAAATATAAATTGAATCATAATACTTACTAATACATATTTATTTATTTATTTTACTTGTGCATGGACTCCACAGTGCCACATGGCATATATATGGCATTGTGGCGTTCATATTTTATTTTTAAAAAATTTAATTAGTTATTTTTTGGTATTCTGATTATACTATTGAAACTAAATAATAGTAAGTAATTGTAATTAGGTTAATTTTAATTGAAAATTTTAACACTCAAAATCATAAACTTTAATCCCCAGAATTAACACCTTTCACTAATGATTTTTTTCCAAAATTACAACTTTAAGATCCATAAAAGCTCGTTCAACTTCAAGATCTACAGAAGCAATTATTAAATGTATCTCATATGTTATTCATATTTCATAACTCCTCTTCCAAATGCTATTTCATCATCCTTTCCTAACTCTCTTCCTAACCTACATCAAGTTCAATAATTTCTTTGTATTTTCTTCTTACAAACTTTTAAACTGTTGGCTTTCCTAATTTTCCTTGTTTTCACAAGGATGGTTTCCATTTGTAAGACAGCAAGCTTGTCTTTTTAACCATAGTTTCATTCTCCTTAAGCCTCAGAATTGGAATGAGCTTGGGTAGTTCTTTTTACTGCTCCACACTCACACATTTCCTTGCATAAACTATCTTTTTTCTTTTTAGCGATGATCTCATCCATACAAACAGGCTTACCCTTGCAAGCATGCTCAATCCTTTAATTGACTAATACTTTATGGTAGCCAAATAGGAAAATTAACTTGTTTCACATTCTCCAATTTCAAAGCTAGTTTCCATACCTAGAGGAACATAGGTTGATTTACTAAGTGTCATGACCTTGCATCAACCACACCTCTAGCTTCAGCTCCAGTTGAAAACTTGAATAACATCAATTTCTCCTCTGATAGGAGAACTTCTAGTAATCTCTTTTCTTTCCACTGTCTTTGAGCCCAATTGCTTATGGTTAGAAAGGGAGGGCATTTCTGGAAAAACCTACCAAATTAGAGTTCCAACTCCTGACCCTTTCCCTTAAGACTTCTATATTAGGTGATACTACTCTTTTGTCATTAATAGTACTTGGATAGTATAAATCTAGCTTAAAGTCACAATTTTTTCCAACTACCTATTTCTAAATGAATCTAGGATTGGTGACTAGTGAAGAGTTTACAAGGGGGTGGGGAGGGTTAGGGGGAATAGGTTGAGAGGAGGAGGGTTACACTGAAGGGTAACGAGTTGGAAGGGGTGGAAAGGAGATTTCTTTTACTTTTTCAAGGTTACTATTCACTAACATTTCTAATGTAGGCAAACCTTAAGGTCATAGGAAGGGAAAGTTTGAAAATCAGTTATTTAAAACAGTATGAAGTGGAAGTCATAGGATAAGCAAAAGGTGAAAAGATTAGTATACATTTTTTATCCTAGAAGGATAAACCTCACCTAATAGGTTGGAGATAAGGGGGTAATGACTTTTCAAAATGAGGAGTTCTAAATTGATGATCTTTATGGAAATCAAACCCAAGCCTCCCTCTTTCTTTGGAAATTGCACCTCTTTCCAACCTACTTTGGCAAAGGGCTTAGTAAATATGTCACCAATCCATAGGAAATTCTTCATTAGCTTTTCAATGTCTTTCATAATCCTCATAGGGAGGAGATAATGGGAAGCCTAGTATGTGATCATGTTTATTACCATTGAGGATAGTAGCTAAAATCTCCTAAAGAAGAGGAGACTTGCTCTTCCAGCTACTCATTCTCGCTAAATATCATATATTACTTTGCAGTCCTCATAACTTTTTTTCCTTGAGCATATGGGAATGCCAAGATATCTAAATTGGAGAGAGGTTTGTTCAATTGTTGTTAAATTGGATAGCTAATTAGAAACTTATTCAAAGTCCTTGGAAATGATGATGAAGATTTTGCTTCTATTTATGCTCAATCCTGAGAGGTAGAGAAGTGATTCGGTTAGTTTAACTAGCAATTGACTGAGTCTGCATCTCCATGATTGAATAGGAGTATTTCATCTGTAAAGGATAAGGGAGTAATTCCCTGTTGTTGGGATTTTTCTATGAAATTTGAAGTTACTGGCCTTTATAGTATCCTTTCTAAGTATTTTGGTAAACACCTCCATAGCTATAATAAATAGGTAAGGGGACAAGGGTCCCCTTGATTTAGTCCTCTAGCTCCCTAGAAAGGCTTAGATATTTCCCCATTAATTACCACATAATAGGAGGTAAATGAAATGCATGCATTGATCTAACTGAAATATATATATATATAAGGGACCCATCTTCTTCAGAACAATTATCAGGAAGTTCCAGTTTGCTAAATCAAATGCCTTATTGATATCAATCTTGAAAGCATGATGCTTCCTTACACCTCTGACATTGTAGTGCTTAAACATATCTTGAGCTAAAAGTATATTGTCACTTATTAGTTTGCCTTCTATGAAAGAAGATTGGGGAAAGTTTATAATTTTAGGTAAAACTAATTTCAGCCTTTCAGTAAGGATTTTTTAGATGATTTTGTAGAAAGCAGTGAAATAGAAGATTGGTCTACAATCTCTTTAAAAGTTAGGATTGAGAATTTTAAACATTATATAAAAAGAGTTCCTTTCCATTCTTTTAAAAGTTTATCTATAGAGAATAATTCCTTAATTGCTTTATATACCTCTCTCTTGATCAGGGCCAAGCTTTGCAGAAGAAGTGAGGATTGAATCCATCTATTCCAAGGGCTTTGTTAGGATTAATGCTTATTACAACTTTCTCAATTTCTACCAAGTAGATAGGTTTGCTCACATCCTTACATTGTCGACGGGTTAAAACATTTTGAAATAGGGAATCCAAATTAGGGGAATGAGTTGTGGCTCCTTTAGTGCCTAGGATTCTCACAACGTAGCTTTTAAAGCAACAAAGGATATCCTCCTAATTATAAAACGAAGATCCTAAGTCATCCTAAATAGAGAGAATGCAAATTATGTCCCTTATCAAAAGTAGACTCCTATGGAAATAAAGTCTGGTTGAATCCCCTTCCTTTAGTTAAGTACCCTGGATTTTTGTTTTAAGATTGGGTTTTGAATTTTGAGGGTTTCTAGGTAGTTGTTAAGGGCTTCTTTCTCCTTTTTTTTTTCTAGAACTCTGCAGTTGGGATTGTTATAGAGTCTACTTTATGTGCTTTTGAGATTTTCTTTGGAGTCTTCTTCTTATAGTCAAGAGTTAGCTTTAGATGGAGCTTCATTAATTCTTCCTTGATGTCCTATAACCTCTTATAAAGTTGGAAGGATTTGTACCCCATGAATTGGGTTTTAATTCCCTTTTGGATTGCTTCTTTGAACTCCTTGTTTTTTTTGTTTCATAATTGAGAAACTAAAATGGAGAGGACCCTTTCCTTTTTTTTACTCATATTTTGAACAATGACTGGATAATGATCATAATACATGCTCTCATGAAAGTGGGCTTCACAGTCTGGAAAGTGTTGAAACCAATCTTGATTTGCTATGAAGAGGAATCTACTAGAGCTTAAGTCATTCATTCTTATCGAGGATAAGTAGGATTGTAGTTCTTTTCTTGGTTTGGCATTGCATCTTATTACCTCTGACTCATAATTGTAAAAAGTGCAATTAAAGGCCCCAAGTAGTAACTAAAGACCTAAGATCAATGAGCTAAGATTGGTAAGCTCCTTCTATAGGTTCTCTTATCAAAATTGATGGTTATAACCATATATGAAACTGCTCTAGAATTTCTCCAACTCTCCTTTCTATATGTTTAGATGGATTCCCTGTATTATGCTTTGCATTTGGAGTACTTTGACTTGATTAGGGTTACAAGCAACTACTATCCTTCCCTTGTGGTGGTGGTTATAATTTGTAATTATTCTCCATTTGTTCAAGAACTATGAGTTTTCATATGCCTCAATACTCAACTTAGTTTCAAGCAAACAAAAAATGAATGGTCTAATATCAGAAGATGCTTTTTCGGCTCATTTATACCTCTAGTATTCCATGATACTATTATCATCCTATATGGATTTTTTCTTTTTAGCTTTAGATTTCCTCTTATCCACAATTGTGAACTCTTCCTACCCAAGAGTTGCTTTGCTAGATTTTCCATTAAACTTTCCATAATTTTCTACTATCTCCTTGCCTTTTACAATTGTTAATTCCATTTGAGCATTTGTAATGTCATCAATTTGAGAAGTTTATTTTGTAGTTTCTTTTAAAGGGGAGCTATTAACTTCATTTATAATATCAACTAGCATTAAAGCTTGTGATTCTTGCTCAATGTTGGGAGTAACTGGTTCTGAATAGTGATAACTTCCATAGTGGGTTCCTTCTCAATTCTTATAAGTTCCTCATAGTACCATGTGGTAAATATTTTACCAGTAGCTCTCCGTTCCTTTCCTAGGGCATGTAATGAAGGCTACCATTGGTATGTCACTAGGATTGAATCTTGTACTAATTGGTCTCCATCATTTAGTTGTAGAAGAGGGATTACTTTTGAAAGATCCTTAGAGATATCTACATTGAAACATAGTCTACCATATCTGACACTTTTTCTTGTGGATGTCGCTTTATCCATGTAGAGACATTTTCCAATATAGATAGCTAGAAAGCTTAAAACCTCTATGCTCTAATATTCAACCAGAACTTGGTAAAAGTTTACTCATAATGGGACATGCTTTTGGTAGATCTCTTATAGTTTGATCCCTGACTTCTATGTTTGGACAAGAAGAGGGGTTTTGCACATTACAAGGTCCAATTTTCATTATTTCTTATGCTAAGGATGTTGCATTTAATCTAAATAGGAAGTGGTTATCTTCATTTAACAGCGTATCCACCAAGCCTCGTGCCTTTTAGTGCTTCATCGCCCATTGTTCCACCATTGAAAATGGTAGGCACTTGCTAAGGAAAAAACCAACCATGGTAGTCGATCAAGAAGCTTCTCCTTTTTCCAGTACCTCTATAAGAGGGGAGACCATCATTTTACCATCAGCCAAATGAGGGGTTGTGTAATAGATGGTCAAAGAGTTGTCTTTATAGACTGCTTTCCAAGTAAGTTTAGCTCACTCGTTCTTTTGTTAGGGGGTTGGGGTCTCCTATTGGTTGTGAGCAGGAAGGTTCATTCTAGTTTGATAGGGACAAAGGGTAAAGGTTGGAATTCATTGCTTTGACAAAATCCAATTTCTAGTAGGATCACCAAAGTAGACATGGTTAATGAAAAAACAAGTGACAGATTGGGATGTTTAGAAGTTTGTTACCATAAATGGTAACACAAAAGCGAGGGAAATAAGAGGTGATGTATAAGGAACAAAATGCCCTTGGTATATCACAAGTGATGGGATGATGGGCAATGATGTTAAGTGATAAGAAGGGATCATATAACCAAAAAATAGAGATAAGCTAGGGAAATGCTAAAGGAATTGTAAAGATAGGAAGGGGGAAGTGGAAACAGCATGAAGAACATCCATACGAGTGGATTTACTCGATCTTTAGAGAGAAGTTGGAGTACTTCTCTTCATTTTGCTCGTTCTTACTAATTGGCAATTGATATTTAAAAATACGTTTTCAAATCTGTCTAGTCAAATAATTCCTTAAATTGCTACTAATCAAGATTAGTAAAACATTCTTCTTAATTATTTTAGAATGACAAATATTGTATTAATCTACTTAACTATTTTCATATGGTTCATACTATATCAAAATACTAGTGTCTGAGTTAACCTAAAAAGAATATATCATAAGTAGCATCAAAATATAGTAATCCTTACAAAAGATATTTTACTAATCTAAAGTATAAGGATACAAATATACTAATGAGAAAATTCATAGATATATAAGTAATATTTCATTTGGAATCTTTACAATCAAGTTAGTTCAGTGAAATTATTCTCTAACAAGTACCCGTACATTTGTTTAAATATCTCTATACTTTAATTTAGAAGATCAATTACTTTCTTTATTAGATAGAAACATAACGTATATTATGTTCACTCTTTCATCAATATCCTATCTTAATAAATCTACAAATAGAAATAATATAAGAATAATACATAAATGTAAATTGAATCTCATAATTACAGCACATTAATTATTCTATGAATTTTACTTCTAGTATTAAAATATCAAATATAATTAACAAAATATGTAAAGATAACCAATCAATTAGTTGTAGAGCATACAATAACACACATTACAAGGAAAAAGGATCGTTTAATACCCTCTTTCTTTATGGGAAAAGAAGAAGCCATTTTAGAAATTTACCAATTAAAATAAAATATATTTAGTTTCAAAACCTAGAGTGGTATTAACTGGTTACCAGACTTTTGATGTCCTACTCAAAAGGAGATGCTGCTTCTCGAACATTCATTGTTCTTAATACCAAAAACCTCGTAATGGTAGGTCTTACATTTCAATGAACAAAGATGGCAAACTAGGGTTTTATGCTTTTATTATAGCCAGGTTGCTGCATAAAGCCAAACTTTGATTTGTATTTTAGAGACACAAATATATATATTATAATGCTTCACAAGCACTCGATAACCAATTAGCTATGGGAAGTGGCTATATCGTCTTTTTCTTCTTCTTCTTTCGAAAACCTAACCTTTCACCATACGATGCTAGTTCGTAACTACTTGTCAACTGTAACTACTTACTAATCTTTTAGAAAGTAAATATAAAATATCAAAATGTATTAAAATTAAAATTTAGTTTTAATTAAAAATAATGTTTCTTGTTTAACTTGTTAACAAATTAGTTTATTTTTTATTTTCTAGGTATAATTAGAGATTAAACAATTAAATTATTTATAATTAGATCTTTAATTAAAAAAAATTGGTGGGAATTATGTCAAACATTTTACTAATGAGAAACAATAATTAAACTTAGTTTTATTTCTTTTGTATTTCAAACTATTTTATTAAAATAATCTGATCATGAATGTAATACTAATAAGTAATAACTATTCCGCTGCTTCTGTAACACGATCTCCTAATTCCCCAACACCACCGAGCCATGAGGTCATCATGAAGCATGCCTGAAGAGGTGTTGGTGACGTGTAAAATATACCCACACCTTAGTGTGGGTTTCGCCGCCCTCTCTCGACAGTTAGGGTAATGCCATGTGATGTGAGTTAAGGTTCGTTACGTTCTCTTTTGCCTTTCTTTAACAAGTCACCACCTCCGTTACATCACTGCTTACGGTAGCTTGGAATATTATCACTGCTTATGGGAATGCTATGTTTTTTTCATCACTGCTTATGGGAATGATATGATAATATTCCAGGCTACGCACGCGGGTGTGGACTTGGCATTAGATACATGGATGTAGATATTGCTAAAGAGAATTAAATACACTATATATATATATTTGTTTTCTTACTCATGAGGATTTGGAAAACAGAAAACAGAAGAATACAAATTAAAATTCGTTTCTTTGAAGTCAATCATTAAGCAAGTTTAACCAACTCTAATGTAGACATGAAAGGAAAAGAATTGATATTTAATAGTAATCCGAGGTTATCAACCTTTCAATATCTTTTGGGGAAGCAATCGCGATTGGCGCCTTCTATGATTGATAACTTTTATTACAAGTTGATGTCGAGTGCAAAATATGTTATTTTATTGAATTGGACTATTAGTAAAGCCTCTTACTGAATTGAAATTGTTGTTAAGTATGTTTATGAAAATAAGCAGAGAGCTCATCAGCGCATCCTATCAGCCTTTGATTGGAAGATAATTGATGAATTTAAAGATTGTCCAATGTTCCAAGCCTTTGCTTAAAAGCGAGCCACAACATAAAGGAAACTTCAGAAAGCATCATTTTTTTTGGGGTAAATCAGTAAAAAATTAATTAATAAGGGCAAAAATGTACAAAAAGGTCTAACCTAGGAGCCAAGAAGCAGAAAAGTAGGAAACTAGCCACACTCCTAACCAATGACTACTTTGGACACTGACTACTAAAATAGGCTACATCCAACACAAATCAAAGAGGAAATAATGAGGGCACACGAGTTAACACTCAATACAAATGACATCCCTAGAATGGTAGTAGTGGACAGTCGTCTAAAGGTCGAACTCGGATGTGATTTGTGGAGCTAATGAGAGTCGAGCGCTGAAACCATGTGGAAAAGACTGGGTTGCCTCTTCAATGTATCCTTGGAAAAAATAGGAACCCTACCTGTAAGTTAGTGAAACCAATAATAAAAGAAAAAAGTTACCTCACCTCTGTGAAAAGGCTAAGATGCTCTCTAACGTGGGAGAGTATCCCAAGATATACCCGCTCTCTGTCCATAGCTTCATTTTTGAAGATTCTAGCATTTCGCTCGGTCCAGATAAGGTACACGGTCGTGGATAGAATGAGAGGGAAATAAGATAGTGCTGATAGCCCGTTTCTAGGAGTTGTTCTATACCACAAGAGGATTGTTGAGAGGTTAGGTTGGTTAAGGGTGGGCAAATGAAAGTGGGTGAGGCATTGGTCCCAAATAGAGTTA
>JANZLH020000226.1:0-10945 GCA_026770325.2 Erythroxylum fimbriatum | reverse complement strand
CACTGGAATCGTCAGTCTTGGATTCTTCAATCTTCATCGCTTTTGATGATGAATTCCTCTTCCTTTGACTCTTATGATTCTTCTGTTCGGCCTTCAATGCTATCAATTTATCCCTTCTAGGCTTGTCTTCAGCATCGAGCTCAACTTCATGTATTTTCAGAGATCCAAGCAACTCATCAAG
Source organism: Erythroxylum fimbriatum (assembly GCA_026770325.2). Classification (NCBI taxonomy): domain Eukaryota; kingdom Viridiplantae; phylum Streptophyta; class Magnoliopsida; order Malpighiales; family Erythroxylaceae; genus Erythroxylum; species Erythroxylum fimbriatum. Next base: position 10,764 of record JANZLH020000226.1, on the reverse strand, counting down.
CTTTAGCACGCTTAAATACTTGGCTTCTTGTACAGCTGTAACTTTCAGTCTCCATTTCTTTGGTAGACTTCTTAAGATCTTACAAACATGATCTTGATTATCGTAAGTTCTTCCGAGAGCTTTAAGTCCATTGACAATTGTTTGAAAGCTTCCAAACATTTGATCAATAGATTCTTCATCTTTCATTTTAAACAGCTCGTACTGATGTACAGGAATGCTTATCTTGGACTCCTTGACTTGATTTGTACCTTCGTGTGCGATGGATAATGTATCCCACATCTCCTTCGTAGTATCGCATCCATGGACTTTATCGTACTCACTTCTGCTTAAGGCACAACTCAAAAAGAACTTCGCCTTTGAGTTTTGTTGAAATCTTGCCTTTTGATCAACAGACCATCTAATTCGTGGAATAGGATTTCCTTCTTCGTCTACCGGTGTGTACGGTCCATTTTTAATTATGTCCCAAAGGTCAATATGGGTAGACTCGATACAAAGTCGCATTATATCTTTCCATTAGTGATAGCCCTCTCCGTTAAATGTAGGAGGTCTAGTCACTAAGGCAACCTCAGCTATGTATATGTGTGACTCTGCTATGAATCTTTATCCACACTTTGTTACAGTAATCCTTGGACACCAAGCTCTGATACCAATTGAAGTGAATCACAAGTTAATTAAGACTTAACAAACTATATACAAATGCACAAGAAGGGGGGATGAATTGTGTATTCTTTTTGCTAATCCCCTTTTGAAAATTCTCGTACGAAAACAGTAAGATAAAAATTTCAAAGTTAAGAGAGAGTTGAGAGTTGTGCGAGTGTTGACACAGCCGATTTATAATGGTTCACCCCAAACCGTGGGCTACGTCTAGTCCTCATAGATCTTTTTGATATTTCACTATCTTTCACAACGTTACAAGTATTCTTTGATACCGAGACTCGTCGAGTCTCTTTACAACAAGTATTCTTTTACTCTTAGCCTCTTCAAGCTGTCTGCTTTTCTTTCAACTGAAAGAATTTTTTGAGCTACTGTTACAGAAGATAATTGCTCTAGTTTTTTGCACAATGAGATTTCTTAAAATCACTAACTTCTGCAGTCCTCGACTCTGACTCGTATTTATAACCTTCATCTTTAACCGCTTTTTGATAACTTCTTCTTGATCTTTGAAGAATCAGTTATTCAGTTGAGTTCTGTAACTAACTCAATCTGATTAGAAAACCGTTTTGATATCGGTTCTTTTGTCTGATCATCTTCTGTCTGATTATTTAGATTTTGCCTTCCATCTGCTTTTGGCTTGAGCCTTCCGTCTGCTTTTGGTTTGCGCCTTCTGTCTGCTTTTAGTTTGCGCCTTCCATCTACTTTTGGTTTGCGCTTTCTGTCTGCTTTTGGTTTGCGCCTTTCTTTTGTTTTCGCGCTTCCTTCTGTCTTTTTATCTTCCGTCTTACTTTCTATTTGTGCCTTGCGTCTCACTTTCCATCGTCTGATTTTCGCTTGTGCTTCCGTTTGTCTTTTTATTTTCTGACTATTGCTTTGCGCTTCCTTATATTTTTTATATGTTCCTTCTGTCTCATATGCTTCTGCTTCTGTCTTACTTTCTTCTTTCATTATTATTTTTTCTTCATCAAAATCATTTTTGTAAAGTCATTTTGATTTAACAGAGTGGACAATGGTGATTATGAAGAAGATGAGCAATTCACCTTCCTCCAACACAAATATTATGAATCCACTGACGATTCAAGATATTTCATCATTCCTGATTTTGTTGACAATTTGTTACAGAAAAGGACATTACTAAAATTACTTGGAATTTTTAATTTGATTGATTATGTCATTTTTATTATCTCATAACATATAGTCTATTTAAAGGGTACTAAACTGAAGTTGGATAACACAAGTGGAAGCAAGCCACTCATAATTGATCCTGGCTGAGTTTCAGATAATGAAATATCAAGTTAAAGACCTTAACTTAGCATTTTATGTCGTAAAGCTTTTTTTGGAATTCTAGTGTTTAGGTTTAAATTTTAATGTTTAAATTTTAATGTTTTTAGAGTGGTTTGGATTGCTAAATTTATTTTTTTAAAGTTATTACAAGTTAAGGAATCAAGCTTGGAGTTTATATGAAAAAACAAAGAAATAGGACAATGGTGACATTTTTCTGCATGTCATGATCATGCCTTAAAGACATGATCGTGCTTGGGTTATGAAGGCTCTGTCATGATCATGACTAAAAGTGCGAGTCATAATCATGGCTCTAAGTTATGATCATGCCTCACAAGAAAGCCAGCCTACACAAGAATTTTCACTTCCAAACCCCATCCTACACCTCCCTTTTCAACCCTAACACCTTATATTCACTTTTTCTCTTCTTCTTCACACCCTTTATCTCTTTAAAACCTTAGCAACCACTTTTAAACTCTCTAACTTCTCTCTTCATTCTTCTTAGTAATTTGATTTGTTTCTTGCATTTTTTAACTAGAATTGCATTTCTCTTACACATATCTTGTAATTTCCACATAAATCTTACATCTTTAGAGTGGTTTTATAAGATTGAGTGGAACTTTTCTCCCTTCAAAATTTTTAGGTGTTTTTGGTGTTTTTTTAATGTTTTTGGTTTATTTAGTAGGTATACACTTACTCTTGGTGTCAAGAATCAAAAAATGGATAAATATTCATAATTGAAGGGAAAAGCACAAGGGCCGAGAAGAGGTGCACGTAATATGTAATAGGGCTACAAACTTTGGAGCTCCTTTTCCAATTTATTTAGAAGATGAAGGTATCTAATTCTAAACTCTTCGCTCTAGGATTCTTAATGCACCTAGATACTATAATTTTGATATTTTAGAAAATCTAGGGTTGAAAGATAAGATTGAGACTTTGAGTAACAAAATTCAATGGTACAAATTATATTGTATATAAGGAATTAACCCCTGAATTTTATACTACTCTATAATTTGAGCCAAGGGATTTAACTTAATTTTGGTTTCGATTGAGGGGTCAACCATATAATTTGAATTATGATGTTATGGAAGAGATTGGTGGATTTCCTCGTTCGAACATAATTGAAAAACAAGATAACTTTCTTTTTTAAAAAAAAGGAAACAAGGAATGAATTAAAAAATAAAGAAATTTACATCCTCAAAGGAGGTTTATGGGATTAACCCCCAACATAAAAAGTACATATTGGATATCTCTACAATATAAAAGAACACGTTGGATATATAGGTAGTACATGGTTTAGAAATTCAAAGAGAGTAGTATAGTGTAACTATAATCTGTTGCAAAGTTTCTAAGTAAAATACTTCCTCGACTCCCATTTATAACTTCATTGATAAGTGCATCTATGGTTTTGCATTTGGATTCAAAATTTTTGCTTTCCTTTCTTTCCAAATTGTTTGCACACATAATCCCATAGCCAGTAAGTAGATCAATTTGTTAGTTACAGGAATAGAGGCTTGTGTGGCTAGCTAATCAATAATGATGGAGATAGAATTATTAGAACTAATCCATAAGCATTTTATCTTCATCTGATCCTAAATAAACTTAAAAACTGAACACATGAAAATAGATGATCTTTAGTGAGTTTGACTAAACTAATGTTTGATCCCCTTCATTAGGACAATATTTGTTCATCCACCTCACCTTGTTTTCCCATTTATTTCTATTAGAATGATTTTAGAGAAATTTTTGGAATAATCTTTCCACCGTCTTAATTACTCCATTGGATAAAAAGATATGTGAACTCCAATAGATGTGTAAAGAATTGAGCACTGATTTAATAAGTTGTATCTTCCTCGTATATGATAAGAATTTATTCATCCATGAATTAATCCATTTATGATTTTTTTTCAATGAGTGGAATGCATTTAAGATAACTTTGATGTAATGGAAACTATTAACAGGGCTGGATAACTTTGATGTTAAAAATGCCCACAATAATGTCATTGGTAATCTTGAGCATTTGTTACTTCATAAGTTTATGTGTCATACTATTTTCAATAAATTGAAAAGTAACAAATGTTCTATTAACGAATTATGCATTCTATAGTGTATAGACAATAATGTCAAAGTTTGTATAATCACCCATATTTTGTAATACTATAGCTATTACTCTTAAAAAGAAAAGTTGTCATCTTAGTATGGGATATCTTGTTACAGTGGTTACTGATTATTATGATGTAGATATTGAAGGACTAACCATTGTTTTGCCTAAGTTTCTTAATCATACCCACCTAAGATGAGATGAGATCTTGGTAGTCCATCACATGAAACTCCAAGATATCAATTCCAAAACTAGTATGATATACAAGATAGGACAAACTAGCTCGGGTTCTACACCAGCCTAATAACAAAATGAGGTCTCAACAAATGAAGAAGCAAAAGATGACAAAGAGGAAGGCTAGGTGAAGGTCTTCAATTTGGCCTCTAAAAATAACAAGCTTCTGAAGGAGATGGTGCAAAGACAACGATGCGATATAAAGAAGATTTTTAAGTAATTCACTGCTAAAGGTGTTCAAATTCCTTCACCCACACTATTGCCACCTCAATTTCCATATGTGTTTTTGTGCTCTAAACATTTCTTATTGTTATTTATTTTTATTTTTATATGTGTGTTGATTGGTTTCTTAAATTAACGATATTGTGTTGTCTAAGAGTGGGGAGGTTTGTGCATTAGCATGTGATATGTTTTCATATCATATCGTGTTTGTTTTTATTAACTTGAAATCATGAGAACATTTTGTTGCATATGAATGCTTTGTTTAAATGTGTCAATGGCAAGAATTTGATGGAATTAGGTTAGACTTGAACATGGTCATTTAATTTGTAATGGCATATTGAGTTGTCAATTGTGTGTTTTAAGTATCTTTGGATGAATATGCATGTTAATTAGAGTATGGCACCTATTTTTTTCACTTTAGGAATTTGTAATAAATTTATAATTAGAATTTAATTAAATTGGTTAGCATCACTAGTGGCCTTTCATGAGAATAATGACTAAAAATAAACAAGGTAGGCTAAGAAATTAAAGAAAAGAAAAAAGTGTGTTAAATAAATAACTATTAAGTTGGCCCTTTTTGAAACAAATATTAGGTTAAGAATAGAGAATGTGATATAGTTGAGTAACTGGAGGCAATCACAACAAAATGTTTTTCTTCACGTTAAAAGTCTAGAATGATATTCCAACCAATCTAAATAATAAAAATGAGGCCTAATTGAGTAACCGGAGGATATTTATGATAAAATGTTTGCTTTCAAGTCAAAATACTAGGTTAACATTAAAAAATGGTGTTTTAATAAATAAAACCTATTAATATTTGAAAATAGAAAAATTTTAATGAAAGGATACTTAGTAATAGTTGCATTTTATGTTGATTACTAATTATAAATGTATGTTTACAAGTTCTATGGGTGTATGAATAGGGTGTTAATATTTTAATTGATATGTAAATGTAATTTAAAGTACCTAAATATGAAAGGAATAGTTTAATATGTTGGCACAATTATGAATGATTGATGTTTATGGTTAAATTGATCTCATAAGATTCAATACCATTGTACCATTATTGCACGTTACATGAATGTGTGTTTATATGTGCTTTTGTCTATGAATGAGGACAAGTGAAAGTCTAAGTGTTGTGATGTTGATAGCTATAGTTCATACTATATTTTCCAAAGTGTTTTAATGAGTTTTTAGGTGTTTATTAGATGATTATTATATGTACAGGCTTAGAATTGTATTATTGTAAGTATTTCTATATATTATAAGTGTTTCTATGGTTTAAAGTATGATTTCAATCTTAATTTTATGTTTAATGAGGTGTTTGGCTTTTTTGTGAGTGTTGGAAATCATATAATTGAAGAACAAGGAAGATGGAAGCTATATGGTCAGGGTCACAATCATGACTCCATGTCACGATCATGATAGAGACTTTCCAGGCGTGAATTTTTTCATTTGTTTTAGGGTTTAAGGCTATTCTTGGAACTGATCAAAGTGGGAAACCTTAGTAACACCCCAAGATACTAATACACTATTTAAGTATGTGAAAGACATAAAAACACAATACCTAACATAAAAAAGTGGATCAAATGTGGTGAAATTAGGAAGAACATTCAAGAATCCCTGCTTTCAGGATCAAGCCTTTAATAGAGTTTTTGTTCTTTTCCTTTATTTATCCTTGATGTGTAATTTAAATTCCAAGATGTTAAACATGTTCATGAATTTCTAAATTTTAGATTAGGATTTATTTCGACTTTAATTATTGTTGATTTCAATAAATATTTTGGTGTTTGAAAAATAATGGTGCATGCTTATACTTGAGAACAAATAAAGAGAGTGAGTCAAAATTAATCAGATTAGATTGTGCAATGAGGGTTGGCAGCCAAATAGACTTGCAATTATCAAATTAACAATACGTTAAAGAGAAATATTATTTGAGAAATTTATTATCTAATAGATAGCTTCAGATCTAATTAAATAAGTTAGGGAAAGTTTTATGAATTGAGAGGTTGCAAATCTAGAATTTTCTAATTTGATTACGGTTAATTGATCAGGTCTTGAGATAGAGTAATCAATACTTCATGAAATCTAGGATCAAACAGATAATTGATTCAATAATAGTTAAAGAAACAAAATAAGGAAAGAATGAGTCCTAAGTATCAAATCTTGATCAAAACCCTAAATTAATTTGGCAGCCCACTGTTTCATTGTTTGCTTGAATTATTTTCTTTGTTTATTATTTGTTTAAATTTATATTATTTATTTTTATTTAAATCACATTTTGAATACCTTAGACAAAGTTAGGCTCAAATTGATAATCCTCACATAATCCTCGTGGTAATGATAACCTTATATACTACAAGATATAGTTCATATACTTGCGGTGTATTAAGGGTTTTATTAGATATAAAACTTGCTCAACACTAATCCTTTATAAAACTTGTGCTGATGGTTTGATTAGGAGATGTTAGACATACTAATATATTGTCATGATTCTACTTATGCAGGGCATTATGGAGCGAACAAGATGGAAACTCGAGTATTAGAATACAATTTCTACTGATGTAACCAGTTCAAGATGCTCATGAATTTGTAACAGAACGTTATAGGATCCAAATACTGGCAAACATTTTGAAGAGAGATAAGATGCCATTTTCTAACATTTGGAGGTAGAAGGCTTCGATGTGTGGGGAGTAGATTTCGTAAGACCATTCCTATTCTCTATAGGGAACACCTAAATTTTAGTTAAAGTGGATTATGTATCGCGATGGGCTAAAGAAATGGTGACTTCAACTAATGATGGTAAGGTGGTGCAAAAGTTTATAAGAAGGTTTTTCAATAGATTTGGAGTTCCAAGAGCCATAATTAGTAATGGAGGGGCCCATTTATGTAATAAGTCTTTTAAGCCCTTCTTAAGATGTATGAAGTCTACCACCATGTGGCCACGCCGTATCATCCACAAACAAATGGACAAGCATAGGTTGTTAATCGTGAGCTTAAAAGAATATTGGAGAAGAAGATCAACAGTTTAAGGAAGGATTGGGCATTAATGTTTGATGATGCTTTATGGGCTTATCGAACCAATTTTAAGACTCCAATTAGTACAATATCCTTTGGGCTCATTTGTAGGAAGGCTTGTGATACACTCATATTTTCATATATCTTTAGGACATAATTCAGAGTCATTTACGTTCATTTTACATTCATCTATAGTTGGTATATCCTGTTTTAGCATTATTTGGGTTTCGTTGACGTAAAATGCATAAATGAAACAAATAGACCCAAATTGCACTATTTTTGGATTTCAATTAAAAGGCTTACCTGCTAGTCGCTACAACATCTGGTCCATAAACGGTAAAGGGAAGTGATCTACTCATCTACGAATGGTAGGCAGTTGAAGTTCGGTGGACAATGTGGAACTTTTTCCACAAGGCCTCGAAAGATCTGTTGTAGAAATGGGTGAATGCCATACCTATCAAAAATGTTAGATTTCACGAAATCGACAACAACTTTAGCATCCAATTTCCTTTTCCTCATCTAAAGCAATCCGCTTCTTTTTCCGCTTAACGACAGCCCTTTTACTGCAAAGCTCAACAGCTTGGACAGATTCCTTAGGATGCAAGGCTTGAGAGGGCAGCCTGCCATTATTTTGTGCCTCAAGTCTACTCATCAAGGATGCAATTTGCCCACTTATTTCTCAAGATTTTTAATACTAGCATATGTTTTCTACTGGAAAGACAAGAAGTTTTACTGCATTGCAATAATGTTAGTAACCATATTTTTTTACACGTTCCTTCAAATCAAAAATTTCATAATTATAAGTAGAAGAAGAAGGAACCGAATTATGAGGATTTGGCCATGAGGCATAGGTCTAATTTTGCTAGAAACCAGGTGGCATTTGCGCTCTTCCTTCATTGTTCATCTGCTACTATGGGTTTCCATAGCGCAAATTTAGATTGTCGCGCCACCTCAGATTGTACGTCGACGAGAATGGATCATATTTGCACTATAAAGCCGTTGTCAAGGATCTATCTAACGATTTGCTAACGTTTGTTTCAGCTTGTTTTTGTTATTTGTGTTTGTTTTGTAGATTGCATGTCCAGTAGTTCTAAGCAAGAACTTTCGGATGGATTAATCGAGCAATTCTACGAAGAGCAATCAGCTTGTCACTTTCCTGTGGAGTTGGAACATAAGGCATATAGGTCACAAAGGCCTTAAATTTTAATTGGACAACAATTGGTGAAAAAAGACTCCCACAATTAAACTTGCTAAAAAAGTGGTTGAATGCTTAAGAGAATTCCAAGTTATATAAGGAAAAATTTAAGACATGACATGACTTTTATAACAAGAAAAATGATTTGAAGGTGGGAGATGTGATTCTATTATTTAACTCACAACTGAAGTTGTTTTCGGAAAAGCTTAAGGCACGCTGGAGTGGTCCTTTCAAAGTGACCCACGTATTAAAACATAGAGTTTTAGAGTTTGAGAATGATAAAAAAAGAAACATTCAAAGTGAATGGACATCGATGTAAACTACTCCTTAGAGGATTCTTTTCATAAGAAAGGGAAGTGCTTTCTTTCATTTCTTTTGATTGAGCATGTTTACATGAGGAATGGTCAAGCTAATGACCTTAAATTAGCATATGTGTTAGATGGTTTATCGTAATTTATTACATGTGCGTTCATAATTTTCTTTTTTTTTTAGATTGATTTTACTTAATGAATATCATGTTCATACATATGTTAATAGGTTAGTATAGGATTTAAGTGATTTTTGGTGTGTTAAGTTAAGATAACAAGAATCTTAAATTGAATTTGCATATATCTTATGTTATATGTGATAAAGTGTTCTAACTTTGAGTGACCAATTCTTAAATTTTCTCCATTTTTTTTTTCATATTTTACATAATCAGAAAGACCTGCACAGTCTCTAGATATGGGCATGTACATTTTAGATATTTTTTAAAAAATTTATCACACAGTCCTTAGACACATCCATGTCAACTTAAACAGTCAACTACACGATCGTGTATATGACTATGTAAGTATACAAAAACTTACACATCTATGTCCTTTAAATTTTTAAGAGTCAATGACTTACACAATCAACTAAACGGATGTGTATCCAACTGTGTAAGTCTGTGATAGCTATTAAAAAGCCCTAATCTTTTCATTTTCTTTCATTTGTTTTCTCTCCCTTTGCACCAATTATCGCCCATCTCACTCTACAACTCACTTTTAGTGTTTTTCTTTCCAAATTATGACATCCAACACTTCTAGCATTGATTAAGCTCAAGTTATCTTATAAATTGGCTGCATTTTCATAATTGTTAATGTACTTTTTGACTCCTAATTTGTGATATTTGAGCTTAAATTAGTTCCTTATAGCGAGCTTATATTATTTGCAAGTTGTTAGTAAAATTGTTGCAAATTGATATTAATTGCATTATAATTTCTCTAAGGACAATTGATACTGCAAATTGCCATTTTGTCTTGTAGGAAAAGAAGGAAACAACCATGCCAGGAAGTCAACAGGATGTGATCCCTCAGCACGTCGCGGGGTATCCAGAGGAAGACACGTAGAGACGTATGCCAATTCTAACGTCGCGGCGCATCGACAAGCAACAGCACATCGCGACGTCAAATAATTAACTCGCCGCAGCGAGCAAACAAGAGCAGCACGTCGCGACGTCCATTAATTGACTCGTCGCGACGTGCAGACGGATACCCGGACTCTAAATAGAAATTTCCCTCACTGTACTGACCCGACCCGTTATTAATCTTTAAAAGTTGCCAAATTAGGTCACTACAAAGGGAGAGAGATAGCGACTACAAAACATAACTTCGGCAGCCACTAGAGACGAAAAAAACACTCTCCACCTTACCGCCACCAGCATCTCCATATCCGATCACCACCTACCATCGCCGGTCACTTCATCATCATCTTCACCGTCAATCTCTACAGTCATGAGTAACGTCGGGACCTTAGCAGTGATGGAGATCCTTGGAGTTATGCAAGGCTAAAGGCTTCCGACCTCTTGAAGATGTAGCAATGGATTGAGTTCACCGGGGCTTCAAAGGGGAGTGATCCAATATTGTCAACATTTAATTATATTATTGTAAATCGTTGAGTTAGGGTTTACGGTAGTATAGTTAGAGATGCATGGTTAGAGTTTAATCATGTGTTGAACAATGTTTTGTGATATGGACCTTGTTACATGTAGAACCTTGATGATTAATATATGAAGTCTCATATATGTCTTTTGGTGATT
>JANZLH020000224.1:49851-60882 GCA_026770325.2 Erythroxylum fimbriatum | reverse complement strand
TGGAACACAGTTTGGTTTTAAAAAGTTTCAATTTCTTATTACTGTTTTCTTATTGTGATGCCATGTGGAGTATAGTGTTATTCGTCTGTAGTTCTCTCTTATCGTAGGATACGTACCAGAATGGCCTGCGGGCGTCCCGGTGGGTACTCTATGGTAAGGGGCGCTACAGTTAGAGAAATGCTATAAAGGTAATCACCTTTAGCACTTATTGTACAAATCTTTATGATTAATAAAAAGACAGCTTCGTTAATTTGATGTTCATGTTCTTTATGAATTAATAGTGATCTTAAATCGAATTAATGAAGTCCTTGATACATTACATAATATGAAGGAAATCATGATGAGATCATAATAATGAGATTCTTATAATGTGTAATTATGTTTGTTGGAGTTATGTCAATATAGTGCCCTGGAAAGCAAGTGTACTTACATACAACTTAATCTTCTTTAGTTACAGTTTTGTAATGAAAATATTTATTATTAATAAAAAAAGAGTTTCGTTTTATTTGTATAAGCATAATATAACTAGTTATAAGGAACCAAGATTCATTTGTTAATAATATACATATACATGAAGAAGTATGGGAAACATGTATATTATTAGAATCTAAATTAATTGATTCACATTTGAATAATTAAGTTGGTTGCTTGATTATAGTTTAGACTGTAGGGTTGCGATTTATCTCTATGTAAGTAAAGGAGTTTACTTCAAGGGAATGATGAGTTTCATATCATGATAGTAGTCGACTATCGATAATGGTATTATTAAATGAATCTGGAATCAAGTATGTTCTCAATAATAAAGTAGGTCGTTACTTTAGTCTTAAAGCATACATTTTAGCATTTGCTTATTATGGACCACAATCTTGATGAGTGGTGAGCTCATATGTGTTTCATTATAATTCTTGATATGAACGGAATGAATTTTTACAGAGTATTAATCCAGTGTCTGCATGCTAGAATTATTAATTGAAACATGTATCAGAGAACATTCACTTAAATAAAGAGTTTATAGTGATATCATCACTTTTAAATGTTTTATGGAGATTGGTGATTAAACTGGCGCCAGGAGTTTGATGGACTAGCTACCCATCAAGTTTCAACACCAAGATGAGATCTTATTTGTTAATCACCATATAGAGTAAACAGGCGATCTAGAAGGAAAAAACAATATAAGGGCAAAACGGTTATTTTACCCTTTGTTGTGCAGATGGCTATAATAAGGTTTATAATAGGGTTTGTAATTGGACATATTATTTGAAATATGTGTTCTTATAATATTTAGTAATTCAAGAGTTCAACTAATTGTCTTTTGTGAAATGTCATTTAGTTAATAAGCTAGAATTAATTCTAATGAGATTAAATTAATTCTGGGCTTATTGGAGCTTGAATTATCTAAGTCCAATAAGATTCCCCACTTGGCTTTAAGGAAGGTTATTAAGCAAAGTAAGAAATATAAATTGAGCTTTTGAAGTCCATAATTGAATATTGGGCTTGCACTAAATAATTGTTAATTAGTAGCCCAAATGAACATTTAGAAATGGGCTAGACTTTGGTTTAATTTAATTAATTAGAATAATTATATTAAAACAAAATTCTTAAAGAAAAGAAAGGAAATTTTTGGTTTTTAATAGCTGAATGTGCAGCTGCACATTTAGCATTGAATTGCTAAATAAAGATGTTATTTATCATGCATTATCATCATTAAATGAAGTAATGATCTTACCATTAAATGATTTAATGGTTGTCTTTTAATGATTGCATTGTTAAGTCAAGAAGACTCTAGTTTTATTAATTTTGGTGACAATCAAATAATAATAATCTTAGAAATGTATAAACTGTTTTGATAAGTTTGTTAAGTGTGCAAAAAAAATGTAAGTAACATTTAGTCATCACAGACGAAATGAAAATATAGACGAAGCGCAAAACACAGACGATAAATTAGCAACAGACGATACACGTCATCATAGACGAAGCGCAAATAACAGATGAAGCGCAAACAACAGACAAAGCATAAATAACAGACAAAGCGCAAAACATAAACGAGGCACAAAAACACATACCAAACTACAAAATTAGACGATACAAAAAGGAAGGTAGTCTAGAACGTCATACAGTTAGTTAGCTGGAGTTAGTTACAGGACTTAACTAAATAACGGTTTCTCGAAGCATTTTCTTAAGAAGACAGTTGAAGACTTAGGCTATAAATACTTTTCCTAGTCGAAGACTAAATAACATTGTTTTACAAGAGAGAAAATTTTGATTGTACAATACTTAGAAAAAATTATGTATTTAAAGTGCAAAATAAAAGAGCGAATACTACTGTAACGAAAAGCTCAAAATATCTTTCTTTGAGAGAAAAAGAAAAGGACAGAGCCTGGAGAGGCTAAGATAGCGGAAAGAATATTTTGTGAAAGAGACCTGAAGAGGCTCTGGAAGGGAAGAAAGAATACTTATAAAGCTGAAGAGTATAGTGAAATCTCATATAAACTCTGAGGACTGGACGTAGCCCAACGTTTGGGGTAAACCAGTGTAAAATCACGGCGTCTATTCTCGAACCCTTATACCTTAGTTTTCTTGTTGTTAGACGAGTAGATAAAATTACTTGCGATTCAAATACTTATCAACTTCAGTAAAGTATCTTTGCTATTCATCTGATAGTTGTAAAGATCTTCAAGAAATCTCAAAAGAATAATAATTTCGAAAAGATTACACAATTCAACTCCCCTTCTTATGTATTTTATATACTTTACGTGATTCTTATATTCACAAGTGATTTACTTCAGGCATGTATTGTAACTTTTTTAGCATTCATTTTATTAAAGATGAAAGAGGTGTATTTGATGAATGATCTTCCTTCTTTCATCACTAAAAACCTAAATTGACATGTCATTTTAGGTTATTGGTCTTTTCATATAGCCATCTTAAAACAAATGGGAAGAGTCTTATTTAATGGCTTCTTTATGTTTGATTAAACAAAGGTGTGATGCATTGGATGCTCTTCCTCTTCTTTCTTTTCATGCCTAACCGAAATTGACAAGGTGATAGAGAGGTGTTCTTGCATTTTTGGACTCTCGCTCCTTTCATGCATGTGTTAGTTGAAATTTGTACGAGAAGGTGTCTCATTTTTGGCTTCTTTTTTCTAAGAAAAATCTCCTCCAAAGTTTTCTTCTTCTTTCCCACCAAAGGATCTTGTTAACCAAGTTATCTAAGAAGAACAAGTGGTAGATCGAATTGGCTAAGGATACAATATCGAGAAGAGGAAACAATAACAAGAAGAAGAGGATATATCACCTTGGAGAGGATATATTGTCGAGGATAGGATAACACAGCGAGGAGTTAAAGCTGTAGCGAAGGAGTCGGTAATATAATCTCCATCTTGTTCTTATGATAATTATTTTCCATATACTGTATCATGTATGGCTTGGCATGTTGTTTTGGTTATCTTGCTTCTGTTGTGTTTTGATATCTAAAAGAAGTTTTGAAATCTACCGTTTAACCAAATCTTGCAAGTTTTCTATTCCGATCCAACAATTAGTATCAGAGGCATTTTTACTATGCATGATTTCGGTTCCTATGTGTGATGCATGGGTTGGCAATTATTTTTGGAATGCTGCATATTTTTATATGATAGAAATATATGTGGTTTATGTTTTGCTCTTTTAGTTGTCCAAAGAATTTATATTTACCATGTAAGATTTCTTCATTTTGTTTGTAACAAGGAGGGTGGTTTATCATCACCATGTTTCCTTCTTGGCATCATTTTTCTATTTTCTTTGATTTTGTAATGTACAAATTGATGTAATGATGAAGATGAAGCATCGATGGATTGAAGAAATGAAGAGGTAATGGTTTCGGTATATCCCTTTGTGTATTGGCACAGTTTTGGTTTTGTGAAAACCAAAATGTTGGATTTTTGTTTCAATGAACAAGTTTCGGTTTTTTATGTCCAAACAAGTGCTGGATTTTTGTTTTAATGAATCAAATTTCAGTTTTGATAAAAAAAACATATTGCTGATTTTTTGTTTTAACGGAACAAGTTACGGTTTTAAAGAAAACTAGTGCTGGAATTTTTTGTTATGACAAAGATTCGGTTTTATGAAAACCAAAATGCTGGATTTTTGTTTTCAAAGTAACAAAATTTAGTTTTACAAAATGCCATTACATTTTTTTTACCGAATGGGCCGGGTTATGTGAGCGAAGAGTTCGAAGCGAAAGATCCAAGTCTAAGAAGAATATTTTGGGCCTAAAAGGCTTGTAATTATTTTTTGTGTTCTAGGATGGACAATCAAAAGTGGTTTAATTAGTTCATGTGATGAATGGATAAATGAATGCAAATAATATGTGATATTATGTGATTGCATGTCATTTAGAAAATTGCCAACCCTAGGCTTTGCTATGCATTCATTATGTATGAGATCTATAATAAAACAATATCGGATGGATAATAAATTGCATATAGACAAGATGGTATTTATTAAAACTTAAAGCCCAAAAAGATTGAGTGAGAAAGGATGCTCATGTGAGAGTCCATGGTCTCCAAATGATGGCACATTTGCATATGTTGAAGTGTTACTCCCCTTCTGAGGGCATGAATCCTAGATCTTGCATGGTTTGGGTCTTCTTAAGGATAAGTCCACTTATTGGTAGCAAATGTGACCTCTCACCGAGGCATGGTTTGCAAGTACCTTTAGTGAATGAATCAAATGGTTAAACACTTAATATTTTTTATCAATAACCTGCCCACCGTAACTCTGTTGGTAAAAGTATGGACCAAATTATGACACTTCTCAAAAAGTTGGGCATGAGATGCTTGGTAGTTTTTTGAGTGAGAGGGTCCCAATTTTTCTTTTAATGGATAAGATGACCCACCATCACTTAGTTTGCTATAAATAAGAAAAATAACCGTCATATAAAGTTTTTGTTAAATCTATCATCATGCATACATGCATCATGATTTTATACAAACTTCCAATATTATTGACTAGTATGCTCATGTTTTAATAATTTATATTTTCAGACATAATCAACCACAAAACGAATCCTCTCACTTTGTTTTTGACAAATAACAAATTGGAAAATGGAGAGAATTTTAATGAATGGAGACGCAACCTTGACATTGTTCTTCAATATGAATGTATTTCATGGGTGTTAACTGAAAATGAGCCTACACCTCCGGGTGAAGATTCAACTCCTAAGATAGTCCAACAACATGAGCGTTGGCATAATGCTGACAAGACTGCTAAGTTTTATATTCTAGTTTCTGTCAATGGCATGTTGTAAAAGCAAATTGCTTGTTTGAAAACTAGTAGTTCAATGGTCCATCACCTACATGTGATGTTTGGTGTGAGAACTAAGTCTGCAAGAGTGAAAGCTATCCAAACCTTTCATAATCTTAGCCAGAAACCTGGTGAACTAGTGCGGGATTACATGATGAAGGTAATCACTGCAGTCATTGAGGTTGAGATACTTGGGGTGGATATGGATGCAGGCATGCAGATAATTATGATCATCAATAGCTTAAACTTTTCTGTTCAGCAGTTCAAGTTAGACTATGAGCTCAATAGCAAGGATTACACCTTGAGTGAGTTAATGAATACCCTCCAAAGCACGGAGGAGATATTGAATATCAAGGTTCATGGGCCAGAAGATAATGTAGCATCTTCTTCTAAGCCCAAGGGTAAGGGCAAGCAAAAGAAGAAGGGTCCAATGAAAAAGAATGCCCAAATAGGGGTAAATGCCAAACCTATGAAAAAGAAGGCCAAAGAGAACATCAAAGGAAAATGTTTTCACTGTGATGACATGGGTCACTGGAAAAGAAACTATCCAGTTTACCTAAAGTCCCTCAAAAGCAAACAAGGTATGGGTTTCCTAAGTTTGTTAGGAACTAGAAATGTGGCAGATTTATCTATTTCTTGGATATTAGATTCAGGAGCCACTAACCATGTTTGTAATTCTTTGCAGGGGTTCCAGCAAAGGAAAAGACTACCTAAAGGCCAGTTTCAAGTCAAGATAGCAGATGGTTCCTATGTTTCAGCAGAATCAGTGGGAGTAGTTATCTTGGACTTTCCTAGTGGTCATAGGTTATATTTGGAGGATGTTTATTACATGCCAATGATTGTAAGGAACATGATTTCTGTTTTTTGTCTAATAAAATCTGGTTATTCCTTATATTTTGAAAAAGTTGTTTCAATATATGAGAATAAGGATTTTATTTGTGATGCGATAATTAAACAGGGATTGTTCTTTATAGAACTTATGACAGGCTCACTAAACACCACAGAATTGATAAAACCAAGGCAATCCAATATCTCTAGCTTTAATTCAAAATATCTGTGGCACTTAAGAATGGGTCATATCAATCAGAGAAGACTTGACAATTTAGTAAAGGATGGGATCCTTATGGGCTTGGATAACGATCCATTACTCACTTGTGAATCTTGTATTGAAGGAAAAATGACTAAAGCCTCATTTCCTTGTAAAGGAAACAGAACTGAATTCACGTTGGACCTGTTACATACTGATGTGTGTGGGCCCATGAACGTATAACCTAGAGGAGGTTATAAATATTTCATAACCTTTATACATGATTACTCTAGACATGGATATTTGTATTTGATGCAAAAAAGAGTGAATCCTTTGAAAAGTTCAAAGAATTCAAAGCTAAAGCTGAGAAGCAGCTAGGCAAGCCATTAAAACAACTTCGATTGGATCGAGGTGGTGAGTACTTATCTAAAGAGTTCCAACAATATTTAATTGACAATGGAATTGTTTCCAATTTTTCAGCTCCTCGAGCACCTCAACAGAATGGTGTAGCTGAGAGGAGAAATAGGACTCTATTGGAAATGTTAAGATCAATGATGTCCTATGTTCTGGGGATATGCCATACAAATGACAACATATCTTCTTAACTTTACTCCATCCAAATTGGTGCCTAAAACACGTCGGGAGTTGTGGACTGGTCGAGTGCCTTCATTGTAGCATTTAAGGACTTGGGGCTACCCAGCCCATGTTCTAAAGCTTGAATCCACAAAGATGGAACCAAGGTCAAAAGTATGTTTGTTTGTAGGATATCCTACGGGAACTCGAGGGCACTATTTCTACAGTCCTCAAGGTAGGAAGGTATTTGGGTCGACAAATGCGACCTTCTTAGAGGAAGAGCTTATGAGAAATCACAAAGGAAGAAGTGAAGTAGTACTAAAGGAGTTAGCTATTTCATCTAAACCAAGAGTTGCTTTGGATATGACAGAACAAGATGTCGAAATGTATTCAAGAGTTGAATCGGAAGTGCAACCTAAACATCAAGTTGTGCCTAGATGTAGTGGGAGGGTTGTGAGATAGCCAGATAGGTATCTAGGTCTAGGAGAAGGCTTAATTGCCATCTCAGACCAAGAAGAAATGGATCCTATTACATATACACAAGCTATTAATGATGTTGATGCAGAAAAATGGCTCAAGGCGATGGAATCAGAAATAGATTCTATGTACACTAATGAAGTCTGGGTCCTTGTAGATCTACCACTAGGTATAAAAGCCATAAGGTGTAAATGGATCTACAAAAGGAAAAGAGGATCAGATGGAAAGGTAGAGACCTTTAAAGCGAGATTGGTAGCTAAGGGCTATACTCAAAAAGAGGGTGTAGACTGTGAGGAGACTTTTTTCTCCGGTTGCCATACTTAAGTCCATTAGAATTCTTTTGGCTATAGCAGCCTATTTCGATTATGAAATATGGCAAATGGATGTCAAAACCGCATTTCTTAATGGGGATCTTGAGGAGACCATTTATATGGCCCAACCAGAAGGTTTCATTGAGCTAGGTAGTGAGCATAAGGTATGTAAGTTGCAAAGGTCCGTTTATGGACTTAAGCAAGCATCTAAGTCTTGGAATATTAGGTTTGACAAGTCTATCAAAACCTATAGATTCATACAAAACCTAGATGAATCTTGTGTTTATAAAAGAATACAAGAAGGAAAGGTTTTTTTTCCAATCCTTTATGTTGATGACATTCTGCTCATTAAGAATGATGTGGGGATGTTACCTATGGTTAAGGGATGGCTAAATGAACAAATTTCAATAAAGGATTTAGGAGAGGCTAACTATGTTCTAGGGATCAAACTTATAAGGGATCGTAAGAACAAGATCATACAATTTGCGTCAGAAATCTGAAAGTTATACCCCAAACATTTTCGGGCCGTTCTTACACTGGAACAATATTCTATGCTCAAATTCCTTCCAGAAATTGAAATTCTTAGATACTGAATTGAAACTCTATTTCCTCAGACAATTTGTAGCCCTATGTCTCTAGTTTACTCCAAATTAAAAATCACTCCATTAGGATAACTACAGAACAAGTTATGCCTAAAATACTGAAGCATGTTCATGATATACAGGAAGGACTTCGCTGCGACAAACTAAGGAAAGTTAGCCGCGACAAACTTTTCCAGAGAGGAAAATTCCTCATGAATTCTTACAAGTTGACTGCGGCAAACCCAAGAGTTGGCCGCGATGAACTTTTCCAGAGAGGAAATCCTTAAACTTGGTCGCGGCAAACTTTACTGTGTTTATTCATCTTCTTCTTTTTCACCGAATATTTCTCCTTCTTCTCCTTCAATTTTTTCCCAAATTTCTCATTCCTATCTCATTCAATCTATGAATCCATTATTTTCTCCCCTTTTCGACTCCCATTACAGTTCAAAATCATCCACAATATATCAAAATTCAAGATTACACACTAACACTAAAAACAAAACATATACGGACATTCACCAATTTCTGCACTTTTCATTTTTCTACATTGCTCATTTTCATCAACAACTACATTTCATCATAAATTTTCCATTTTAATGCTTTTCCCATATCACTCCATCACCTTAAACTTTTTCCTTAGTTCTAAACTCATTCAAATTCATTTCTATTAACATTTCACATATTCATGCATATATAGTACATCAACTTATAACCAGAACAGAGTAGATATATATTTCTTCATCACTTTACGTAAACTTTCACATATTCAAACCAGAATCTATTTCATACTTTTCTAAACAATTCCTATTTCATAAATCTTTCATCTAGTTTATTCATTACCGAAACTACATTTCTTAAACTTCTCATGCATGTATATATTTTCACCGTAAAAACATCAACAACAAACACTTACTTGATTAAGCTATTCTTCCTAGCAGTAAGAGTAACTCAATTTCAACCAATAAGAATGGCAATTCAATATTCGGTGATGGACAAGGAACAAAGAAAGAGTTCTCTGCTGAATGCTTTCAGTGAATATCAAAAGCTACAGTAATCACTTCCTAACCAGAACATAAGCTTCGTGTAATCTTTCCTTACTCAAAACTAGACTACGTGGCTATATTGCATGTATCACATATGTCACTCAAACAAGTTTGCCACTTATCACCACATATACAAGCCATTTGTCATATACTTATGTTGCCACGTGTCACAATATAATTGGTCCATTTATCAATATTTCTCCTAAATTTCACCAAAAATTCTGAAATAATAATTATTAACTCCAATTAAATTTTCAGTATAAATAATCCATGATTCCCATTCAAAAATCAATTCTAACCTGGAAAAATGTCAATGAATGCATGTACAATCATATTAATGTGCAAAAATATGCATGTCATAATTAGCTTAAACATGATATACATTTCCTAATTTCTCTGTAATTTCCCATAATACACAATTCTAGCCTTAACATGGGTATCGGCATGTTACAATTCTCCCCTCCTAAAAGAAAATTTCATCCTCAAAATTCTTACCTGAATGGTCAAATAGGTAGGGGTACTGATTTCTCATATGCTTCTCCATTTCCCATGTAGCTTCCTTACTCGAATGATTCTTCCAAAGGACTTTCACCAATGGGATCACTCAGTTTCTCAGTTGTTTATTCTGATAACCAATTATTTTAACTAATTTTTCAATATAACTCAGATTACTAGATACTTCAATCTCCTGAGTCGGTATCACAAGAGTTGGAGCCATACCGATACTACTGTGATACTGATTATTATAGGCAAACTCAATCAAAGCTACGTATTGATCCCATGCTACTTGAAACTCCAGGACACAAGCTTTGAGCATATCCTCAACAGTCTTGATCGTCCTCTCACTCTGACCATCTGTCTGAGGATGAAATGCAATACTAAAATTCAGTTTTGTACCCAAAGTTGTCTGTAAGCTACCCTAAAATCTCAAGATAAATTTAGGATCTCTGTCTGATACAATGGATTCTGGAACCCCATGTAATCTCATAACTTCATTCACATATCTCCGAGCTAACTGATATAGTGAATAATTTTTGCTTACTGGCAAGAAATGAGCCAACTTGGTCAATCTATCAACAATAACCCAAATGACATCATGTTACCTCGGAGTCCTCGACAAACCCATAACAAAATCCATAATGATTTGTTCCCATTTCCACTCCGGAATAGGCAACCAATGCAATTTTCCAATTGAAGCCTGATGCTCAACTTTAACCTGTTGGCAAGTTATAGACTTAGAAACAAACTCTGCTACTTGCTTCCTCATTCTAGGCCACCAGTAATGTTGTTTCAGCGTATTATACATCTTGGTAGTACCAGGATGCATAGCATAAGCCGCTACATGTGCTTCCTCCAAAATCTCTTTCCTCAAATCATCAACATCGGGCACACATAATCTTTGCTTTAGCCATAATGTATCATCTCTCACTTCAAAATCAGAATCCATATTCACTGTTAACTTCTTTATTATCTTTACTAATTCTGGATCTCTGTTCTGAACCTCTTTGATTCTTTCAAGCAATACAGGTCTCAATTTCAACGTAGCTATCAATGTTTCATTCTACCCCAAATTCAATTCAACATTTAGTGCTCTCAAATGAACTAGGCTCGGTAACCTTAATAACTGTACTTGAGCCACACTGCTATTAGACTTCCAACTTAATGCATTAGCTACCACATTAGCTTTGCCAGGATGATACTCAATTATACAATCATAATCTTTCAACAATTCTATCCATC
>JANZLH020000224.1:10168-21490 GCA_026770325.2 Erythroxylum fimbriatum | reverse complement strand
TGAATGCATGTACAATTATTGTTATGTGCAAAGATTCACTATTTATGTGCATGTGCACCTTATGTAATGCATGAGCAAGAGATGTGTTGTCGCAATTTCTTTGATTGCTCTTACATGCACCAAATTTTTACTGTTCTAACACTTTGGATGGAAACGGGATGTTACATACATACATACATATACACACATACATACATACATACATACATTTACATACATACATACATACATACATACATATATATATATATATATATTTCAAGTGCTTCAAGCTTCCATAGGTACTAGCAAGAAAAGAAATTGGTCAAATAACTAAATGTAGTAAGCAATAAAATATGGTTGTATTGAGAATTATCCATTTGGTAGTGTATATAAATGTAGTTAGTTAACAATATCTTATAATAAATTTTTCAAAAAATATATATTTCATTACAAAAAATTTAATGTGTATATAAAATGATGATCATAAGTAACTTCATTCATATATATTTTAATAGGTTCCCAAGTGCAAACTAGGAGAAAAAAAACTAAATAACCCAATGTAGAAATGCATACTAAGAAAGCAATTCGATGCAGTTGTATTGAGAGTTACAATTTTTTTTATAGGGGAAAAACTCTAAACACGTAATATCTAACTAGTGCATTGCTCTGTGGTATACGGCTCCTTGCTTTTCCCTTTGAATGAAGTTCAGGACTGACAATGGAGGCTCTTGAAGAATATGAATTCCTGGGCTGGCCATGACTGCAAGAGCGGCCAGGTTATCTGCACACTAACGTGCTGGATTTGCACCTCTCAATCTTGTTGGAGTAAACCACGGGTACTTGCCAACAAAAGATTATTCATATCAATCACGGTAATGGGAGTAGATAGGATGTTAATGACTTCCAAGGAGTCCACTTCTAATATGACCCGGCGATACCCAAATGACCATGCTAGCGTGAGGCCCTAGTGGACCCCCCAGAGTTCGGCTGTTAAGGACGAGCTGCTTCCAATGTGTTAAGAAAACCCGCCACACCACTGATTGTGCCAGTCTCGAATTAAGCCACCAGCGGTAGCGATGTGCGACCCCTGTTTAAACGCTTCATCTGTGTTGAGTTTTACCCATTCCTCCGGTGGTTTTTTTCCTTCCCACTAGACTTCCCACCAATATGCCCTGGTTCGGAAACACACAGCTTTCCACTGCTCTCATCCTGACTATCCACTCCACGTACTCCATAACTGCCTTCGTACCATCTTCCGGCCAAACAAACTCATCATCAAAAAGACTTTTGTTACGCCACATCTAAAGCATCCAGAATGTGACTCCAAAAATAGTAGTCCATTCCCCTTGTATCACCTATGAGTGCTTCATTAGGTTGGACTTTACCCATACCTCCTCGTCTTGCTAGAAAAATTCCGTATCGACTTATCTCCAAGGGAAAATTCTTCCAAAAAGCTACACTCTCGAACAGTGGTGGTCTCTTCCTGCCCGCATATGTGACAACTGCTCTCTGTCGCAATATGTCTCGCCACTCTTTGTTGGTTTATCAGGAGCTTTTTCTAAGTCATGAGCCAAAGGAAAGCTCTGATCTGCTAGAGTCCCGCCCATTTCCAAATTAAGGCCCAGGGACTAGCATAACTATTCGGGGCGTGTCCTTCGATTAATTCGTAGGCTAACACCACTGTGAATCGCCCATGCTCAGTTTGTCCCCATATTATTGTATCTTCCACTGTATTGATTATATTGAGAGGTACATATTGATGCTGCATGTAATTGTACTTAAATTAGCAATATGGTATAACAAAATTTTCAAAATGTATAACACTTTAAGGTAATTGATAGTGCATATAGTTTAGTAAAAAACAAAAAAATAAATTAAATATTTTTTCTCAACTATTATAATTTAAGTTAAAGAATGCTTAGTTTTCATTTATATTAATAAAAATTATATTATCATATATTTATTTTGACTCATCTATCATTTACCGTTTTTATAATTTTTATAAATTATGAAACAATTAATTATTATAAAGTTGGATTGTAAAAAAATAAATGTATTTAGTTAAAATATTTTATGATAAAATTTAACATTTTAAATTAATTAACAATACGTTATTTTTCATAAAAATTTTAATTAATTATTTTCTTAAAAGATGATTTATAAAATTATGTTACATCAATTTTATATTAATAAACTAATTATATCATCATTTATTTGTTTTAGTTCATCCAATGTTTACCATTTTTATAAAGTTTTCTAATTAAGACTTAAAAAAAGTGTACATATATAGTTATGATTATGAATGATAAGTATTAATTTTTTAATGGAAAGGAAAAATGAATTAATAGAAATTGAGTTTAAAATAATTCATTAAAAGGAAAACAAGAAATTTAACCACATACTGCTAACTCAGAATTAAAAAGTAACAAAGCCATAACTCTCAACCAACTGAAAATAAATTAAGCTAATTATTTCATCTACTATTTGAAATTCAACTGGGATTGATATGTAATACGTAGTACAAAACTTATAACGTACCTAGAATCATACATGAAAGGATTAAAAACGAAGGTAATGCGGAGTACCTGATTTTGGTTCCATCTCTGATTCTGATGCTGTTTCCAAGCGCCAAACGATCACGAATCTCCCAAGACCTTTGTGGAAAGTGTTTCATGACATGTGGTTTAGGTCTTTCTACAGTTTTCTCAATACATAAGCTCTCTTAACGGGTCAGAGAATCCTTATACTTACGATTGATATGAGCAACTACAAGCGACCTTAATCTTTATATATAGCTTCCATATCAGGCTCCCTCATCACAAGGCTGATATGGGTCCGGTCCACACTAATTGGGATCTATTTTTCACCCGGACTTCGATCCATTGATTTAGATCATTTATTGGGTCACTTTATTATCTTTATCTGGATCAAATTACGTAATTTAACCGATAATTTATTGAAAACCAAAAAATGCAATTAATAGTTGTCCAACTTTATAAGAAAGGACAAATTTGTCCAACATTATCCCCTTTGGAAAAGCATTAATTGTAGTTTTGACTCTAGTTTACAAACATTTTAAAAACTCTGTTAAACCACACTACTGAATTAGTCGACTAAGTTTAAAAACAAAATATTTGATCCAAAGATAATGAAAGTCCATCATTATGTCCTGCAAGGCTTTCGATACCGAAAAGTATCAAATGCATGTGTCATATACGACACAGATCCAATACAATCACGTATATCCAACACCTCACTAACATGAATGGAAAAATGGAGTGTGGCAAACTAGGATGATACTTTTATGATCTAAATTATATCATCTTCGTTTGTAGGTCTCGATTCTTCCAACTTTATGCTAAATCGCATATTCTAAACTACATTAGAGAAATCCCATTTTCTCTCACTGAATGTTAAACAGAATTAGAGAAAACTTGTTTCCTCCCACCAAATGCTAAATTGCATTAGAGAAAACCTTTATGTTCTCCAACTGAATGCTAAACTACATTAGAGAACACCTTTATAGGATTAGAACTTATATCCCCCTATGTTATGTAAAATTTATGGATACCAGTACTAAAACTGTACGCGTCTAAATGGCATAGGCAGAAGGTCAATCTGTATATATGCCTAATGACCTTTAAATGCTTAAGATTGACATAAATCTTAAGACTTTCATACATATTATGACAATGTATGACAGCACGTATTACTGAAGATAAACGATGATAATCTTTATTAATGAACTATCACACTATCATAATATATCAAAATGTACAAATGTACATGGAGCAAACATAACGATCCCCTAACTAATAGTACCTAAAGACGTCAAAACACCCATACTGTATACTTGTGTCACAAACACAAGTGGGCGAAGTCCTTTAGTTAAAGGATCAACTTACAATTCCTCAGTTTTTAATTGCTCCAAACTTTAATGTCACCTTTTCGTATCGTCATCTTTATGACCAAATAATTAATCTTTAAATGCTAAGACCCTATCATGTTCTTTTTTGTTATTAAACAACATAGCAAGAAGATTATCACATTACAACCAAATAGGTCTAGCCACTGAATCAACCACAAACAACTCAGAAGCTAAACTATTTGTGAAGCAGCCCCATAGCATGCACTCTGCATGCATAATCAAGGAAGTTACTCGTGTCTTCTTAGCACACTTCCATGACATTGTACCATCTTCAAATTTAAAACTGTAACCTCAAGAGGACTTTCGATCATCCGGACACATAGCTAAAATCTGAATCTGAATTGCCTACGAGGTTTAGTTTGTTGACTTTTCTATATGTCAACTTACAATCCTTGATTCCCCTCGCTAGACTGCATTCTAATGGTCTACAACTGGATTAACTAGATATTAACCAAACAGTCAAACAGTGAATGCAATGTCATACCTAGTACATAGCCGAGCATACATCAAGCTATCAACCGTACTAGAATATGAAACATTTCTCATAACCTCTCTTTTTACTTTATTCTTTGGATACTGGACCAAAGATTATCTCTCACTATGAAAGACAAGTGCTACGACAGGTTTACTATTAACCATATTAAACCTTTGTAACACATACTCAATGTATGCATTAGATGAGAGGCCTGATGAGTGTTGAGATCTGTCTTGGTGAATCTAAATACTTAGGACAAAAGATGCTACACCAAGGTCCTTCATGTCAAAGTTCTTAACCAAAAGTTGCTTAACCTCATACAACATGGTCAAGTAATTTGACATAAGCAATATATCATCCACATACAGTAATAGGAAGATAACTTTGCTCCTCTTGACCTTATAGTACAAGCATCTTTTTATTTTCCATAAAGCCAAAAGAGGCCACAACCTCATCAAATGTAATTTATCACTTTCAGAGGTTTAGTGTAAGCCATATATTGATTTGCATAACTCGCAAATCATGTCAGTTCCATCTAGATCTTGAAATCCTTCAGGTTGTAGCATATAGACCACTTCATAAAGGTCTTTACTCAGGAAAGTGGTTTTGACAGCTATCTGATGTAATTCTATATCATCATGAGCTACAATTGCCTTAATCACTCAAAATATATCCTACGAGAATACAAGAGAAAAGGTAACATTAAAGTCAACCTTTTTTCTTGAGTGAACCATTAGGCAACTGAGCGAGCTCATTAACTGCTAAACTTTATCCTAAAATCCTTTAGGTCTTAAAACTTCATTTATAACTGAAAGGTTTACAGTTCTGATGCAAATCAACTAGCTCTCAAACCTTACTAGGCTTCATGGCTTACATCTCGTCATTCATCTCATCCCACCACAAATCCACATTGGGTCCAAAAACAGCTTCTGCTAAAGTAACTGGATCTGTAACATGTCTAATAGCATAGTCCTTTACCCCTAATAGACTATGTAATCAGATGAGATAGCAGGTCGTCTAACTCTAGTGGATTCACTTAACTATATTAGATCCTATACCCCTAGGAACCTCTGTGTCTACAAGTATGGGTTCCTATTCATGTACAGGCACGATACAAAGACCTAGATCCATCGGATATAACTGTATGAGAAGCGGGTATATGATAATTGTAGTATTCGCCATACTATCATTTGAAGGGTCAAAGAGCCCACCATCATCATAGACAATGTATTCCAGAAACATAACTGTTTATGATTCTACTATTCTGGTCTCTCCTTCTCTACAGTAAAAGTTGTAGCCTTAAAGCGATCAAGATATCATACTAAATAGCAATGTGTGGAACAAGCATGCAATCTATCTTTCTAAGGATTATATTACCTCAGTAGGGCGGTCCCATACATGAATGTGTGCAAGGCTGGGTTTTTAAGCTTTTAGATAATCAAGTAGATTAATCTTGTTCTGCATTGACTTCTTCAAGTCCATTAGGATGCATTTATGCTTTTTGGCAACACACCATTTTGGTCATGACAACTCGGTATAGTGAATTAAGTTACTATTCCAACTGACTCCAAACATATGGAAAACAAACCTTTTAAAGTCCTGAAACACCATGTTTGCCATGATATTCTCCTCCACGATCAAATCTGACTATCTTGATGAAATTTCCTAATTGGTTCTCCAGTCTTTAAGCAAGAACATATAATTGTGATGGGAATAATCATCCACAAATTTTATAATACATTTATAATTGCATAATGCAACTATATAAGGTCTATCAATATCTCGTATGTATCAGACCCAACAAGTCAAAAGCATGAGTTGACCTCAATATCCTTATTAGTCAACTTACCCCTGTAACAGTCAACGCATATTCCCAGATCATCATAATCTAGAATTGATAAATGCTTTCCTTGATCAATCTCTCAACCCTAGCTCTAGAAATGTGGCTTAAACTTTTATGCCACACCATGTATGACTTCTCATTCATTAGGGTCCTTCATTTCATAACTTGTTTAGCAAGATACGAAGAAGAATTTATCTAATTTGTGGTAAGACGCATTCTATACAAACCATATGACAAGAAGATTGTACCATTATGTTTTGCATTAAACAGCTGCACAACAGAAGTATTAAATACAAAACTTTAACCCTCTTTGTCCAAAATTGACCAAAAGATCACATATAAAATGTGTCAAGTAAAACCTAAATGAATCTTACAATAAAGTTCTTTACACACATCCCCTATAGTTCCACATTTTTATTATTGTGAACTATCAGTTTCTCCTTCCCTTTATTTGGCTTTATCCTGGATATGAACCTTTTCATTGTGGAAGTACCTTGATCAGATGCTCCACTAAATAGCCACCATGTACTTAATGTGACTATCACAAATTAGATTCATAAATTGACAAGCCAAAGAGTAACCTGATGGTCTCAGTCTTTCCTTTTAAACCTCATACTACTGGTTTCTTTATGTCCCTATGACCTTTATCAATACTGGTTTGACCAACATCATCATGTGGAGAAGATTTGAACTTTCTACTTTCGAATTTAGTGGGCTTCATCTTTGTCTTCCTTTAGGTTTCTTCAAGGGCTATAGGAGTAGCAAACTTGAGTTTCTCCTCCTCAGTAACACAATGGGCTATCAAACATTAAAGTCTTAACATCTTCAATCTACCGTGAAGATGAATTATTCTCGATATGTACTATATTACTCCCCTTTCTATCATATATACCTCATGAAGAATAATTCTTTCATCAAGGAACTTGTCTCAACATCTAGTGAGTCTGTGTACCTCTGGGAGACATTATCAAGAAACTCCTTCGCTATGTCTATGTCCGGAAGTCCACTTAGCAAATGGTTAGGAATAGATCTCTTAATGGACATCATATATAATCTGTTAGACTGATCCCATGTTTTATAGGCTGCTTTATGAACTCTCGAGCTCATGGATGTAGGTGGAGATGGCCTATCTGTCCATTTGGTCATATCAACTAAACTATCTCCATAGCATTAAATACATCCTCTCTCCACTTCTTTGTATTGAAACCGGTTAGGGTTTCAATGGTGACACTAATTTTGTTGATTAAAAAGGTGACTTCAAGATGATAATCTTTAAATCAGCACAAATGTAGGGCAACAGCAATACTCAAAGCTATTAAATAGTATCTTTACTGAAAATCTGGTGATACATATTATGAAACACCTGTTGGAAAAATACATAATATATGCAACTAGACCTCCATATAAAAGCGATCAAAGTACAAGTCATCAACTCTCATGACACTATCACCTGTGGGCGAATAGATTATTCAAGCAACGACTTTTCTCTATCCAATGCCTTTATGCACATCTCAAAATCTCATGTAAGGCCAACACATGCGGCAGAATAACCAAACATGAGACCAAAGACATCCCCTAACGTGTAAGTAGAACAATTCAAAATATTAACTCGAAAGGCCACTATGGTGACTACATCCTTATCAGCACTCAAAATGTTGGGCCCCGAACCGTTCGTGGAAGGTAGAACTGTTAAATGAGAAATTATTGACGATTATCCATATGTAGAGAAAAGGAAAATCCTTGAATTTGAAATGAAGTAGAAAAGATGGTTTAGGTACAAGATGGGTTATATGTGATATGATGGAAGTGAAAAGTTGGAAAATGAAATTGAAATATGTTCATTGAGTATGCTTCGGTGTCTTAGCCATAACTTTTGCTCTAGTTATTCGAATGAGATAATTCTTGATTTGGATTAAACTAGAGAGAAAAGGCTACAAATTGCCCGATGAAATTGAGTTTTGATTCAGTCTCTAAAAGTGTCAATTTTTGGATGGAAGTCAAGCGTAGGATAATGTTTTAGTATAAGAACAGTCTGAAATGTTTGGTGTATAACTTTTAGATTTCTAAACCAAATTGAATGATTTTGATGTCATTAGAAAATTAAGACAATGAGGAACATTTTTCTAGAAGGAAGTACTAGCAAATTCCTTCAATTACATGATTAGAAAAAGGTCTTGATTTCTGGAAGGAGTTAAGCATGATTTGAATAATTTTGAGGGTTTGCTAGATTAATTTTTTTTCTAATTTGAGTTAATTATCATGTTGATGTTGGTAGGATTTTTAATATATGGTTTAGTTGAATTAAGTAGCAAGGGTGTGAATGTATGAGGACATTTTGGGAAGAACACTTAAGCATTAAGGTTATAAGGCTTTGAAGGAAGGGTATATGGGACATTTTAGACTCATTAATGGCATGATTGTAATAAAAGGTGGTCTTGCTTGTTAAGAGGAGAGGGGAGCACAAAATTAGAAGAAAAAGAACAAGAAAAGAGAGAAGAGAGGGTGAGAGTCGGTGGAGAAAAGGAGAAAGAAGAAAGAAAATGCTAGGGTTTGATTTTTCTTAGTTTTCAAGAAGGATTTTGAGTTGCTTCAAGAAGGAAAAAAAGTGGAAGGAGATGAGAGCTGCCATATGAGCCAAGAAACTCCTTATTTGGTGAAGATCCAAGGTAAGTGGGATTTTAAATCTTTAGATTTTTAGAGAGCTTTTGGTTCTTATGGCTAAGAATAGTATGGGTTTAAGTTCTCTAAGATCAATTTTGGAAATTATGTATTGTGGGTTGTCCAATTTGAATCACTATTGGTTTGGGAATTTTGCCTTTGTGAAGAAATTCGAGAGAGAGAGGCAAGAGGAGCAAGGGGAGGCAATTTGAGTCAAGTTACAAGCAAGGAATCAAGGTGGGTTTTATGTTTATAATTAAGTAATGAGCCATTGATGTTTTTGTCCAAATCAAGAAAGTAAAATGATTTCAATTACTTCATTAAATGTTGCTTTTACTGCTTTTGATTGATTGTGAAATTGTTACATGTTTGATGCATGAAATTTTGATGATGAGTTGTGAATTGCTACATGAAAGGGTTTTTGAAAAATTGCATGTTCATGAAAAACAAGTTTCTGAAATGTTGCCATTTGGGCAATCTGTTTTCAAGTCATGAATTACATGTTATGTGGGTTTGGTTTAGTCCGTTCTGTATGTCAAGTGCACTTGTCTAATACACACATCAGTGAGATATTATGGAAAGACACAGGAATTTTGAATGATGAGATGTAGCTAAATGTGACAAGCCAAATGAGCTGAGATTTAAGATTGGATGAAGAAAAGTTAGAATTCAAATGGATATAAAATGAGGTGGAATTGAAAAAAATGACTTAACTATGGACGAGGTTAAGTTGAAATTAGATATAATTGAATAAGCTATCCACTTGAGTTGACAAATCTTGAACATGAACTATTGTCATATATATAAGTGAGGCAATATGGAAAAGAAAGATAGGAATGTTATGAATCATAAGATGTTGAATATGAGGAGTCATATGAATTGAGGTTGAGTATTGGATGAATTCCAATTGGAAGTTGAATTGTTTTGAATGATGTTGTAAAGGAGGAAATGAATTTCGGACAAATTCAAGTTTTCACAAGGATAAGATTTATGTTTGATGTCCAGGGAAATCTGGAATGATTTAGGTAGAATTATCAAAAATTGTCTTCTTGGAAGTTGTAGATGATCTCTCTATCTTTCCAACGCTATAAAGATTGTAATTTTTGGATAGTGGAATGGAAAAATAGGTTCATTACAAGTCATGATGTTGCATAGGGTGTGTGTATGTGACAACCATGATAAATAATAGGAAATTGTGGTTTTGATGAATCAAATAGTTTGAGATTTAAGAATGTTGTGAGATAAATTTGGTGTTTGAGTGGTTATGAAGTGATTTGGCACTAGAAGAGTTGAATTTGGGAAGATTATAAGTGAATATGATGTTAGTTTGGATTTAGGAAGCATAGGAGAGGGTTTGGAGGGGTTTGGGGAACCCCTATGTCCGTTTAACAGACTTTAGATCCGTTTAAC
The DNA here is from genome assembly GCA_026770325.2 of Erythroxylum fimbriatum. NCBI lineage: Eukaryota > Viridiplantae > Streptophyta > Magnoliopsida > Malpighiales > Erythroxylaceae > Erythroxylum > Erythroxylum fimbriatum. Next base: position 11,194 of record JANZLH020000224.1, on the reverse strand, counting down.
GGACCTTTACAGGTCAAAAAGGACCCCTAGCATCGCCCATGTCCGTTTAACGAACTTGATGTCCGTTAAACGGACCTTCTCGGGTAAAAAAGTGCTCTTTGGCCGATCAATGTCCGTTAAATGGACATTCACGGGACAGCTTCAGTAAATCGCGATATTTGACCCTTTTAGAGAGGAAATCGTGATATTTGACCCTTGTAGATCTAGAAGTATACTTTCTAATGGTCCAAGAATGAAATTAATCCGACATTTGGAGGAAATGTTATGACAATCGCGCCAAGACATGTTACTGCATGATTGAGGTTATGAACATGTTGGATTCTTTTGGTCATAACTCCCTCGTCCGATCTCCAAATGAAGTGATTCTTGAAGCAATGGATTCCTAAGACATGTATCTATCTCTAAATGAAAAATGGTATCTTTTAGAGTTGATTTGAAAAAGTTTGATGGAAAGAAAATGAGGAATCGGTTGGGAGAGCATGATCAGGGTATTAACACCCTTCGACTTTTTAAGCATATCTTGATCTATAGAGCTCCGATTAAGATGGTTTTTGATTCAAAACAAACTGAATACTTAGAGTATGATTTCTTTGAAGAAGTCAAATTGAAATTCTAGTTTGAAGATTTCCAAATTCTGTTCACAAATAGGAGAAATGAGTTCAAGCATGGTGACTGATTGTGTGGGCACACCATTGAACAAATTGTGAGGAAATTTTTAGGATGTTATGAGAATGAAGATGAACCGATGATGGTCAAGGAAAATCCATTGAATTAGATGATGGTTAAATAGATTACTAGGAACTACGCTCACGTTTCATGTTTGAGCAAGCGTTGGACTCTGGAATCAAGTGGGGTTCAACAGATGTATGAATCTGTAAGAGTTGGGTTTCAGAAATCGGATCCAACATGTATGGTATCAGAGCGACAAAATTGAGATCTTACATGGGCGTTTTTGAATTATGTGTCAAGGTACATGCATTGTGAACATGTCATAGTAGATAGTAACGACTTATCCTTAGTTTGAGT
>JANZLH020000222.1:8047-19270 GCA_026770325.2 Erythroxylum fimbriatum | reverse complement strand
GCAGGAATATAACAGAGTGGCAAGATTACTCTGTACATCGTCCTGTGACTCGATCCATGTCTAAGGGACCTAACACAGTTCCATTGTTTGTTTCACAGCAGACCTTTTTTCATTGTAGCTTCATTGCATAACTGTTGTAACCATTTCATTGGTATAGGTTGTGGAGGATGGATATGAATTCTTTGCCAATCGACAACTTGTAACTATATTTTCTGCTCCTAATTATTGTGGAGAGTTCGATAATGCTGGTGCCATGATGAGTGTGGATGAGACATTAATGTGTTCTTTCCAAATATTAAAGCCTGCTGATAAGAAGTCAAAATCGTCTGGGAGTACAACTACGGCAAAGCCTGGGAACCCTTCCACAGGAGTCATCATCTTTGGGAGCTCAACGGCTGCTAAGGCGGGAAATTCTCCTGCAGGAGTCAAGGTAAACCCTCAATTTTAAAGGGAATATACTGTTAGTCAATGGTAGTTCACTTGTGTAATTCTTCAATACTGTGCTGATTCACTTTATTGGTATGTTTTGCTTTTGTAGGCCTCTTGGTGATTGTTATTACTTGTTAGCCTGCCAAATGACAGGTGCTGTTCTGATTTGTTCTATGGTAGAGAATAGGTTTAATGGCTTTCGGCCTGTTTATCACAATGGAATTTCCTGACTGTTATTGGATTTTTTTGGAGTTGATTTTGTCTGAAGTTTTGGCAGAAAAAGAAGAAATTTGTTTATATTATACTTAATCAGTGGGATGGAGTCTGACTTTATTAGAATAATCGAGCAAATACCACATATCTACTGATAGTGAGTTCAGGTGATCCTTTGTGGATGAATATTTACATAATCAAAACCATATTTGTTTACTATTTTCCTCAAGCTAATATGTGATGAAACACTTCTAAATTTGATTACATACATCTGATACACACCTACTTTTACTGAATCATCCATTCAATACTTAGTATAGGATATTCTCTGGATCAAATACTTGACAAGTTGACATTGTGGTATTCCTATCTTCCCACTCAAATTCTGCTTCAATTACCTGCTGTATTGGTTGATGGCACACAGGTCACCCGTTGTTTATGCAATTGTGAAAAACTTCTAGTTGTTTACTTTAGTTCCGGGTGCTGTATGGCACTTAAACATTTCATTCAACTCCATTAAGTACAGTACTTTGAAATCTTCCTGGGGATTTCTTTTACAATCATATGCGAGTAATTGTATGATGATCCAAAACTATTAATTAAAAATGTTAACAGAATTGTACTTTAGAAGTTGATTGAAATTCTTATTCAATCATATGTCAGATAAATTAAATAAAAAAGGTATGCATGTGTTTAACCGTATTTTATTCGTATATACACTAGCCACTGTGGCTTTAAATTTCTTTCCTTCAACCTCTAAATTCTCATCTTTATTCTACTAAAGTAAAAATTTAGCCAATCTATCCACAGTGAAATTTATTACTGCATAATTGCTTAGATCATCAGGTGTTCTAAAGGAGCAACTGTAGAATTAGAAGTTGAAAGTTTGCAGCTGCTGATATTGGTAATTGGGGAATCCTTTAGGTTACTGATTGCCTGTAGTGAGTGGAAGTAGATAAAGGATTTTACTGTACTTGGCAGTTGGATGGTAGTGTTGGTATTTGTTGAGGCTTAGAGTCCCTACTGGCCAGGTGTTTTATCTTCTCTCGTTTTGATGCCCCTCAAGTCTATCCAGTCAGCAAACAATATTCGAGATTTAACTATTATTTTCTAGTTGTGGATGCATGGGTTTGCGTGTTAAGCCCCAAAAGACTTGTTATTTCCCCAAAGTTTATAACCAAAAGTGCTTTGGATTTTTTTTTCTAGCATTAAAGGGGTTAACATCTAGATAAATCATAGATTTGAATATGTAAGCCACTTCCTGTTGTTTGCTTGGACCGTGTTTGTTTTTACTTGGTTTATGAACTGCAATAATTCATTATGCATTATCCTTAGCCAAGCCTAAATATTTTAATCTTTGTAGAAACAACTTCATCTTGTATTTCTCTGTAAGCTACAGATTGGGATAATTTGAATGGTGTTTATCTGTTTGGAAAGTTTGCATTTTTCTGGTTGATAAAATGGACCGACGATTCGTCCATCCTTTTTTCTGTACCTCTCATGTTGGCAGATTGTTTAAGTAAGCGTACATAAATTGCTAACCCCTCCACCCTTTTTTGGTTTTGTAGCCCTTCCTTGGAACAGAAGTGTGAGTGTAAGGCAGTTGGACTCCCAGCTTCTGAACAAAACTATTGGGTCGGACACTCCAAAAGCTTGCTGATAGAGGAAACATGGGGCTAGCGTAATTAACTGTGCTAAAATGAAAATTGTATAAATTGGAAGAAAGAAAATAGGAATTAATGCAAAGATTTGTTTGAAGGATAAAGTTGTTGGGTTGGGATAGAAACTTTTATGATTCTCTTCCCTTACATGTGTATCCTAATAGCTTCCAAAATTGCTGCCTTGAATTCTTTCCATGTTGCGCTTTCTGTTCTTCACATCTCTAAGAAACTCTATGGTGACTCGAGGCTCAACATGGAACGGCGTTGATCATTTTGTGTGTTTGTCCTTTTCTGTTTTTTTGGATTTTCTGAGAGGAAATCTGATGAATGAGGGAGTCAATTCAGCAATCATGCCTGTGGGACTATGGAATATGGTGAAATGACCATATCTGTCTTCTAGTGCAACCACATCGGTAGAGTTTCTCTGTTTGGAAAGGGAAAAAGAAAAAGAAAATCCCAAATCCTAATATCTTGATTCTTTAAAGGCCATGAAGGTGAGGGGATGAATAGAATGATTTTTGTTCATAATCTTTTCACCTCTTCACCCTTTCCCGAAGCTACCAAGGCAAAACGGCAAGAATATTCTCCCTTGTGTTATAGGTGTTTTGTTGGTCATGTCTTGCAGAAATGCTTTCTTGTAGGACTAGGTCTAGGAGTGTTGCTGTGAACGACGTACTTTGTAACAGTTAGTTATATTTTGAGTGTTAGAAAGTCCTTGTGCTTATGGAATCAAGTCCTCCTACTTGATTTTAATTAAAAAGCAACATATGTGGACAAATTTAGACTAACATCAAACTCATTACTATGCAAACATCTCAATTATGATGACAAACTCAGAAAGGGGGAAATACTCATTTTCAAACTCACAAAGGAAGGTAGAAATTAGGGTTGAAAGGCAAGTTATTTTAGAATTAATTCTTTGAGTTATGAAGCATCAGTTTATAAAGATATTCATGTGTTATCTTTAGTGTTTTAAAAGCCGGACCGAACCCGTCGGTCGGACCGGAGAATCGGTAAACCGGAGCATAAAACGGTCCGGTTTAGCCCGTATTTTTTATAAGTGATTGACTCGTTCATTTTGCGGTCGGACCGGTAAAAATCATTAAACCGGTAAAAGAAAGAACCGGCCGGTCCATTTAAAATGCCTTAATTTTGATGATTTCAACTTGAATGAATATTATGATTAGTGATCTTTTTTTAATCTTTTTGATGAAATATAACTAGCGAGCTTTGTTATCTTATTTTGTGTTGTGCTTGGCGAACTTTTTAAAAAATTGTATATTTTGAAGTTTAAAGGTTTAAGTTTACAATTAGATAAATAAATAATTAAATAGTTTTATATATTTATTAATCACCGGTTTAACCACAGTTAAATTTCGGTTGAACTATTAACCCTTGAATCAGTTGCTTTTCCGATTCAATCACCGGTTTGGTTTTTAAAACATGGGTTATCTTTACAAAAATAAAATGTCTAGAGCATAATGGGAAACATGAGAAGAATAATAACGACGGGAAAACAGGTGTCCACAACCATAAATGCATGGAAAAAAATTGAAGTTAGTTCATTTAATCCGAAGGCAAGGCCTGATCTTCACGTTTGTTACAGGCCTTCTTCAATTCAATGTTATGTTCCTCAGATGTTGAAACCTGGTTTCATTTCACTGTTAGATTATCGAGCTTGTTACTAGGCATGCAACTGAAATCGTAAGCAAATGGTAAGTATTAAGTTGTACATGACGATAAAGATCATAAATGTTCGATATATTTACATGAACTTCATTTAAAGCTTCAGATGTTTACACTTACTTTTTCCATATTATTTAATAGACTCGACGAAACCTGTGAAGACTTTGAAATTAAAAGACAGCCGTGGATCATGTGAACTGCCTCAGTTGTACATCCTTTCCCATTAATTAAAACGATATATATACAATGTGTCCCCTTCACTCAAAGCCATGACGAGAAATGAAGCTCTTACAGGGAACAGGAACACACACAGTTTTCCTTTTCATGCTTCTTTTGATGGTAATCATGAGCCTCCGGATGTTGCCCCATCGCCGTAAGTAGTTTTCACATCATACTTAATTACAGTCATTTGGTTGTTAATCAAGATCTTGTTACCTTATAAATTATAGATTGATTTGTTTGCTAGATACTAGTTCTCAAGGAGGATCAAGGGCAACAACAAACGGCAATGATCATTACCTAAAGGTTAATCTAAATCAATGGTAATTGTGAGTCTATCTATATAGTTAATATTAGTAATTAACCTGAATGACATAATTAATGTAGGAATCAAGAGTTAGAGAGGAACTGGGAATGGAATTATACCCAACAGGGTCAAGCTTGCCGGATTGTTCCCATGCCTGCGGACCGTGTACTCCATGCAAGAGGGTGATGGTGAGCTTCAAGTGCTCAACAGAGTCATGCCCAATTGTTTATAGGTGCATGTGTAAAGGGAAATACTACCATGTTCCTTCCAATTGACATGTAGATTCATGGGTTTTACTATTATCTGTTTTGGGAATGGAATGTAGCATTGGGTTTTGATTGTGGACTAGAAAGGAGAGATTTGTAGAATTGGAACGAGGAAATGACTGTAAATACTAGAATGAGCATTTTCTGCCACTTCCACGAGTCGGCTATTTTACTCAACTGCATTAAGATGAGACCAGGACGTTTATGCCTTTATATGCTTAAATTAAGCACCATATGTCTCGAAAAACAAAAAAAAAAGGAGGAAGTTGGAAGTTGCAACAGGAGAGTTCACTCGTTGTTAAGATTCAATTAGGTACCCCGTAGCGGGTAGTTATCATTTGTAAGGTTAGCATTTTTTAATAAATAATATAGTGATAAGGATATTACATAATTTTATAAAGTAATTGGTAAATGAGTATATTTGTATTTACTAAAATAAAGAACCCAAATATCTGCACACATTAAGTTTTAGACTTCTATACAATAAGATGGTTGGTGTATCTACTTTCTTACCAAACAACAACTCAACAATAGATATATAGTAAGTAGAAAATGTCGTTCTTCCCTTCCTTTCTCTCTATAGTATTTATATGTTAATATTTTGTATTTCTAATAGATTTATCTAATCATGTATTTAGACACGGTACACAACATTTGATAATGAGATAATCACACATGGCCAAATCACCATAGTTTTAGGCAACAATATCATTGCAATGGTTTAAAAATATGTTGCTAAAAATTAATATAATGCAACAAATGTTAAAGTGTTACATTTAGTAATATTAAAAAGCAACGATAATAATAATGTGTTACTAAATATAAGATAAGAGAACAAAATTAAAAAGGAGTTGCAATAAATTGAAGATTGTTAGCAATAAAAGTCTTGATAAAGTCATCTAGAGATGTACCTGAATTGGAAAAGGAGGCTTGTGGCTTTAGTTGAAATTGTTGTGTAACAATAGATTCCAAGTTCACTAATTATAGTCCACTAAACCAAAATTCAAGACATAAACAATACACAATTCACATCATGATCATTTTAAACCTTTCATACTCCAAACTATGTCAATTGAGTGCATGTCATTCACATGCATATCATTAGCATACACTCATGAATTATGAATTAGTCTTGATGTTATTAGGGCTTTTGAAGTTTACCTTTGTGCTCGATAAGGGGTTTTCTTCCTTTCCTAACTCCTCCTCGATTTCTACTTCATTGGCAATCCTCGGTGGAGTTCTCTTAGGAACCTCAATCTCCTTTCTGCTCCTCAAGGTTATAGCATTAACATTCTTCGGGTTAACCTCAGGTTGAGATGACAGTTTTTTTTCCACTTTGTGATTCTATACGATTGAGCCTCACTGCCATCTAACCTCTTTGGTTTTTCACGTCTATATGCTCCATTTTGTTTCCTGCTAAAACTGTTGTACATTTTGTTGAATATGCTATATACCTTGTTGAAATTGAAGATTGTTAGCAATAAAAGACTTGATAAAGTCATCTAGAGATGTACCTGTTAAGTCAAAATGACTTTACGTCAATGATTTTGATGAAGACCAAATAATATTGCAAGAAGAAAGTAAGACGAAAGCAGAAGAATATGAGACAGAAGGAACGAAAGAACAAAAGTGAGACGGAAGCGCAAGATAAAAATCAGACGGAAGGCGCAAACCAAAAGTGAGACGGAATGCACAAACCAAAAGTGATTCGAGATCATATCCACAGGGAATGTTTGGTTAATTCTCGTAATGAAAATAATCGATGCAAAGGAATAAAAAGTGGGTTTTGAGTTGATGCAATGGAGAAAACAAAATAAAATTAAACTACGCCAGCAATTTAAAGAAAGTAGTCAAAAGAGAGAAAAGTGTCAAATATGTGTGAAACTTGGTTCTCAGATCAATCTCGGCCTATATATGATTAAACACATCTCATTGTTATAATGCTTTCACACCTCTTATAGGACCATAGATCATGGACTAACAATACGTTATGCTAATTTCAGTTTTTCCTTAGGTCTTGTTTAATTAAGAGACTCTCCTTAATTAAACCTAACTATCAAATAACCTAGAACACACTCCTTATATTTAATTGGACAACCACATTATGAAATGAAAGATGGATCAATGTACGCAGTAATCTCACAAGCTCAAGTTATCTTACCTAAGTTATGTTGTTCCTAATGGTTCAAGGTTATTAGTAGTTAGTAATAAACCTCAAACATAACAATTACGAATTATATTCAAGATTATAATAAAACAATAAAATGAATGCATTAAGATCATCTTTTCAATACCTAAATCATTAAATATAGAACAACAATAACAATCCTTAAAGAGAGATTCAACATTAAACAAAGAGAAAATATGCTTAACCGTGACTTGGATGTCGATTTCACCTTCGAATCGTTGTCTGGGTCTCCAAGAAGTAGCTCTCTCTATTGCTTCCGTCATCCTGAAACCCCAAAAATGAAGAATGAGATGTTTCTGTCGTCAAAATAATGTATTTATAACAAAAACTAGGTTTTTGGGTAAGCTGGCAAGAAGTCACAGCTATATACAACCATGGCTCACGGGCATGCAATGTGTGTCACGCTCGTGAGATATCTTGCATAGCCGTGAGTGACGTGTCACAACCATGACAAACTCACGCATAGCCGTGAGTCTCCAATAACCCTCCATACTTGATGTTTTCCATATATCCTCTTCCTCTTATGCATTTTCTTGTCTCTGCTTGCTTTAATCCTTCTTCTTCTTGTTCTATAAAGCCGATTGAGTGTGAATCTCAAGAAGATGGCTCAATGAGTATGCTTTCAACTCACTTTAGCTATGATGCTTCCAAATTGTACCTAAAATCTAATATGAACTAAAGTGAGTGTCTTAAGCATTTCAAAGTAATAATCACTAAGTGTCATAGATTAATTGTATTAACAATTAAGCACTTAGCAATCTATTAAGTCCCAAAAAAGTCTCTTCTTCTTCAAACATCCTCTATAATCTTTTTACAATTAAGACCTTTTTTTATGACTTATCTTGGTGATACCAAGTCCACCCTTTCCATTAGGCTTACAATTTTTTTTTCCTATTTTACTTTTTCTAACACTTTCCTTATTTACTTCCACTTTAATATAAAGATCTCATAATTCTCTCTATTAACCTTATTAAGCCTTTAGAAAGAATTATATGTGTTGAAAAATATATGTGGAGGGAATTAAGGATATGTTTGATTATTGTTAGTTTACTAGCTTGTGATAGATCCTTACGAGTCTAATGATTGAGTCATTTATGATTTTCTTATTCAAAGGGATGTAATCCCTATACATTAACTTCCTTATAGATACATGCATTATAAGCTATATGATTGAAGAGTGTTTAATATATAATCTTGGTACTCTTGATATGTAATATGCTTCTACTATTACACTTGATAAACGAATTAGTTGACTTTTGTTGTGGTTAAACTCCTAGATAAGAAGTTCATTGATCATTTATAGTGTGGTGAAGACTATGCATATGGACCTGTAATTCATTCTATAAATGACTGTCCCAATTCTTGGCATTTGTTATGAAATACAAACCTTGGGTTTATGGCAATATTGTGTCTAAATAATATGGATAAGGCCTCTGTGCGTAGTATGAAAAGGAGGGGGGATAAGAGGTCCCCTTACCTTAACCCCATGATTCCCTTAAGAATTTTTATGGATTCCTCATTGACTAGAATGCTAAAATAGGTGGATGATATGCATTATCTAACTTAGTTTCTAAATTGATTTGGAAAATCAAATACTTAAAGAAGTTGGATTATGAAATCCCAATTGATGGTATCAAAAGCCTTGCTGAAATCAAGTTTCAAGGCACACCTCTTTGGAGTTCTTTTACTAGTATAATCCTTGAAAAGTTCATGAGCTAATAAAAGGTTATCCACTATCAATATGCTCTCTAAAAAAGTAACTTGAGATTCCCTATTATTTTTTGTAAAGCTTTCTTTAGTCTCATTACCACTACTTTGACAATAGTTTTGTAGATAAAATTGCAACATGCAATAAGCCTGTAATTATTTAATAAGTTAATATCATGCTTTTTAAGATAAAATAAAAGTGTTTGTTATGTTCACTTAATAGGTTCCCATTAATGAAGAGTTCTTGAATTGCCTCAATTAACATATTTTGACTATTGCCATGCCTTATGGAAGAAGTACCAAATGTATCCATATTAGCCTAGAGTCTTTTAGGGATTTAGTATAAGGATAACTTTCTCAATCGTTTATAAGGTTACTAGTCTATATAAGAGATTCTTCATTTTTGAACTATTTGGTTCCTTATGAATGATCTATGTAGAGGGATTAAGGAACTACTATGTTCTTGTTTCCCTAGGGAGTCATTAAAGTATCTATAAACTTCTTCCTTTCGATCTTATAGTGAAGAGGCTTTGGTATCATATGATTTTGTAAGAGAACATATTCTATTAGTAGTACTCCTTATTTAAATTGATTTATGGAAGATTTTGGTGTTCTTTTCTCCTTCTTTGAACTAGATAATGCTAGCTAATTGTTTCAAGATGGAGTTATGAATCTCCTTTGCTTTGGTGTAGTATTTCTTAGTAGTTTTTTTTTTTCCCTTTTCACTAAGTTTCGTATCAAGCGGGTTCTGATTTAGAGTGCTTGAGCTAATACCAACTTGGAATTTGTAGCTTCAATATTATTCTTAGCATGTAGATGTCTCTTAGCATTAAGTATCTTCAATTATTAATTTATGAATGCTAATTCTTTACACATATGAACATTTTACTCCTTTTGATCTCATGTTGCATGCCTTAATTATGGCTTTAGTGTATCCCTCCTCCTCCACCTAGTGGTTATTGAATATGGAGAGGATTTTTATGATTTTAATAATATACAGGTCGTGAATAATGATTAGATGGTGGCCAATATTCTAGGGGCTTTAAATTCATCCTTACTTTCTAGGAATGTTCCCAACTAAGCCTCATTTTCTAATGCTTTATCTTGTTTTTTTTCCTTAATGTGTTTTATTTGTTTCTACAAGAACAAAACCAACCCTCCATCTTTAAATTAGTCACCTATATTATTTGTACACAATCTCTAAGGTCAGTATTGTAAGATTGTTGTCCCATATTTCTCTTTATTTCATTTCTTTTAAGAATAATGTTGAAGTCACCTAGTATTATCCATGACATCCATATTGTCGTGTGTATATTTTCCAATTTTTCCTTTAAGGATCTCCTTTACAAGTTAAAGCTTGAGGAATATATAAAGGTAACATCCATTTTGTAGTTGTTTTTAGATCATTCTCATCTCAAGGTGCATCATTTGTTCAATTGAGTTTTTCAATTTGATCATTACTTCTTTCGGATCAAATTCCATAATAAGGCCAGGATGGTCATGTTGGTAATTTGATAGGAGTCTCCCCTTTTAAAAAGTCTACCAGCTACCTTCATTTCTTTCTTTGTTGCATTAGAGTTGGTTTCCAACAATAGGAGACATTCACTGCATCTTTTATTAACGTCATATTGAGCAAGTTTTACCTATAATAAAACCCTCAATATCTGCAAGTATACGGATCACAAACTTGTAGTATCAAAGATGTCTATCCCACGAGGAATTAGTTAAAACTAAGTGAAACTAAATTTTTATAAAGTATTAAAATATTATTTGAATGAAAGTGAATAATAGAAATTAAAGCAATCAAATAAAATCCAGCAAATAATTAAATAACAATTCAGCTATCACAATTATGTAAGAATGATTAATGATTAAACTTAGGATTCATGCTATCATCATCTTGCTACCTTAACAACTATTGATTCAATTAGGTGTCAATCCTAGATTTTCGAAGGAACTGATGTTGGATCCTGAACTTTTCTTGGAAATGAGAAATTATTAAATGAAATTAAATGGGTGTTTTTGAGTATGTATGTGTTGTGGGTGTTTTAGAGTTAAATAAAATTGATGTGAAAAGAAGTGAATTTTTGGTTTTTGTTGACTTGGAAATTTTGAATAAATTTGTGTGTGTAAGGTTACCATGACAAATATAGTGATTAATTTGATTTGAATGGAAGTTGAAAAGCAAGAAATGAATAGTGAAAGTGTGAGAATTTGTAGAATTAAAAAAGTTTGACTTTTTGGGATGAATAGTAGTAGAGTTGACTTTTTGAGCTAAAATCTTTGTGAATTTTTCTGGCTTGATTTAGGCAGAATTTGATAAAATGATCTTCATGAAACTTGTAGCATATCTTGATAGCTTTCTATCGCCATAAAGTATGCAATTTTTCGATATCGGGGCTAGAAGTTATGATAATTTGAAGTTTTGTCGATGTTTAGAATGGACTTTTGGGGACAGAAACTTTGAGTAAACTTTTGACCCTCTTAAAGTTAGAGATTGTTCTTAGGGTCTTCATGAGAATTGTAGATTATGTTTTTATCTTTTCA
>JANZLH020000219.1:8993-24614 GCA_026770325.2 Erythroxylum fimbriatum | reverse complement strand
GAGAGTTACGTGGAACGAAACTGATAAACTGAAGTTTAAACCGTGAACAAAACGAGTCTGATTTATTAGGATCTCGTGTCCTCAAGCGGGCAGCCGGGAGAAGGCTATACTGACACGTGCACGTGACTAACGAAACGTTCCTCTCTTGCCCAAACATAATCAAATTTATGCTTAATTCATTTCCATACATTTTTCATATTCTCATGCTTCTTATGCTTTCTTTTCTTTTCATTCAATTCAAAATGTCATAACCTTTTTGAAGGTATAACATGGTCATAATTCATCACTCAAAAATCCATTCGTCTTTCATAGCATGATATGATAATGAATCATCATTCATTTTTCAATAATCACATCCATTCAATTTAAGCAATCTAACACACATTCACGCATAAGAAAAAATTGCTCATTTTAGTCATTCGCAAATTTGCATTCTCATGTTTCTTTCATTTCATCAAATTATCATACCTTCATACTTTTCAAGGAAACATGTCATATTTCATCATGCATTTTCAAATATTCACCACAATTCAACATTTATGTAATTTAAACAATAACACACACATAGGGCATTTGTCCATCATACAACAACTATAAAAATATTACCCACCTTATAACTTTTAAAAATCCGAACTCAATTTGTGCCCTTCCTCTAGCTCTTGGGTAGGTTGTTCTTGATTTTCCTAAAACAACCCAACTTTCCATTCAATTTCAATTTTGTAAAAATCCCTAAAGCTTCAAAAATCACAACTAATGAAATCCACAAAAATCAATCTCAAACCTAACCTACCCATAGTCCATCTAGGTTAGAAAAACCAAAACCTAGCTTAGAAACCCAAAAATCAAATGGGTTTCCTTAATCCATCTTCTTTCTCCATTCATTCCCAACACAAAACCCATCTTTTCTACTTTCTTTTTCAAACCAAATAAGAAGAAAATAGCATAGATCTTACCTTGTCAAGCTTGATTTCTCCTTCTTTCTTCTTCCTTCCTTCTTCTTTCACGATTTCTCCTTTCTCTCTTCTCTCCCACGGTTTCTCTCTTCTTTTCTCTCTTTCCCACGTTTTTTCTCTCTTCTCTCTTGTTATACACGACAACTCTCTTCTTCTTCTTATTTCAAACCCATTTATTTGGTCTTTTTCCCATTTTACCCTTCATTAAACTTGTCCTTCCCATTTTGCCCCTTATGTCTATTAAAACTAACATCTTAACTCCTTATTTTGATCAGGTAAATGAAGTAATTTAATAACACTTCCTTCTAGAGAAATGTTCCTCTATGTATTAGGTTTCCATTGACACCAAAATCACTCAATTTGGTTCAGTAATCTAAGAGTTATGGCCCAAACACTTTCGGACAGTTACTAAACCGAGACTATACACTATACCCAAATTCACTCTAGAAATTGAAAGTCTTAGGGACTGAATTGAAGTTCGATTCCTTCAAATAATTTGTAGCTCTATGTCTCTAGTTTATTTAGAAACAAGAATCAACTCATTTGGAGCTCTACAGGTCAAGATATCCTCAAAATACTGAAGCATGTTCAGTAAAACACCCAACTCATATTCTCCATCTGAACCCGTCATTTCTGTTCAATCAATCTTTTTTTAATCAAGTCCAAAAGCTATAATTCTCGTGGAGAGATAGAGAAACGTATTAGGTATCTATCGCTTTAAGAATCACCTCAAACGGAGGTCGGAAGAAGACGTTATGACTAAACGAATTCAACATGTTCATGTCCAAACTCACATTGTATATGCCTTGACGCAAATGCCATAACGCTCACTAACGAGGTCGGATTGACTTCATTTTTGGACGGTTTGAAAGAAAATTTCTAAGGCTATAACTTTTCTGAAGACCCCAAGATGAAATTCTATCGTTTAGAGGGTCAAAACACAGACCGTGTAAATTAATACGAACAGGCCGTGTAAGTAGTGTAAGTGTAACCTGTGGGTGAAATATCCTATGCAACATTACCTACTCCAACTGTCATATCTCTCAACTAAGACATCAAAAAATTGCATACTTGATAGCGTTGGAAAGCTATAAAGATAAGTTACAACTTTTATGAAGACCTCAAAACCAAATCTTGCCTCTATAAGGGTCAAAATGTCAAAACAATGAACCTGTCCCGAAAGTTCCATCCTAAGCAGCATCCAAACTTCTAATGATCATATCTTCCAACTCCATTGTCCAAAAATTTCATACTTTATAGCGTTATAAAGCTAGGAAGATAAACTACAACTTTTATGAAGACAATTTTGTCAAAATCTGCTTAGATCCACCCAGAAAATTTATGAAAGTTCAAACCAAAATTTCAACTCTCTCCTACTATTCATCCCCAAAATTTTCAAACTTCAAATTTTCAAAAACCAATATTTCAACTTTCATGCTCAATCACTATTCTTCCTCTCAACTTCCATTTAAACTCAATATCACCCAAAAACATATTATAGTCCGTGATTGATCATGAACATTAATAATAGAACACACACACATATACCCACTCATCATCAACTTACTACATTCACTACCTTAATCTTGTATATCATTTCAAATTCAAGAATTCTCCTTTTTCTTTATTCATGACTAATCACTAACAATTTCTTATTTAATAGTTCTAACTTCTAAGAAAAGTTCTGGGTCCAACAATTGATGACTTAAATCATCTCTGGGAGGTTAGATTACAAACTTATGATGTTATTGAAGGTGAAACATTTATAACACATGCAACCGTTTTGTGGACTATAAATGATTTTCTATCTTGTGGAAATTTTTTTGGATGGAGTACTAATGGCTATATGGCATGTCCTATATGTAAACATCAAACTCATTCAATGAGGCTATGAAGGAAAATGTGTTGTATGGGGCATTGCTAGTACTTAGAACATAGGCATAGATGGCAAATAAGCAATTTGTTTAATGGAAAAGTAGAGCATGGTGAAGCTCCTTTGCACTTGTCTGGTGAAGACGTAGTTTGGCAACTATCACATTTCGATGACTTTATACTTTGCAAACACCCAAGTAATAGAAAGAGAAAGCGAAGTGTTGCTGATCTTAATTGTAATAAAAGCACATATTTTTCAATTTTCCATATTGGAAGGAATTGGTATTAACGCATAATTTTGATGTGACTTATATCAAAAAAATTGTGAGAATATTTGAAGTACTTTGATGGGAATTGATGGCAAATCGAAAGACACAATTAAGGATAGATTAGACTTGGAAAAAAATGAATATAAAAAAGGATTTGCATTTGAAAACAAGAGATGATGAGTCATACATCATTCCACTTGCATGTTACAACATAGCAAAAAAAGAGAAAAGTAAATTGTTTGTCAATTTCTTAAATCATTCAAGTTTCTTGATGGGTATGCATCTAATATAGCCCGTTGTGTCAATGTGAGTGAGGAAAAAGTTTCAGGGTTTAAAAGCCAGGATTGTCATGTACTTCTGTAACAATTACTTCCTGTTGGAATACGTGGGTGTTTGCCAAAGGATATGTCAGTAACTTTGGGACAATTGGGAGAGCTTTTTAAGCAATTATGATGCAAGGCATTGAAAGTAAAAGAACTTGAAAATTTGGGAAAAGACATAGCTTTGATTCTGTGTAAACTTGATAGTATTCTGCCCCATCTTTTTCTAATGTTATAGCACATTTGGCAATTCAATTACTGTATGAGGAAAAAATTTATGGGCTGGTTCAATTTTGATAGATGTTCCCCATTAAAAGGTAATTTATATTAACTTCTACTTTTTTCGTAAGTTATGAATTAGTAATAATTGTTAATGTTTTATATTTTGTTTAGGTTTTTAGGCTCTTTAAGTGTTATTCGCATAATAGAGCTCAACTTGAAGGCTCTATTGCAGGGCTTGTATATCAAATGAATGCTTGACATTTTGTTCTATGTACTTAAATGACGTGGAGATAAGATTTAATAGAAAAGAATGT
This sequence comes from Erythroxylum fimbriatum, assembly GCA_026770325.2. Taxonomy (NCBI): domain Eukaryota; kingdom Viridiplantae; phylum Streptophyta; class Magnoliopsida; order Malpighiales; family Erythroxylaceae; genus Erythroxylum; species Erythroxylum fimbriatum. The sequence continues at coordinate 20,664 of JANZLH020000219.1, read as the reverse complement.
AACTTTGATTTTGATTAACATAGTGGCTTGTCAGTTTCTCCTAAGAAGTAAGGCCACTTGTAATAGGAAAATATGTGGAGTTAACTAAAGATGAAATTCAAATTGTACATTGGTGTATTTTTAAATAATTGTGAGGAAGTCGATTTATATATAGAGTATGTAAACCACTTCTCATCCATTATTTCATATTTAAACATAGCATTCAACCTGTACTTTTTAACATCAATTACTTTTATAAATAGAAGAACAAAGATGAGATTAGAAGCAAAGGGATTGTTAATGTTGAAAAAAGACATACGCTTGACTTCCTATTATGTTGTATAAGTTTAGTAACTTAGTGATGGAATATTATGAACTTATGGCAATTTGTAGGTTAGATTAACTTAATATTATATTTTGTCCTGCAGATGATATGGTTATATAACCATAAATTACAAGAGGCAACGATAACATTATATGCTTTGGTATGTGGGCCTTATATATGTGGAAAAATATATAGGTTGCATTATTAATGGAGTTAGATTTCATATAAAAGATATTGACAGTCGACTTAGAAGTCACAATTGTGGGGTTATTATTGAGGGACAATATGATGATGATTTTATTGACTTCTATGTTGTCATCTCAGAATAATAAAATTGCATTATGTCAAAGATAAAAAGGTTGTTCAATTTAAGTGAAAATAGTTTAATCTTGGTGACATAAAAGTGAATGGAAATATTACTAGGTATTCTACCTCAACGACACTATATTGGGAAGCAATTGAAAAGTTGTTCAAAAGTTTCAACATAAAAATCTCTTTGATTTTCGTGAAATGAAAAATGGTCTAATGAGTGATGATGGTGAAGTATATTAAGAGTTTAAATTAAAGTTAAATAATCGAGCCTTAGAAATAGAAGATGCAAATATATCATCATTCTATATTTTAATATACTAGAAGAAAATGAAGTACAAGTCAATTTTATCATAGAAAGAGATGAAGGCTTTATCAAGGATGAATTATATGACGAGAATGAATAATGATGAAGAGTCGAATCATAATGCAATTAATGATGATGATTTCAAGATATTGATCATGATAATTGAAGGTAATAAAAGTGTTGTTTATATTATTTGAAATGTAATGTTTGGTAACATTTATGATAATGCATATTGTTGATGTTTGAGTTTTGTTAATGCGAATTATTGATGATTGAGTTATGTTAATACGGACTGTTGATTTTTTAGTTTTGTTAATGTGTAATGTTGATGGTTGAGTTATGTTAGTGTGGATTGTTGATGATTGAGTTATATTAATGCGTATTGTTGATGATTGAGTTATGTTAATGTATATTGTTGATTTTGAGTTATATTGATGCAGATTTTTTATGATTGAGATATGTTAACACGTATCGTTGATGTTTGAGTTATGTTAATACGGATTGTTAATAAATTGAGTTATGTTAATATGGATTGTTGATAATTGAGTTATGTTAATACTCGATTGTTGATGATTGAATGTATGTTTGTAATGATGATTGGATGTATTGTAATGTTAATAAAATTCATGTTTGTTTTTACAAATATCCAATATAATGGCACTTGGTAGAACCAAAGGGAAGAAGGTGGCAAGTATCCAAATTGTTCCTAGCCACCAATAACCAAATCAATCAGTTCCTAGCCATCAACAACATTCGACCTCATCCACCAATAAAGCAAGTCAGCGACAACCTCATTCTTCCTCAACCAATAATGAATCAACTAGTATAAAGGGATTTACAGGATTGTTAATCTTTAACACCTACAAATAGACTTATGCGCAAATATATATTTACATGTTTAATGCATATTTTCTTATCATTATTCAATTGTTGTCGGGTATAATGTCAACATTAGAAAGACATGTAGAGGTATAACTAAGGTTATGAGTTGCAAGAAATAAATGTTGCATTGAACAACAAATTGTCAGTATATATTGATACTTCACATAGCCATTCTCTAGATAAGATCCAATCAGCAAAAATGTCAAGTGAGTTAGAGATAATTGTGAGAATAGCATTACCTGGCCTAAATCATGCTAAGGGTTTGAAGGAAGACAACTTGCTTGAAAATGCTTTGAACAAAGTGTTAGTAAATTTTCAATTTATTTAACTATATGCAATTTATTCAACTATATGCAACATTGTTTCACTTATTTTAAGATTAATTACCCTTTTACTTATTGTTCACAAATGAAATTGAATATCATCAATATTGATAGCCCTGATGTTTCAAACTGTGTCACTTCATTGTTGAAACAAAAGACTAAGGATCTTTGTTATTGATTGCATCACTATTAAAAAATCTTTTTCTTCTAATGTAAAGGCAAGGAGACATGTTCCGAAATGGATATCTCCAGAAAATTGGAATAATTTGAGTGATTATTGGGCCTCCCCCAAAGTCCAGGTTTGTTTTCTTTCCCTTCACATTTGCTTCCATTAATCTTGTTACATGATTTAATGACTAACTTTTTTTCTTTATTTAGGACAAATGTGAGAACGCAAAGTTCAACAAAGGAAAAATGAAAACTCCTCACAATCAAGGCTCCAAATTATTTGTTATTATCCAAAATGAATATGTAAGATCTTTGCTTACAAGTTTTAATTATATCAATAAACAATGTATTATTTATTGTTCATTATATTTTTTCATAAAATAGAGTGAGAAGGAACTAAATAGACAAGAGAGTGATAATATCACACTACACAAACTCACTTACTATAAGGTAGGTCAACAATGGATGTCAAAAGAAGCACAAATAACTATGTCAGTATAAAAATTTGTTTAAATTTTAAGTTTATTTATTTATGTAGTACTAAATAATAATATTTGCATTGAATATTGGTTTTGTTTTTTAATTTTAGAATAAGATGCAAGATTTGTTACAAAAATCAATGTCTGAGGGGAACGAGGTAAATGTAGAAGACATTTGCAATAACATGTTTAGTACACGATCCAGTTATATCAAAGGTCTTGGGTTTGGCCCTAAGTCAAGTTTTTTATCCTCATCAAGATCAGCATACGTTCAACGACTTGAAGAGGAAAACAAGTTGCTTAAGGTTAAATTACAATATGTTGAAAAAAAAGTTGGCTAAGCATGAAAAGTACCTCAAAAAATTACTTGGCTTGGATTATGAAAGCAGTGAAGATGAAAATGAATGATATTAATTACATCTCTTATACTTTTTTTCTTTTAATTACTATTTTTATTATATTTTAAATTTACTACTTTTTCTTGGATTACAGCTTTGAAGAAGATACAACGAGGCTTAGTGATTTGTACTTATTATTTTGTATATAAATATTGTTAAAGTTGTAATTAAAATCTTGTACATAAAGAAATGTAATGATATTTTTTCTATATATACAATGCTTAAATTATCAATTATTTTTGTATAATAAATTAACAATAAAAAATCTAAATATTGTATACAATAATATGGATTAAAAATGTAACAAATAATTACAATTCAATATAGTATAACCTTTCATTAAAATATAGATTAAAAATTTGACTACATTTTATAAAACGTAGCTAAAACTAGTTGGCTACATTTTTTGGCTACATTTATGAAAACGTAGCTAAAAAGCTGCTGTGTTTCTAGAAAAGTAGCTAAAAACTTTTGGCTACGTTTTTTAAAAAGTAGCTAATAGTTTTACCTACAAAAATTGAGTGAAGCTAAAAGGTATTAGCGACGATTTCGTAGAACGTCACTAAGAGTTTTCGTTTCGACAATAAAGCATAGATAAAAACAATTAGCGATGATTAGTGAAATACATTGCCTATTGTTTTGATCCGCGAAAATTTGAAGATGTTTTTTATGACGAACATAAATCATTGTTAATGACTATTAGTAACGATTTTTGGACCTTTAACTACGATTTTTTCTTAGAAAATTATCCTTTTTGTTGTAGTGATACATTCTATGTTTAACTACCATGAACAGGTACTGGGATTTCTTGGTGATATAAATTTGGCAATACTTATAGCTCGAGTGTGTCAACTCTACCTAAATGCTTTACTAAGTATATTGTTGTTTCCATTCTTCAAGATCTACCCTCTCTTGAAGTAGCCAAATCCAACTATGCTATATCCTATCAAGGATGGAAATTTGAGCTATCATGTTTGGGATCCACGGAAAAAATTTTAAATACCAAAAACATTTGATTCCCTTTATCGCTCCTGTTTATCCTTGCATGAAAAGCATCTATATTGTATCTTCAAGTACAGTGCACATAATGAAGCAAGAATTTAAGCGGTCAAATTACATATGTGAGGTACATATTTATCATTTACTAAAGCATTTTCTATTTTGTGCTTTTAGCTTTCTCTGTATTTTATTAGCTTTCCAATATGACCATTTTTTTCATAAATAATATAGTCGATGGAGTCTGATGAAAAGTTAGTGGATCAATCTATTTGAACCCTTTCATTTCTCTGAAGCATACGAAGACCATATCCAGATTGACATTATTACAAAGAATGACAAGGACTTAAAGAACTGGAAAGGTTAGGTTGAGTTAAGGCTTCACTTGCTTACTTAGAAGGCTTCATCTTACTAGCTCAAGTATTTTTTGAAAAAAATAAATTGATTAATAATAAAAAGAAAAGACAAGATCAATGTTTGGAGAGCATTAACAATCTCCTACATCAAGAGCCAACAGTATAAAAATGATAGCATTTACAAAACACCAAGAGCCAGCATAGAAAAAACGACAGCATATAACAAACCATCAAGGTCTCTAGATATGACAATGTTTAAAGTTAGTTCCCTTTAACCCACTTCATTAAGTAAAAGGGGTAAAGAAATCCCCCAATGTTTTAAAGAGTTCTTCTTGTGTTACTCGATTAGGGTTAGAAGATCTTGTAGATCACCAGCCTCTGGGAGGACATGTAGGAGTGATTCATGGAGAAGAATCTCATATCAGGTAAATAATAAATTCTTCATAAACAAAATTTCCATTCTTCGTCTTCCACAATAGATTCTCACTTATGCAAAATGATGATTTTTAGCTTTCTCGTGCTTTTCCTCATAGCTCTTTCTTTACCAGTCCATCAGTTGATAGTCTCAACAATAGATGGGTTCTTATTTAAACCCTAGCTCTGTCGTCACTTTGCCCTCTGTCACTTTGCGGTAAGTCTCCCACCTAATGCTTTCCATTTCTTTGATTTGTTTATTGAAAAATCTCCTTAGTACATTTAACTTGCATACTTCTCTATATTCTCCATAAGGTGGCTAGTTGAGATGAGCATCCCTTAATAGATCTCGAGGAGATTATTTGCTCTCAGACTTTAGTATAAACACACTCAAAAAGTTGTTCTTAACTTCTACTAATATCCTGGAACCTGCATAGGTTCTTTTCGGTCCATATTTCCATAATGCAAGTCACTAAGGAAATTAGGTAGATAATTGTATTAGGATGGGGAATAGTCTTCAAACTAATAAACCATTGTAGAATCCCTGTGTATTGAAGTGTGATTAAGATCCAAAGATATTTGTGTTTGATCCCAGACCAAATGTCCTTAGAGAAATGACAATGAAAGAAAAAATGGTCCTTGTTTTCTTGTCCTGAATTACACAGGACACAATCCTCAATTGAACTCGGTAAAGTGAGCCTATCCATTGTACTTAACTATATTTAGGGTAGTGAGCTATAGAATGAAAGAAGAGATAGGCAATAACTCTTTATGCCAAACCACTTCATTCCATTCCACTTTGACATCTCTCCGAAGTAGCCATTCTTTACACCTTTTATGTTGGAGTTACGTAAATATAATGCCCTGGAAAATAAGTGTATTTACATATAACATAATTTTCTTCCAGTTACTTTTGTAATGAAAATATTTATTATTAATAAAACAAAAGAGTTTGGTTTTATTTGTATGAGCATTATATATCTAGTCATAAGGTACCAAGATTCTTTTGTAAGTAACATACATATACATGGAGATGTATGGGAAACATGTATATTATTAGAATCTAAATTAGTTGATTAACAGTTGAATAATCAAGTTAGTCGCTTGATTATGTTTTAGACTGTAGTGTTGTGATTTATCTCCATGTAAGTAAAGAGTTTTCTTCAAGGGAATGATGAGTTTCATATCATGATAGTAGTTGACTATCGATGATGACACTATTAAATGAATCTAAAATCACGTATCTTTTTTAAAGAATAAAGTAGGCTGCTACTTTAATCTTAAAACATACATCTTAGCATTCTTTTATTACGAATCACAATCTTGATGAGTCGCGAACTCGTATGTGTTTCATTATAATTCTTGATATAATCAAAATAAATTTTTAAAGAGCATCAATCAAGTGTCTGCAAGTTAGAATTATTAATTGAAACATGTATCAGGGAACATTCATGCAAATAAAGAGTTTATAGTGATATCATCACTTCTAGATGTTTTACAAAGATTGGTGATTAAACTAGCGCCAATAGTTTGATAGTCCTAACACCAAGATGGGATCTTGTGTGTTAATCACCATATAGAGTAAAACGGGAGATCTAGAAAGAAAAAACAAAGTAAGGGCAAAACGGTAATTTTACCCTTTATTATGTAGATGGCTATAGTATGGTTCATAATAGAGTTTGCAATAAGACATCTTATTTGAAACATGTGTTCTCATAATATTTTAGTAATTTAAGAGTTCAACTAATTGCCTTTAGTGGAATGACATTTGTTTGATAAACTGGAATTAATTATAACGAGATTAAATTAATTGCGGGCTGATTGGAGCTTGAATTATATAAGTCCAATTATATTCCCCAATTGGCTTCTAGGAAGTTTATTAAGTAAAATATAAAATATAAATAGAGGTTACCGAAAATAAGAAAGAAGAAAGGAACGAATTAGATTCGGAATAATAATACTGGAACAATTTAATTAAGAGTTTATTAAATTGGGTATTAAAGCCTATGATTGAATGTCAGGCTTACACTAATTAATTGTTAATTATAAACCCAAATGAACATTTAATATTAGGCTGGACTTTGGTTTGACTTGATTAATTCGGTTAATTAAATTGAAACAAAGTTATTAAAGAAAAAAGGAGGGCATATTTTGGTTTTTTATAGCTAAATATGCTGATTGCTAAATTTAAGATGGTTTTTTTTCACGCTTTATCATCATTAAATTGAGTAATGATCTTATCATTAAATTTTTTAATGGTTGTCATGCAATGTAACCTTTTAGCATTCAATTGATTAAAGAAGGAGGAGGTGCATTTGATGTACTCTCTCCCTTCTTTCATCTCATAACCGAAAATGAGGGGGTCTCATTTAGGTTATTGGTCTTTTCATATAACCATCTTAAACAAATGAGAGGGTCTCATTTATTGGCTTCTTTATGTTTGATTAAAGAATGAAGTGATGCATTGGATGCAGTTCACTTCTTTCTTTCATCTATAACTGAAATTGAGAGGGTGTGAAGAAGGGTTGTTGCATTTTTGACTCTCTCACTCCTCTCTTGCATGTGCTAGCCCAAACTTGAATGAGAAGAGTCTCATTTTTGGCTTCTTTCATCTAAGGAAAATCTCCTCAAAATATTTTTTCTCCTTTCCCACCAAAGGATCTTATTAACCAAGTTGTCCAAGAAGAACAAGTGCTAGATCGGATTGGTTGAGGATATAATAATGAGGGGAAGATACATTGACAAGGAGAGGATACAAAAGCGAGGAGTCAAAGCTGTAGCAAGGATTCGGTATAATTTCCATCTTGTTCTTATGTTAATTATTTTCCTTATAACATATCATGTATGGCTGAAACATGTTGAATTGGTTATTTTGTTTTCGCTGTGTTTTGATTTTGGAAAAAGTTTTGAAATCTACCGTTTTAGCCAAATCTCGCATGCTTTTGTTTTTGATCTAACATCAAACCCCTGAAACCCAGATATATAGATCCATGACCTATCCTTAGGGCTTTGTATATATGGGTTATGGAAGCAAAGGAACCTCAGATGATTTGGTTGAATCAAATCACCCAAAGAGGTTCTTACATCTGAAATATTATGAGAACTCAAAGAACTCATCCTACTGAATAATCTTAACCAAAGATGTGATAGAAACATCCGAGCCTCTTTGAATGTTTAATAGGATAAGTGTTTTGACATAAGAGCATTCAAGACAATCAAAGGATAGAAACATAATGAAAGCAAGAGAAAGTGGAAAATGCTTTAGGGAGAATCTAATGTGCAAGGTGAAGAAAGGAAATATAGTTCGAGAAGAAACATGAAGAAATCGGATTAGAGACGCTTCTCTATTCCCCCAGAAGAAGGCAATATCTAGGGTCATCAGGTTTTGAGAGAATCTTATCCCTAAAAAATAACTAGTAGTTAGAGATATAATCTTAAAGAGAAAGACTGCACTCCTAGGTCTTCTAGAAACAAAAATAAGAGTTGATAAGGTTCAAGCTTATATAAAATATTTTGGTCTAAAGTGGAATTTTATTTTCAACCATTCACACCACTTCTATGGTAGAATTGTAGTGTTGTTTGACCCATCTATAATTCATATGGATATAATAGACTATACAGACCATTTAATCCACCTTAAATGCTACTTTGAGTGGTTTAATATTCCTTTGATGTTTAAATAATCTAGGTAGCTAATTTAAGTTTTTGAAGGCTTAAGATAGTTTAAGAATGATATAAGGTAATATCAAAGGCTCATAGATATTAGGTGGTGACTTGAATTGTGTTCTTCATTATTGTGAAGTTGAGGGAGTGAGAATAAATTATAGGAAGTTGTTAATGAGCTTAGCCAAATGACCTCTCAACTTAGAGTCTTGGACCTTAACTATAGTGAGATGCATTTTACCTAGTTTAATAGGAAAGGTTTATCAAAAAATAGTTAGATCATATTGTAATGAACGGTAGCTAGCTGAAGCAATTTCTAGGATCCTTTGCATATTTGGGACCACCACTAGCTTCTGATCATTTAACCATTAAAGTACTTACCCTTAAATCCTTCTGACTGCGCGTCGTAACGCTAGTCAAAATAAAATAACTAGACTACTACTATAGAGTGGCGAGTTTAGGTCGATCCCACAGAGAGTGTGTGTAAAGTTTATGGAATGAAATTAATCGATGTTTAGGAAAAGGGGGGTGTTTTGGATTTTTGAAATAAGAAAAATAAAATAAAATAAAACTAACTAATAAAAACAAATTAAAGAAAACATGCAAAAAATGATAAAAGTGAGGAATTATTAATCGTGGGTTAATAATTAACCCGAGTTTTCCCTTAGGTTTTGTTTAATCAAGATACGATCATTAATTAAACCTAACCATTGAATAGCCTAGGATAGGATCTCTAGATTTAATTAGGCAGTAGCATTAATAATTAGGAAAACCGATTAATCAAGGCAACAACTACATATGATGCGTCATTTAACCTAGGTCATGTGATCCCTAATGATAACGAATCATTAGTCGTTACACGTGAATTTCAACATAACAATTACGGATTATATCAAAATTCTAGCAATGGGTTTGAAATTAAAAATTCAATGAACGCATTAAAATCTTCAATTCACAATACCCATCGGGTTCATACACAAATAACCGAATAATAATGAAAAACCTATTATCCATACATAATACCCAAATCAATTAAAATAGGATAACACAATCAATTCATAATGAGAGAAAGAAACAACAAAATGATAAAAAATACTTAACCTGGGTCATCGGCATCGATGTTACCTCCGAACCAGCATTGGGACGTTTAACTCTTCATGGGTATTTTTCAGAAAATTCTTCAGCCCCTATCTTTATCCCTAACCGAAAATCACCTTTGATTTCTCCTCCATACAGCTGTGTTGTCTTCCTGCTTCTGCTGATGCCGCCTCCCTATAACTCTCCTCTACTATTGATGATGCGACCAATAAAGGTCACACATCAACTAAAACATTATGCTCACTTCGCTGGCTTCTACGTCTGCGTGCTCTCTTGTAGCTAATTTTTCTATTGCGCCGACACTGTCATTTATTCCTACTCTAGCGTCATTCTCCCCTTGTCTCACTGTGCATCCTCATTTAATCTGTATGTAGCCCTTAAAATGTAAATGCCTCCTTTAAAATTCAGCCCTCTGATTTGACAATTTGTTTTGCTTGCCACACCTAAAACTCCGCGTTCATGCCCCTCTTCCTGATGCGTGATGTGACCATTAAGTTGCAACTCTCACTTAAAACCTTATTCTCCACCTACGTGCGTCCTCCAGCTCATTCTTTTTGCATCTGTTCTGTATTTGTTGTTTGTCTCTCCATTCCTTCCAGCTGATTCAAGCCTTCCTGATTCGTCGTCGTTCCTTTGTTACGTGATAATTTAATTCTCTCCTCATTTTCCTCTTGTGCGTTGCTCCTTTATTTTCCATTTTTCTTGCCTTTTATTATTATTATTTTTATTCTTCCTCCATAAAAGCAAGTAGATATTAATCTTCGGAAAATGATCCAAATTTCGTGCTTTCAACTCACTTTAATTTCTTTGTTTCCGAATTATACCTAAAATAATATATGAATTAAAGTGAGTATTTTAAGCATTTTTTGTCAATAATCACTAAGAGTAAATGATTAAATATATTAACAATTAAACACATATCAATTTCCCCCACACTTAGCTTTTTTCCGTCTTTGGGCAAAACATCCAAATTAAGCTCATTGACCCAAAACATTTACTCAATTCGCATATTTTGTAAAACAATATAATCATAAACAAAGATGAATAACTTTCAAAAATCATAGCAAGAAATCAACAAACCAATCTTTTACTCATGATCAATCAACAAGCATCATCTTCGGAAACTGAACAATCTAATGGTAGACTCAAAAAATGTGTTTAACTAAAATATATCTATGGGTACACTCAATACCATTTATGGTCATGACAATCCACAACTTGGCATATTATTTCATTTCTCCACCATTAATGTTCACATACAAAATCACGAATCAAAGGATTTTTTAAGGTTGTCATGTGGGCAAAGGTGAGGTGAGATATATTTGGATCAAGTAGCTTGAAAGACATCAAAGCTAGTGAAACAAAAGTAACACTCAATCAAAAAGTAGGTACCGTTAGTTATGACAAATGCAACATCTACATTTCACAACCCCATTCAGCTCTCACACACAAACCATATGAAGCATATACTAATCCGAAGGAATCACTCATACAATTTATGCCAATGAAATCACAAGAGTGAACCTTCCAAGCTAACATCTACCTCATAGCCAACATACTCAAATAACTTAACCATTACAACTCTAGGAAGATGCATGAATCATAAACAAATTTTCAACACATATGCATTTCTTTTTTTCATTTTCTTTTTTTCTTTCATTTTCTTTTCTTTTCTTTTCTTTTTTTCTTTTTTTCTTTTTTTCTTTCTTTTCCTTATAAAATTGAAATAAACTACATCAACTTGGGAATTTCATGGATACGACATAAAATAACATCCCAACATTATAACCAACCCTCACATATGTACACCCCCACACTTAGAATTTTGAACATCCACAAACTCAACAGTCACAAATGTTTCACTAGCTTTATTTCTTGGGTAGGACATTTGGTTAAGTTTAAAAGCATAAAATGTGGTTTATACAAAAAGAAAGGCTAAAGCTCAAAGGGGTTATCAAAGGAAAAATCATGTCA
>JANZLH020000218.1:8501-21794 GCA_026770325.2 Erythroxylum fimbriatum | reverse complement strand
TTAAAGTTATCTTTAAAGTGGTCAAAAAAGTGAGGTCTATCAATATAACTTTATAAGTTTTGTTTTTATATATTTTAAAATTAGTAAAAATATAAAATTATTAATAATTTAAAATTAGGTAAAATTCTTAAATTAATTTAAAAACAAAATGCAAACTTAATCACTAAAAACATAAAAAGATATACAAATATTCAAGTTTTATCTAAGCATATACGGTAAAAATAAAATTTAAGAAGTGAAAAGATTTTAATTATTTAATAAAAATAAAATTTAATAAAATCATAGAAACAAATAAGTCTGATATTATTGCTAACAAATTTTCAATGGTAAAAGCATACACAAGGTCACATATATTATTTTACAATTTTTTATAGCTTTATGGCTACATAAGTAACTTGCTACATATGAAGTCATGAACACGGCGACGCGAATCCTTACTCAGCTACTGGCTTTATCATTTTTGTCCACTTATATTTTTATAATTTATCTAATTAACTTATTAATAATTGGTAAAATTCTTAAATTAATTTTAAATGAGAAAATAAAGTGCAAACTTAATTGCTAAAAAGTATAAAAATGTTCAAATATATTTCAGATTATTATAGAAAATTCAATTTTAAGAAGACTTTAATTCTATAACATGTCAACAAAGCATTTTAATAATTTTTAGAATTATCAGTATTTATGTTGTTAATAAAAAAAAGTGAATATAAGATGGGACCACCACCACAAACACGTCAAAGCACCCATTGGATGAGGGTCTACTATAAAAGGATTGTCGCTGGTCATCATGATTTATTCAATACCAAACCAGCTACACTAGAATTCGTTTCTTCAATACATCTGTAGAAACGGCAAGAATGATAAACTATCAACTGCGTTTCGTAGTAGTGGTAACGATGATGCTGAAATTATTGTTATTACTACTGCAAGGCTGGGGCTCTAATGCGTGTTTGGTGGAAGAGAGAGTTGCTCTCTTACAGCTCAAAGCATCCTTCTATTGTCCATATTGTAAAGATTTCAATGGAATGCGTACATGGGGGAAAGATGTTGACTGTTGTAAGTGGGATGGTGTTTTATGTAACGCCACAACAGGTCGAGTCAACTGGCTCATTCTTGACAATTTTAGAGATGGGTTTGGCGAGCCTGTAGACAATTGGTTATTCAACGCCTCAATGTTTCTTCCATTTCAAGAACTCAGAATCCTTAGTTTACGACACAATTCTATTGTCTGCTGCGTGGAGAATGAAGGTTCTCAACACTTTTATCTTCTTAACAATTCACTCATTTAATACAAATTATGTCTCACATTTGTGATATTCTTGGTATACAGGTTTTGAAAGATTTGCGAATACGATCAATTTGGAATATCTTGATTTGAGTTATAATAAATTGGGAAACGCCGTCTTGCCTTTCTTAGCTGGTTTTTCATCGTTGAAGACTTTAAACATGCGTTTAATTCAAGGTTAGCTAATTCCCTTAGTACTACAATTTGAAGTCTCTGATCGTTGTGTATCTCTCTAATCCCCTTCTCATTAATATACATTTAGGCTTATGTCACCTCACAAATCTTCAAGGGCTCGGTCTTTCTGGCAATAAATTGAGTGGTAATTTGCCCCATTGTTTGGTAAATTTGACAAATCTTCAAGAGCTCGATCTTTCTGGCAATAAACTGAGTGGTAATTTGCCCCATTATTTGATGAATTTGACACTTCTTCAAAAACTGGATCTCTCTAATAACCACTTTATCGGAAAACTTTCACAATCTCCATTGAAATTCCTCACTTCTATTACATCCTTAACACTGAGAGACAATCAGTTTGAAATTCCAAGTTCACTTTCTCCATTCTTCAACCACTCCAAACTCAAGAACTTTGATGCTCGTGGAAATGAAGTTTATACAGAAATAGAGGTGGTCAATCGTAATTTGACACCCAAGTTTCAATTGGAGAATCTTTCGTTAAGTTCCACTTCTGGAGGAGGATCATTTCCTGAATTTTTGTACCATCAACATGATTTGCACAATCTCGACATTTCTGGCATTCCAATGATAAGATTGGGCTTTCCAAGTTGGTTACTAGAAAACAATACAAAATTGGAAAGCCTTGTTATCACCAATTGTTCTCTTTCGGGAACTTTGGGTTTTCCAGCACGTAATCCTAATGCAATTTTAAGGGATGTAGACATCTCCAGAAATCATCTTTACGGTCTCATTCCCACTAAGATGGGTGCATATTTTCCAAGGTTGGAGTGGTTAGATCTGTCGGAAAATGAGTTTACTGGAAGCATTCCAGAAAGTTTGTCTAATTGTTCTTTCTTAATGGGATTTGTCGTGAGTGATAACAAACTATTTGACAAAGTTCCGCAATGGACTGGAATAATGGATGCTCTTCATGTGCTGGATTTTTCAAAAAACATGCTTTTTGGAAGAATACCTGCAATATTGGGAACTTCACAATTGCTACAAATTTATTTGTCGGAAAATAGATTGGAAGGACCTTTTCCCAATTTAATTTCCCATTCCAATAATTTGGAAGTTTTGGATCTCAGTCATAATTGTTTAATTGGTATCATTCCAAAGTGGATTGAAAAGTTTTCTACATTAATGTATCTTCTATTAAGTCATAATAATTTTATAGGAGAGATCCCAATTAATTTGTGGAAGATGACGAATGAGTTAAAGGTAGTTGATCTTTCACATAATAAGCTCTCCGTACTCTCTACCAATTATTCGTATAAGTTTAAAAATGAATCTTTTGGTGGTGGATTAGATCCTATTGGAGAGTTTGAATTAGGAGTGAAGGGAAATATTTTTGGTTACAAAATGAAGCAAATTGTTGAAATGGGCTTCATTGGATTGGATCTCTCCAACAACAATTTGAATGGCCGAATTCCTTACGAATTTGGAAATATTCAAGGTATCAACCTTTTGAACCTATCACATAATAGTTTATTAGGACATATTCCTTTCTCGTTCTCAAACATGTCCCAAATTGAGACTTTGGATCTTTCTTGCAACAACTTGAGTGGAACAATTCCTCATCAGCTTACAGAGCTAAACTTCTTAGAAGTTTTCAACGTGTCTTACAATAACCTTTCTGGTGAGACACCCAATAGGATTGCTCAATTTGCCACATTTGATGTGAACAGTTATGAAGGGAATCCTTTCCTCTGTGGGTCACCACTACCGAAGAGTTGCACTCCAGAAATAACCACACTACCATCTTCAAATGATGATAAAGTTGATGACGAGCTTGTCGACATGGATGTCTTTTACATAAGTTTTTCTGTGACTTTTATTATTATATTAATCACAATGTTTGCAATTTTGTACATAAATCCATATTGGCAGAAAGCATGGTTCTACTTCATCGAGAAGACTATCGACAGTTGCTACTAAGTTTTTGTCGATAATTTTTATTTTCTATCAAAATTAGGGATAAGATAATTTCTGGATGTAATATGTTATCATTAGAGTACTCTTTGATCATCTATTGATTGTTGCTTATGAATTATGTTAATGTCTATAATACCAATTTTTATTTTTATTTCAATTTCTTAAATAGAGTTGATACTTGTGTAAATTTGTTATACTCCAATTATAAATGATATTATTTCTTTAATGTTATTTAGCGTTATACCGAAACTCTTTAAGGAATAAAAGTAAGTAACCAATATATAAGATAGGAATAAAATAAAAATAGGAATTTCAAACATGATATTTAAATATGTACTTCATTTTTTAACTAAAAAAGATTAATAATAAATAAAAAATTAATAAAATGAGGCTGAACCAAAAATATTATTCCATACGATATCAAGCTAAAATTGTATTGAAATATTAAATTGAAATCTCGTATATGAAACTAAAATTTTTTCTAGGTGATTATTATAGTGAAGTATATATTTATTAAAAAGAACCCAATTTTTTTATATATGATTATTATAATTACATATTTATAATTACAAATCATATTCTAAAAGTCCAATTTGATGAATAATTTATATTATAATTTTTAAAATTTAAAATAATTCTCTCTCTAGCCGGTGGCAGTTGTTCTGGTTTTGCCTATGACAATGAGATTCTATACCATCACTTCTACGAAGCCTGTCCTTACCTCAAGTTCGCTCATTTCACAGCCAATAGCTTTCGACGGTCAAGATTGCGTCCACGTGGTGGACTTTGACTTAATGCACGATCTACATTGGCCGGCGCTCATATAGGCTTTGGCTCTACGTCCTCGTGGACCGCCGCTATTAAGGTTAACCGGCATTGGTCCGCCATCTCCCGACGGCCGCGACTCGCTTCAAGAGATCGGTGTCTGACTTGCCGAGTTGGCGTGATCGCTCAATGTCCAGTTTGCATTTCGTGGCGTGGCAGCTTCGCGGCTTCAGGATGTGAAGCCGTGGATGCTCCAAGTGAACCCCAAGGAAGCTGTGGCGGTCAACTCAATCATGCAGCTCCAAATTACTGGGACCTGACTGGGAACCTGAAGCCGAAGATCATGATGGTTGTTGAGCAAGAAGCGAACCACAACCAATCCGAGTTCATGGACCGCTTCACGGAGTCACTATACTACTATTCAACGATGGTGGAATCGCTGGAGGCTTGCGCTTTACAGCCAGAGAAAGCGTTGGCGGAGATGTACATACAGAGAGAAATATGCAATGTGGTGAGCTGCGAGGGGTTGGCTCGGTTGGAAAGACACAAGCCGCTGGCTAAGTGGAGAGAGCGGCTTAGTGGAGCTGGGTTCAAGGCTTTACATTTGGGTTCAAATGAGTTTAAGCAAGCCAGGATGCTGTTGACGCTGTTCTCTGCCGAGGGTTACAGTGTCCAGGAGGACGAAGGATGTTTGACTCTTGGTTGGCATAGCCGACCTCTCATTGTGGCTTCGGCTTGGGAAGCCGTCTCTTGATCATTTATTTATTTATGGTTAATGGTAATTTTCATTTTTCACAATGAACTATATATTATTTCCTTTACCTTTGCAGGTTTCATTTTAATTTTATGGAGTCAAACCAAATCAAATGTTGCCTTTTGATATGCACACAGACCTTTAATTGATAAAAATAATTATGATTTTAATTTACCTGCTTAGTTATCCATTGACTTTTTTTTTGGAGAAATTTAGTTATTCATTAACTTACCAACTCGTACAATCATCACTATTTTAAGAAAATATTTTGTAACAGATTGTATCCTTAAGTTAGGATATTAATATATTATTGGTCAAGATTCTGATAGCATTGGCTAAGATTCTGATAAGATACTCCATGATTTATGGGTATCTACCAGATTTGGATATTAGGTTTTTGTATATATATTTAGCTAGTAGTGCTGTAACAAAAACACATGAGGAGATATACTTTCTGCTTAACTTCTGACAGAAGGCTATAACTATTCATCTGTTGTTTATTTTATCCTAAAAATGTTCCATTGTGTTAAATTCTTAGTTTGCTGAGCATGGACTGGTTAGCTGAATACCTCATATTAGCTTATGAAAAGGCAGCTCTTTACACCTTTAATAGGCTTCTTTAACTCATGTGCAATAAAAATTATTGTCTTGCTATTGCTTTACATGTTAAGGAAGTTGCATTTTTGTAAGTTTGACTTACCTTAGCTACTAGGCTTAAACACACGTACCTTGAGTCCAAAACACGAACTTTAGGAAATCCAAAGATAGTAGTACTGTTCTCCAGTAAATTATCAGGAGCAAGTGGTGCATCCTAGTTATCTTTAACATCATCTCTGTTCCTATAAAAGCTAGCAGTCTATAGTTTTGCAAAAGTTATGTTTCACGTCTGTCTGAAGATTAAGGAGAACATAATTGATATTACGCGATGTTATGTTTATCTCACAAGTAACAGGCTACAACTAATAAACAATGACAAGAAGATAATATTCTATTTTTTATTTCTTATTTGGGCAGCTTGAAGCATGCTAAATTGTTCTTACTTGGACTTGGAAGTAAATAAATTTTGGTCTTTCTTGCATTTTGTCATAATGGTTATGCTAATCCTTATTCATTTTCCTCCTACACAGGATTGCCTCTGAGGCTAAACTCCTCTCTATTCAGCTTACAACACTAGGGAATATGCATTACAGCCACATTATAAGATTTGATAATGTTGATGAGGCTAGGTAAAGTTTCTTTACAATGATAAGCATTTTGACTGAGAGCAGTACTAACTCAGTAAGATTGCAACTTAATTTTCTTGGCATAAATAGTAGTTTATTTGTTAAAATCTGGTTCTCTTTTGTAAGAGAGTTGCAACTTGAAATTGACAATTTAAAACAGCTAGAAATCAGGGAGCTTGAGAAACAAAAATCGACAAGAGATTACTGCTCTGAGACTGATACAGAAGGGGGTGATTATTTATCAGAAAAGTAAATCTAAATCAATGGGCATGCTCTGTTCTACAAGATCACAGACTTTGGAAAGTATTGAAATCATGAATGATGATGTGCCCCTAGTTTCACTCCTTCAGTCCAGAAAACGCTGATCAAACATCAAAGCAGCTTGGGCTGAAAACTACAAAGTTCATGAAAATTTAACTAAAGCTTCAAAAAAATGTTTTACTGGTAACCAACAAACAGTTGTTGGCCGGAAAAGAATTAGAGTGGTCCTTTCAGATGCTGAGGACGATTTTCCAAATGAGAGTGATATTTCAAGGGAGAAAACTACTAAATGCCCGGTAGAGGATGTTGCTACTTCTGATGAAAGTGGGTATCAGTTTTTAACCATGTCACTTAACATCTTCTTTGTAGAAATTCTAATACGTCTTTGTTCTCACTACAGTAAGAAGGAAAAGCAATTCTGGTGGTTGTGCATGTAGATTTCAGGTACACAAACATCTTAATCAATACATGAGATACTGTTTCTGTGTGAATCTGGTGTCTTAGTACTTGATACTTTTGGCATGGCAGGATAGCTCAGTTGTTGCCTCCCATTGTGCTTACCAGTTCATGTGGTCCCATTCATGTTGAAGAAAGTGCAAGTTCATACAAATTTAGGACTCCTAATATGGTGACTAGTGGCAAAGTTCTCAGATCTTTGAGCATAAATGAAAATGCTTCCACATCTGATCTTGCTGCCAGTGGTTCTGGACATGAGATCGACAAATCTGAAAACCAAACTGATAAGCTCAATCCTGGCCATCTGAACTTACATAATTCCAACTGTTGCACCACAGTGAGTATTTCCTTATTTATGTGCAACAGAGAGTAAACACATCTTTTTCGTGATTTGTCATAGAAGGAGGTTATTATCTGATTTTAATTTATTTCCAGATATCAGTTATGAAGGACATTCTGCTTGTTAACATACTCTACTTAATAGTGCCATCTAGCTAACTCCATTTAGCATGTGATCTATGCCAAGATGAATCCATCAAGGCGTAGGGATCAGTTGCCCCGCTGAAGAGATTTTAAAAATTATATTTTGTCAGCAATTGGTGTAGTAGTATTAACTTTTGGCCCGCTTAATGAAAAATCCTAAATCAATACCCAGAACAAAGTCTAGTTGTGTTAAGTTGAGAGGCTATTGTTTTCAATTTGTTTCTTGTCGTTGCACGAGAGGCCTCTCGCCAATGCACTTAATGGTCTTTGCATATCGTAGTGACATAGCAACTTTGCTTATTGGAGTGGTTATTCTTTCTTATTTCTTGTTTTTATGTTCTCATTCTCATTATCGTAGCTTCTTCTTTGTTATCATCATTGTACTCTAACATGTTGCTTTTGTTGACTGCAGCAACATACCACCTTCAGAATTGGCAATTGCCTGATTCAAGTGGAGGCAGGCTCATACATTGCTGTTGATAAATTGGACATTGAGTTGTTAAAAGTTGAACTGGCATGCTTTTAGTATCTCCATGTATCTATGGACAGGAGATCAAAGGGTAGAAACAATTGTTGAAGTAACTTTCAATTGAAATTTTTTCTATTGTGAGCATGCATAATCGTCACCAGCCACCACTTCATGCAATTGATAGAATATTCAATCTATTATCTGCTTAGGTCTCTTGCCCATCATTCATCAGATGAAATATGCTGATCAAGTTCTGGAGTCATGTGAATCATTGGATACTTTTAAGAATGGCCCAAGAAACATTATGATTGAAGCTTCTATTGCTGGTATGATTTACTTTTCTTATTTTGGGAAGTTATAATAGCATCTCCTTTTCCAATGTGCCCTGGAGTTATAAGCTCTCTGGTGCCTGTTATGACGAACACAAATGAGGGTTGGAACTTTATTGACTAACAGATCTGAGATTTGTTAGTTTTCCAATAAGGATGCATCAGCAGTAAATTGCTTCCTAAGATAGGCAGCTTCTGAAAGGAAATTTCCTACTTTTTATTTTAAGTTTGTTGAACATGATTCTCTTAGAAATATATTAGTTCTTGGATTGGAAAAATGCTAGTGTCAAGGTCTTATATAAGCTTCATATAACAATACATATCTGAAACTATGTTTTTACACCATTGAACAGTTTGCTTGCCTTAAAAAATTGAGCTGGGAAATTTTCACTTTGAACTGAGGTAGTACTTTGAAATCCTCATAACCCTGTTATTTTCTTAATGCTGTAAAGATGTAATATAGACTGAAGAACCTTTAGAGCAAATTTGATTTTGCGTACAACACCTATTTAGTGAACCATAATTCCTTTGTTTGTTTTACTGTCAAGTTCATTTTTATATGCAACTTAATAAGTTTCTTTTGGTTCATGTTTGACAGGATGGGTTCAAAAGCGCTTGATGAAACTGTATATTGACTACTGCATTGACTTATCCGAGAAACCTAATATGAAGTTGCTTTAAAGACTATACATTTCAGAGGTAGCAATATAAGTTCGACAGGAAGGAAGAAAATGGATGCTTATTTTTCTCCTCTTGTTTACAATGTCGAGATAAAATTTCCCTTTACCAGGTTGAGGATGAAGTGATTGCATCTGACTATGAATTACAAGATATATCTACAACTCCGTTGCTAAATGCCCTGCATACACGCAAAACATTTGCGATGCTTGACTTATCTCATAATTTGTTAGGTATGTTTTCTTTTGTCTTCATCAGTTAAATGATTCACAGAAAGCGGTGCATTAACTATCAAAGGCATGTTAACAATGCTTCTAGGCAGAATCCTATTATATGTCATTCTCATTGTATTATGTTTAATAAGTTGTGAATGCCTTCTTTGACTAACAATAGTTGCCAACTGCTTATGCTTAGGAAATGGAACGATGAGAAGCTTCAACAATTTGCTTTGCAATCGATTTAGTCCATCAGCACTATTTCAAGTTTGTTACTTACTCCAAAACTTTCCGAAATTCTGCACGCATGAATCACAAGGATTACTCTCTTTTAGGTCCAATTTTCATAGAAAAGATATCTCCTTTCTGTTTTGTACTCTTATAAATGCTTTGCTCCAAGCAAATTTTACGAATCATGATCCCCTGCTTTCTATCTTTCCTCTTTCACTTGATTGATTTTCAGTAGTTGAATCCCATCTTGATCATATCTTGAAAGAGTACCACTTCAATCCAACTAAGTTCAATTAATAAATAATGTCCAAAAGTAAATAATATGATATAACTTATATCTAAACAGTGGTGTACGTGAGCGTGGTAAACCTGAAGCAGTCGTTCTATGAGATGGAAGAGAAAGAACTTGCTCTTCGTGTTTCTTTAACATTAATATTCAGAAGATATAAGTGAAGGAAGATGATTAAATTAGTACATATGAACAAGTATGGAATGATGCTGTGAGTTGCAATACTTTTATGACTTCATCTATTAAATAGTGAAACAAGATATATTAAAGCTTAATTTATAAAAATATAACCATAAAAACATAAAAATGCTTAAAATTTATCTTGAAAAATATATAATAAAAATAAATTTTAAAGAATGAAAATTTTAGAAATTTAAAAATTTTAATTATATTTATTTCAATAATTTTTATAACTTATTTTTATTTATTTAAAATTATAGTGTGGATAAAAATACTCTGATTTGTTTGCTTGAATTTCCACGGAGTAAGTAACATGAACTGTTGACAATTTTAGCTTTGTAGGTAACGGGAGATGAAGAGAATTTGCAAGGGGCAAAAGAACGGGACAGATGGTCTGATCTCATCTATCTATTCCTACTTTGTTCCAAGTCCTTTCATCCATTCATTGTCATAAATAAATGTGCTGTGGAGATATCTTAGATGCATGTGTGCCTATGCACGTACTATACATTATCTTATGCGTTTGATTGCCTGATTGGTATATAATATGTTATGATTCTGTTCACGCCCTATGAGATGCGTATATGTGCGGTTTGTTTGTGAAGATCGATCAGAACTAATATCCCGAATAATCACATTTTATGTAAAATGTTAAATAAAGCCAAGCTTTTTTTTACCTTTCAATTTATAATATAAATTGTTGGTCAAGAAAGTCAGACATAAAAAAAATAATTTCTTAATTTTGTAATTATAAAATGATTTAGTTTAGATATATATATTAAAAATGATATGGTTAAAATTTCTACTTTTCTTTTTTTAAAATTTTAAAATTACTTCCTATCAATATTGACGAAAGATGAAGCCTTTTTTAAAAAGAAGTAGAAGGTGATCAAATATATAATGTGAATCTAGACGGGAATTCATGTATAGATCAGTGTAAATTGCAGAGCTAAGAATATGAAGTAGTGTAACCGATAGTGATATCCATTTTTGGTCAGAAACGTCAAGCATAGGCTAGTTTCCCATAATTCTAACATGCAAAGTGAAACATATTCATTACGTCTCATATGAAGATTGCAAACGTCACAATCATTATCTTTAATGGATTAATTGAAAAGTCATGCACATTATTATCATTATGTATTTTCTTCTAATTTTTCTCGATTCATGTTAGTTCATTTGTCCATATCTTTATTAATACTTTTGCTTATGAATTATTTTCCAAGTAATGAATACGGCAAGACTTGAAAAAGTCTTTGCTTCTTGTTGATTTTTTGTCCTTGTCTTTATAGACATTTTTGCTTATGAATTATTTTCAAAGTGATCATAAATGGTAAGATGTGATTTAATTGAAAAACAATAAAGTCTACTTTTATAATATTTCGATTCATTTATACAAACACTTATATAAATATTTAAACTAAAATATGAGATAATTTTTATTTCGAAATTATAGTCCGAAAATAAAAACAAAATAAATATTATAGTATTTATTTATTGATATAATAGACTACTTAAATTTTAAGATGAAGTCTATGATAAAAGAAGTATTACTGTATTGTCTGATTTATGGAATTCATTTAACTAAATTTCAGTAATTAGTTGTATAAAATTTTGTTGCAACTGATGGTGACATCGGTTAGTAGTCAAGTTAAGACAAATTCTGACTTTTCTTCCCTAACTATTGAAAGTCTTCCTCTTTTATGTTAGTCGGGTCTTGCGCCTTTCAATCGTTTTCTGTTTCCTTCTAAAATTTCCAAGTCTTTCTTATTTTTATGGATCAAATTGATCCACATGGTAACGATAGGGGATCACCGTAAACTCTTACCCTACCATTTACTTATTTTTCCAAGTCTTCTTTCCAATTTCAGGGTATGTCTTTATGATCCCCTTACCCTACCATTTACTACCGAAGTCATGATTAACACGATAAGTCCTCAGCGTTGTTCATATAATTGCCTTTTTGGCTTAATATATGTAATTAATTTAATTCAATTCTTAAAATTTTAAAATTAGATCAGATTTTTAAATTTTATTAAATAAGAAAACAAAATATTAGTTTAATATCTACAAAATAATAAAAGATATAAAATATTTGAATTCGAGAAATATATGATAAAATTAAAATTTAAAGGACTTAAATTTTAGAGAATTTAAAAATATTTTATTTTTGACAATCTTTTTATGACTTATTTTTATTTGTTTAAAATTATTGTGTTGATAAAAATATTATCATTATTTCATCATTCATTTTATTCTATAATTATATGGCCCTGATTATTTTTAATCTTAATACAAAAAGTTTTTAAGCTTTCCAAAATGATAATCTTAGTGTTAAAATATAATTTATTTATTTTGAAATTTTTATTTAATGACTCTGATTTTGATTTTACTCTTCATTGATTATGATATAGAGTTGCACATCACATCCATCTCAACCTATAGAAGAATAAAAATTATATATAATTATATAATTTTTATCTAAAAATATTATATATATGTGTGTGTGTGGTTTAGATAATTATATATATAATTAACTAAACATTATATAAAATTAATTAGTTTAATTTTTTGAATTCTCAATAATTAAAATTATGAATTTTCGGTCAGTGTATTCACATATAAAATTACCAATAATAAATTACTAATAATAGAATCATATAGTCTAATATTATTCCTAATAAATTCTCAGTGGTAAAATCATACAATCATTTTAAGTTTTCCTTACCTTTATTTAACCAAGTAATCCACAAGGTTACATATACAGTTTTACAATTATATCATCTTTTGATGATTTATGCGCATAATTCTGCAGATATTTAAATTAAAACATGATAAAATTTTTATTTTGAAATTAGAGTAAAAAATAAAACTAAAAAGTAAATCCTAATTATTGTGCTTTTTTCTTTAATTCTTATTTTGCTTTGTCTCACCAACACAATAATAAAAATTGTTTCATAAGACCTCAAGTAAGAATAACATATATATAATCACTTAGAATTGTTTATTTCGTAAATTAAATATGAATTACTAATTATATAATTATCTTTAAATAAATTATACAAAAAATTAATTAATTAATTTTTTTAAAAATAAGTTATCTCTTAAAATAAAATAAAAAATTTTAATTATTTAATCTTACAATTTTATATTATTTAATCTTTTTCAAGAAAGTCATTTTCTTGAAAAATAAGTGCTCTCCAACCAATGCATTAGTTGGAGGGTCTCACATGTTTCAATCATTTTCTGTTTTCTTCTCAAATTTCCAAATCTTTCTTATTTTTATGGTCACATACTTTTACAACTTTTTTATGGCTTTAACCCATATTAGGGACTTACTTGGCAACGGAATCTGTTTTCATAGCTTATCTCCGGAGCCATTAGATTTCCCTTAAATTTCTTAGTATTATATATAAAAAAAAAGTAATAATTGCCTTCTTGTGCGTGTCTATATATATATATATAATAAAGAAAATAACAAAATATTAAAAAATATTTAAAATAAATGTAAACGCCTAGACTTATAAATAAATAAGAAAATAAAAATATGAGCCTAATATTTA
>JANZLH020000216.1:42943-53006 GCA_026770325.2 Erythroxylum fimbriatum | reverse complement strand
TCAAAGTGGCCACCAATGCATCACCATGAGGACAGCTTATACCTTTTAGATTAGATTCGTCGAACATGATTACCATGTCATTCGGCTTCTTTTGCTTTGCTGACGAGTTTTTAACAATCTGCCCAGCATATCTTTTCCTCCCTCTATCGGTCGACCCCCTGCTGCGCTACTCCCGAAAATCGTGTTGACGACTACGACCGGTCGGTCACCTCGTCGTTCGGCATTAGTAATATCTCCTGTCCCAAACTGTGCCCTACATCGGTCGCCCCCATTTCTGTTCTACCTCTAAGGCCTTCGCCAGTTGTAGGACCTATCGGTCGGAGGGCTATATTGTGTGGACGGTCGGCTTGGGCTGGATGTCGAAACCAAAGTGACTCGATCGACCACAATTTTTCCTAGGGCTTCCGCTGGATTACGATCGGCCATCGTGCCCAGCTGCCGGGCGGGGGTCTGTTGGTGTTCCAGTTGAGCGTCTAGGGGATGCTGTGAGTTGCGATAGGAGTTAGTTGTAGCGTTGTCCTCCAAGGCTACGCTCTGCTCTTCTTGAACTTGATTTTGAGGCTGTGGGCGATCATTCGGGTGCAAAGTCTGTGTGCAAGAGCCGGGATGTACTGGTGGGAGAACAGCAGGTAACGACAAAGCCATCCGTTGCGGTGCAAGTGCCGTGACGATGGCAATATCAGGGTTGGCTGCTGCTGCTTGACTGATCTGCGTGGTTCTAGACATGGTGCCCTGACGCCGGGCCCCACGGTGGGCGACAAATGGTTCAGCCGGATTTTGCTGAGATTGAACGTCGTTGCTTGGATCCATGATCTGCGTGAATCTGGCTATGGAATACCTGCAAAACAAATAACGGCGGGCCGGGAGTTGATTCCCGGGAGGCCCCTCCGACACTCAAGTCAGTATTTTTGAGAGGTTTTGGTAGCTGAGAATGCAGAAGAATAGCTAGGGTTGTAGTCTCATACCTCAATCCGGTAGGAATAGTACCTTATATATGCTGTGGATGCTAGGTTTACGTAGATCTTTGTGTTTGCATGGGAGTCTATCACCTGATGGGCCGGACGGGCCATGGATATGTGGAGATGGGTCTGGGCATAGCACAACCGACCCGACCAATTACCATATCAAAATTATGGAGGATTTGACTATACAATCTTTAGAAAATGATGTAGTAGATGTATCATTAAGAGTTAAAGTAGTTGAAGAGCCTAAGCCAGTAGTAGTACATATTCCTATTTTTCACAAGAGGTTTGTTGAGGCACTCCTGTAAGTATATCGGATGATTTGGATGAAGATGTAGCTCCCAATGTTAGAGATGATGCAAATTCTAAAAAGTAGAATGTGGTAGACACTCTAACTTGACTCTACATTGCGATGTTCAAAGAACAATAAGAGGTCTACATCTTTTAATGATTTTTTTTTGTTTATATGGGTGAGAACGACTATTATAAATCCTTTTACTTATAATGAAGTAATAAAGAGTGATCATTATGATATATGGATGACGACTATGAATGAGAAGATGCAGTTGTGGCTAGGATTAGCAATTTAGCTCGAGCCTAACCTAAAATGAACAAGCTTTATGATGATGGCATATCTTGTTAGTATATTGTTACCACAAATATGTTAAACGACCCAGTGACTAAGGGACTCAGGCTTATATATTTTTATAGACATATAGATAATATGGGTATTATTTTGTCTTATGATATTTTAATATAACAGGAGTTTTGTGACTCTTACGTTACACATTGATAACGATTGAGATTAATAAAGTTGCATATTTTGTACTTGTTTGTTGTACTATAATATTCAAAATGCATGTAATTAATTATCTTATTGTATATGTCCACATGCACTTCTTTTATTTCAAATTGTGTTATGATTTTAATGAAAGCAAATGACTTGTGTTATGATTGAACTTATGGTCAACAACTTTTTATGAAGTATTCCATTTTTTTATGGTTAATCTTTATATGAGATTATTGGCCTCTTTTAGAGAATGTGGGTAAGGATGGCATGGGCCTATATTCAAGTATTTTTAATGGGCCAGCCCATGGACCAGGTCTAGGCCTAGATTAGCTCGTGATATCGCTATTTTAAGTAAAACGACATCATTTTGTTTAGAAGAGTTGAGTCTCAGGTAAGCTTGGGCCTGGATAACCCAGGTCTGGATCCAATAAAAAAAAGTTATTTTACACTTTTAATTTTTTAAAAATTATTTTAAAAAAAATTAGTGGAGCTAGTCTATGGGCCAACCCATTGTCACCCTTAATTGTGGGTCTTGTTTAGTTGTTTTAAAATTAAGCTCTTAGTTTCATATAGAATAGATGTGATGATTATTTTTTAAAAAAATTAGGGGGTTGGCCTATGGGCGACCCATTGTCATCCTTAATTGTGGGTCTTGTTTAGTTGTTTTGAAATTAAGCTCTTAGTTTCAGATAGAATAGATGTGATGATGCATAATTTACATTTTTTTTATGGATCACGAAAATAGGTCACACTACACTAGTGCTACATAGTGAGTTGTTTATTGTTATGGTTATTAATATTTATCAAATGAGAGAATGCTACTTTTTTTGACATGAGGTACAATTAATTAGACTTTTGTTTTATAATTGGGTCAAATAGAAACTTAAAGACCCTTAGTTATATTTGCGACACTTCTATAAATTTGATATTCTCATCATATTTATTGGATATTAATGATAGGATTTAAATTTATAATTATTGTAAGCACTCAAAAAAGTGATTTTACAAATTATAAAAATAATAGTATTTAAATTTAAATATTTTGAACACCGTTTTATTATTCATTCTATCAATTATTAGAATGCATAGAATGTTATTGATTAAGATATATTAAATGTTATCGAATATTTTTTTACAGTAGATGCTATTGTTTGAATTCCTTTTTTCTTGATTATTGGTGCGTGTATGTCTTGTAACTTGTAAGGAATCGACAAGATGATAATTTGGCAAGATATGTAGAGTAATTGAGTGTATATGAGGACTTGAGTATCGAAAGTTGGAGTCAGATTATTTATCGATTGAAAAGAGAGCCCGTGTTGCATGGTTCAGAAAAAGAGAGACAAGGGAAAGTTTTGGGAGAGATTACAGAAATGTCATTTTTTAAGGAATTTTGACAAGCAAATTGGACAAGCATGTCTTCAATTATTCTGAAAGGGGATGTTTTTGCTTAATTTGAAATTTGTAGAGATAATCATGCATCAGACGGGGTTATGCAGTGTATAATAAGGCTTGCTCTTGACAACACTGCTTTACTTGAAATGGAAGTTTGAAGATTTGGCTTTTAATTGAATCTTACAGAGAAGTACTAGTGATTTGAGAAGGTCGCAGAACCAAGGGACGCTGCATTATGAGAGAACATGGAGGTCGAATCCAATGGCCAAGAAAGATACGGGATGCTTGATTTCGGAATACAATTAAATTACATGAATTTGCCAATCACAATGAGGTCTTGTAACCAGATCCTTGCGACATGCCAATTCTGGAATCTGGAATCTGGATACAATGATACATGCATTTAGAACTTTGTATGGAGTATAGGGTACATTCATGCTCTCTAGATAGGATGATGGGTTTTGAGTAAGGAATGTGTATCTTTAAGATAAAGATACTTCATCCCACTATTAAGGACATAGAATAGCAACATTTGGCATCGATAAAGGTCTCCCTTGCAATTTGAAGATAGGTGCCCAAAACTTGCAAAATAGTTCATTCTGATGTACATGCACGACTTTTTGTTTGAATGAAGAGTTTATATTCCTTAATAAACTGGTCATAGTCGTTAATAATTTCTGACAACACATTTTCCCTTCCTTCTTTGTGAACTAAAACGAACTCTTTGATTAATTCTATTATCAACAAATAACCCTAAATAAACTCTTAGGATTTAATCCATTGACAATACTAAAAATTAAAGAGATCATCAGTTTTAGCTAACAAACACACATGTTCTATTTATTTAAACTAGAATATATATCATATAACATAAGTAGAATGTCCTATATTGAACCTTGTTATTTTGCCATTAAGTATTAGAATAATAAAAATTTATGGATTTAATCGTTGCAATATATAATATATGATTTTTATAATTAAACAATAGGTCTTCTATATCAATCAAACAAACAATAGTTTTTATAATCTCAAAAGATATATAAATAATAAAGAACAAAAGAGTAAAAATGAACAATTAAATCTAGCAACTTTTGAAGAATCAAACTTCAATCAAGCTTTGTATAAAAAAAAAAAGAAGAGAATTTAGTTGTTCATAGTTCTCAAAGATAACATTAAAGAAAAGTAAAAAACTATCTTAACAACGTAGAAAAAAACTAAGATGAACTGAGAGAAGAGAGAGACAAATGAATAGCTGCCTCTTGCGCCTCTTTCTCATAAATAATTCTAAACTCATATCTAATCTTCATAAAAATGGGACAAAAGGTAATATCAATACTAAATCTAAAGAATCTCATTTTCATCATAATCATCCTACTAAAGCAAGTCATATCAAATAAAACTAATAAATAGACAAAATAGGAGTAGAAATAACTAGAGCTCGCTTACTTTACAAGAGTTGATCTATTTAATCACGTTAAATTATGGAGTAGTCATATTATATTAACTAAGGTGTGGGCATGCCTTACGCTAAGACATCTTTTGGATCTTTTCTTTTACAGGTTTTTATTCTTTTATAAAATTTGCATCTTTGTTCCTCTTTGCCAATTTCAAATTTTAAGCACATTTTGATACAAATCTCTAATATACTCCACAAAACATAAAATATATAATTATAATCCAAAATTACAAGAATTTTATCAATCAAAACAAAAGAAATTAATATGAAATATATGTACTTTAAGCATACTATCAAATTCTCCTACACTTAGACATTGCTTGTCCTCAAGCATATAGTAGTTTAGACTCATCAAACTCTTTCCATAGTTCTCGTTTGCTTCTCAATTCATCCCTTCATAACCTAAATCATCACATCTTACCAAACTAAAACACAACAAGGAAATCCAATTTATAATATTAATTCTCATAAACTACATATATAAGCAATTGTCCTAACAATATTGGTTTCACTCTATGCACTCAAAGCTTTTAGGGTATTAATGGATCTATCATATCAACATAGAAAAACTCGTCATAAGCTTGCTTATATATCACATCTCCATCATCGAATAATGAAATAAATGCAAGAGTCCAAGAGTCTTTGAAAGGGTTATAATGGTGCTTAAACAAGGTTTAGAAAAAGGGAAGTTTTAGATTTATCAAATTTAAGTAAGTACACAAATCCATCCACATGATAAAAAATGCAAGTACACAAATCCATCCACATGATAAAAAATGCTCCATAATTCTTTTGATTCAAGTCACTTAATTATGATTATGTAAGATTTTTCTCATATCTTCCTCTTTATTTTTCTTTTTTGTTTTTTAATTAAGGAGGAGATTTATTATCACTCCTTCTTTTCCCATTTTTTTATATATACATATATATAGAGGAACTAAAGGTATTTAACTTGAATCACTTCACTATAATTTTTATAAGGATATTTTAAATCTCATACAAGTAGGCTCTTATAATCCTTTAATGCACGATTCAAAATTATAGGAAAAATAATTAAATAATAGTAAATGTGGCTTGTATTATGGTTCAAATGCAAGAAAAAAGAGACTACAGCTCAAATTGTTTAACTAGGGGAGATATAATTTAGGTGCTTTTTACGAATTCAAAATGGTTAACTTAAACGTTGTTATCGTTTTAATGCATCTAATCCAACAATAAGTCTCAACATGCATAACAAAGTAGTCTTGCATTTTGGCATCTGTTTTCCCAAGGAGGAGAACATTAGATGATTGGTGGCTCATTGTCATTTATGATTGGTGGCTTATTGTCATTTGGGATTATTGTTTCTTTGCATATTTTCTGGTTTTTTTCAACTTATGTGGATATTTGACAATTGTTTATATGAACTTGATGTTCAATTAAAGGGGAGTGCCCAATTATCTTATTCAAGGGGAATTCCTACATGTAACAAATAATGTCAAAAAAGGGGAGATTGTTAAGATATCTTATTAATTAATTGTTAAGATATCTTATTAATTAATTTTGGGTGTAACACCCATATACCCCCTGGGAGGATACATGGATGCCACCCAAGACAGGACAAACATAACCAAACATCACACTAATATTTATCTTATTTAGAAATTCAAACATACATATATTACATATCATATTTTCAGAAACTAAAATCCAAAGAATATTTACAAGCCCAAACAAACGAAACAAAATACATTTTTATAAAATAGAACAGACTCCTTTGGCCAGTGCAGTAGACTTGTCCCAGACTTTAAATTCTTCGCTCTGAACCTACACGGGACAAATCCACCGTGCTAAGCATATAGTTTAGTGAGTAATAACTAAACTATGCATAAACTGACAATCAAATATACTGAATCAAGTTATAGCATAAGCAAATAATGAATTTTGAAACAGTTTGCATAGATAACAGAACTGAGTATCAGAAGAAGGCATAATCCCTTCAGATCAAAATATAATTTTGTTTATATCAATATCCAACATATATCAAAATACATAGCCAGATGATTGCTAATCCGTCAACAGAAGTGGGTAACGGGACTTATATAGGAGATACCATGATTGGTATCATAAAACTGGAGAGACTTACGTCTCAATAACAAATGACACCGAAGTGTCAGTAACAGGAGACACCGAAGTGTCACAGGAGCAGCTGCAGACCCTTCTAGGCATGCCTATTTACCCATAACTAGGACTTATCAGTTTCAAAAGCAGAACAGGTTCATACATTCAACAACTTAGACATTCCTAATTCAATACACACATATAGCATAAGTCAAATCAATTCAGTATCAAACAAAACAAATGAAGATGAGACCGTCTTATATTACTCACAATAGCTCCCTTTTCGCTTATTTCCTTAAAGTCCAGGCAATATCTGGAAGCGATCGTTCGACATGCTCATCTATATGCAATCATATATAGCTTCATATTACTACTTTGCTCAATTAATTGAATAAACACATTTAAGAATGTATCATGTAATATGCATGTTCAATGAAAAATTCTCGGGTATATTTCCTTACTAAACTGATGTAAACATCAATTGTACTCTAAAAGTTCCAAAATTCATACACTCAATTACTATTCCAGCTTTTGCTGGAAGCACCTCATTCGGGTAAACTTTGCATAATCAATAAGATCAAGAAAATGATATATTTCTGTGATACTTTCTTCTAGACAATTGTTCCTCTGTGTCTTAAGTTTCTAATGATACTAAGATCATACAATTTGGTTTATTATTCAATGAGTTATGTTCAAAATACCACAGACTGTGTACATTTGAAATTTTGGCTAATGCATGATCATGCATTCAAGTTGTACATCTCATATCTCTCAATTCCAATATCCAAAAATTACAAACTTTATACCAATCGAAAGCTAAGAAAATAAGCTATAACTTTTGTGAAGACACCTTTGTCTTATTCGGCCTACATCAATACAGTTTATTCAATAACTACAGGACATGATTTCTACACTGGTAGTACTACAACTTAAGCCAAGACTCCATTTCATGCCAAAATATGAAATTCTTAAAGACAGAACTAAAATTAGACTTTGTAGAGAAAGTTATAGAAATATGTCTCTAGTTTAATCTGAATCAAGAATTAATCGATTTAGAAATCTACAAATCAAGATATAATCAAAATACCAAAGCATGTTCAGTGAAAATTCTCCAGTTCATAACATTCCAACACATTTCCTCACTTTCATCCTAAATCCATTAATCAAATCTTTCCCGAACGAATTCAGATGGCTTTAAATTTTTATGGAGAGAAAGAACAATGTCTTAGGAGTCTATTGGTTTAAGTTCCAAGTCATTTGGAAATCGGATGACAAAGTTGTGGCTAAAAGAATCAACACAGTTCGGTTTTGGAAAAACCTTCGGGTGCAACTCCTCTTCTCTTCTCTCTTTAAAACACAGCCTTCATCTTCTTCCATTTTTTCAAATTTTCTCACTTCTATCTTATTCAGTTAACACATGTGACACTTAAACCAACTCTTTTACTTCCATTTCAGCTCATCACAACACAAACAATTCAAAAACTCAAGATTTAAACATAAACATCAAAACCAACATCTCTCACGCATGTTCCCTATTTTCTACATTTTTCTCCATGTTTCTGTACTTCTTCATTCTCACTACCGAATTTATTTCTTCCCATATCACTCATGCATGAACCCATGTACAAAATATTAAAACATCATCAAATGTTATTCACTAAAAACTTACTTGATTTGATGTAATTCTAGCTCAAAATTTTCAGATTTCCTCATCCTCTCAAGCAAACAAACATTAACTCAAACTTATACTCATCTTCAGTTAGTTCTCCAGCAATTGAGAGTTAGAAACCAAATACACAAACATGCATAACAGGTAGTTTCGGTGATGGATGAAAAGAACAAAGAAAAGAGTTTTAGTTGGTGTTTTCGATGGTGAAGAAGAGATGTGAGCTGCAAAAGTTTTTTCTCCAAGCAAGATGATTGCGTGGATGGATAACCCAATGACACATGGCACCCATGCATGTGGGCCGTGTGTCACCCTCTCATTTGTCTCTTATTCTATATTTTTTGTCCAAAATATCCCAAATTTTTGGAAATTTTCTAGAATTCACAAAAAATCCTGAAATAATCATAATACTCTCCAAATAAATTTTCACCACAATTAATCTACAATTCACATTTTAATCGCATTTATAAATCAATTATATCCAAAAATGTCAATGAATGCACGTACAATTATTTGTATGTGTCAAAAATACATATGCACGTATAAGTGAATACTTAAATATGCAAAGCTTACAATGCACTGCTAATTCCTCAATATTCTAACCTCTAACATGGGGTGTTACAAAAATAGTACGATATTATAAGAGTATAAATCCAAAGTTATCCTTACCTCGATTTCAGACTCAACTAATTAATAGTCCCTCCTTAATCAAACTATTGGACCTAGAATTTACAAAATTCTATTATTCTAATTTACGAAAAATTTCAACTCAAATACACTTAATAATCCAACAATTTTCCCTTTTCTAATCTATTCTTAATTATAGAAAATATATATCTTTACTAACCTAACCACCATAATTACTAAAATAACCTTAACTAAGTAAAAGTCCTATTTTACCCTCATTCAATCCAATTAATACCAAAAATGACTTTCTTGGAAGTAAATTCCAGATTTACTCCTTTACTCTTTGCATTTCCTATTCCGCCCCTTCATGCAACTTAAATTATTAAAAGATGTCATCTTATTCACCTTCCCCTCTTCTCCTATCTCCTATTATTTTACCATTTTTTAGCCACATTTTATCCATTTTTATCCTTTTATGCAACTTCAATTACTGTCCTAAACAATCACAACATGCAAACCAACTAGGATTACCAAAATTCACAAAAAAAGACAAAATGGCAGCCGAAAATTTACGAAAGTGTTAAGGGGTTTTTGTTGGAACCCGTTTTCAAAATCCAACTCCTCAGAAAAACATAACACCTATACTCTTGCTTTGATACCACCTATGTTGGAACCCGTTTTCGGAATCCAACTCCTCAAAAAAACATAACACCTATATTCTTGCTCTGATACCACCTATGTTGGGCACCGATTTTGGAAACCCAACTCTTAACAGAATACCATCATACTTGAGCGTCATAAATAATACTTGAGCCTATTTCCATATAGGATTCTTTCCATGAACCCTTATTAAGCATCATTCCACAATGGTGGCGTGCCCATTACAATCAAACATCAAAAACCAACTTGCTCTAAATCAATGTAAACATACAACTCATAACTGAACTACTTAAATCTATCATTTCATTAATCAAGCAACCGAGTATGAAATACACAAATCAAAAGCCACACCATTGGCTTATTACAAAAATACAAAACAACAACTGAAGCAAAATCCTCTAGGCTCTCGA
>JANZLH020000216.1:19799-32078 GCA_026770325.2 Erythroxylum fimbriatum | reverse complement strand
GTAATTAATAAAAATATAAAAATATCAATAATTTTTAATAATAAATATAATATAAAACTATTATACAATAATTGAAGGTTTCAACACTTTGCAAATATGCAAAAATTTTCATATTTGCTTCACTTAACGAAATTTATACAATATTTATAGATGTAAGAAAAGATATCTAAGAATTACCAAAATATTATGTTGTAAACTTAAAAGATTTACTTTAAAAAGTTTAATACCGTTCTTATTATGTATAAAAGAATAATTATCATAACCGTTTAAATATGTGAAGATAATATTTGAAATTAATTTAAGTTCTTATCAATGGATGCTATTTACTTTTTGAATTTGATGTTATGTTTTAACTTTTCTTTCTTAAAGTTAAGTGAATGAATGAATATGCTAAGAGCAGCAAAGCCACATCCATAAGTTACAATACATGAAAGCAAACAAACTAGCTTTTGGCATGGCTTATAAAATAAACTTGGAAAAGCCACCACCACCATTGCCTATGAAACTAAAAGCTACACCTTACGTAAAGGGATACAACATCGTCGTTGTTTGTTGAGAATACAAACTTAAAGTTCTTGGTATTATGAGAAATAAACGAGACAACTTAAAGAGTGTGAGAAACTTACCAAATGGATTCAAGGTCATGACTCAACTCTAGCTAACACTACTAAGAAAAATATGCTCTTTAATCCACCTAAAAGTATTTTAACAAATCATTTGGTTGTCCTATTTAGATTCTCCTTAGTACAACTAAAAGCAACTTCAATAGGCGACTATTGACTAAGTTAGTGGTAAGAGTAAGTAGATAATTCCTATGAGCATCACTTTATCCTACAACATCTACTTGCTCAAAATTGTTTGAATTGGTTTAAGTTCTATTAGAAGTATGTTTGAGCCCCCTTTAAGATCAGAACTATCTATTGTGTTGAAACTTGCCAACATCAAGCAATATTAAAACTAGTATACACAATTAATCATTTGGCGAGTATGAGTCCTCTAATTCTCATAAAACGACCTTAGCACAATTAGTCCTGGATATTGAGCTTTATTTATTGAAATACTCTTGTATTCCTTTTCTCACATATAATATAAATTCAATAACTAAACACTAGCTTGAGCAAGGTATTATCTCCTTCATGTATGAACTTTGTATGCATCACCCAAAGGATAACTTGTGCCCAATTATTTCCAGACCATTGTAGTCTACATTTGTTGCAAGAATAGTTCCAGAAGCTAACAACATAATGACAGTTAACTAGGAGATGTTCTTGAGATTCTAGATCCTAAATTCAAAGCTTACAGAGGTTATTACACAATTCCATACCCTTTACTCTATGCATGATTTAGAGTTTTTACTTAATAACAGTCTATAAATTGAATGAGGTTTTAGGAGAGTTATTATTAAACCATACTAGCCTTTTCCATGGGACTTTTTTCATATGAGTCCTGAGCATTTCAAAATATGGTTTGTTGGTAAATTGTTTTAAGACATGTCTTTTCTAGGAGATTCTGTTCTC
This sequence comes from Erythroxylum fimbriatum, assembly GCA_026770325.2. NCBI lineage: Eukaryota > Viridiplantae > Streptophyta > Magnoliopsida > Malpighiales > Erythroxylaceae > Erythroxylum > Erythroxylum fimbriatum. Next base: position 30,561 of record JANZLH020000216.1, on the reverse strand, counting down.
CTCTTCTAAACTAAGCTTACAGGTGGGAGCATTCGTCATTATGGTTTCAAAACCTCGATACCTACAGTACCATTTTCCTTCCACTATGAATTCTTCCACTTAGCTAAAAGTGAAATAATTCCCTTTTAGGCTTTCCATTCTTTATAGCTTGAAGAATGTCCACGATGGTTCAAATTATTGAACCAAAACTAGATATGTGTATTATTGCCAATCTTATTTACGTTAATAGGAGGCCTGACCATTTGCCAAATAGGAGCATTGAATCAGTAAAGATCTTGACCGATTATGAATTAACACCACTCAACAATAACAATAAATGATTAACAAATGAGTGTTGGAAGAACTCTAGATTTTTACATTTTTGTTAGAACTTAAACTCCCTATAGTTATTAGTCTTTTGAGTAAGGAGCCTAGTAAGAACTTCTATACACATTAAGAATAAGTTAGGAAATAAAAGATCCCTTTGTTTAAGCCCTCTAGCTCTTTGAAAGTAGTTTGTAAGTTCACCATTGACAATAATTGCATAAAAAGTAGTAGAGAAGCATTAGTCAATCCAATTAATAAAGCAGCTAGGAAAGTCAAATGCCTTCCAGGATAAGTTCCAATTCAACGAATCAAAGGCTTTATAAAATTATATCTTTAAAGCACAATTCCTCAAGATCTTTTTACTTTTGTAATCCTTGAATAACTCCTATAATATTAATAAGTTGTCACCTATGCTCCTCCCTCGGATAAAAGCTCTTTGTGTAGAGTTAGTGATTATCTTGAGAGCAACCTTCAACCTTTCAACATGCAGCCTGAAAATTACCTTATAAATTACATTACATTGCAATAGGAAATTGGTCTATAATCATAAAGTGTACTTACATTCAATTTCTTTAGAATGAGACATACAAAGGATTTGTTGAGTTACCTGAGCATTTTACCACTATCAAGGAATTAAAGGATGACTTTAGTAATCATGTTACTTGTTAGGCTCTAGTATTTATAATAAAAGAATGTAGGACATTTATACTAGGCTCTTTATCAATATTGCTATCAAATAATACTTGTTTTATTTCTTCATCATTGAAAGGCTCAAACACCTCCTCATTTTGTTGTTGAGTGATATAATTAGAAACCAATTCATTTAGTACCTGTATAGTTAAGCATTGCTATTAGAATTACCTATTAAGTTCTTGAAGTGGTTAAATGCCAATTCATTAATCTTCTCTTGGTCTTTAATGTTTTCCCCATTTGGATTTTCTAAGAATCAAATTTTGTTTGAGTCCTTTATGTTTAGAATGGCATTACAGAAGAAGCTGGTGCTTTTATCCTAAAGTTTGTATTATTGACCTTTTCCAAATGGAGTTTTTTAAGCTCTTCCTTCAATGCATGGAGTTTCCTAGTTAGGATTAAAACCCTTTCACTTCCATACCTAAGCCTTTCTTGATAACCTCTTTACGTTCACCATTAGGTTGTTAAGCCTAAAATGAACTCTTTTCCTTTTTTCTTAACTTTAGAAGAACCTTGATATGTGTGTAATTTAAGCATAAAGGAAAACTAGATAAAGCTCTACCCCTACCGAACGTTGAAAGCCATTAAGGATTGACCACATCTCTATCCAAAATTTTTCCTTATAAGCTAACTTCTCCCATGTTTATTATTCCAAGTAAAGTAAGTTCCTTCATATTTTTGGTCTGATAGATTAGCATCAATGATGCAATTAACAATATCTTCATTCTTTGCTTTAATAATTATCTAGCCCCTTTACACTTCTTATACCAGTGTAATACTATTGAAATCCCCTAGGGCAATTTAAGTTTAGTTAATAGAGTTTCTTAGACTTTAAATGCTATTCCAAAGTGAGGACCTTTAGAACTTATGGTTAGCTCTATATATCAAAGTAACTCCAATATTTCCAGATCATGTATTTGCACTAACCAATAGATGAATCATTTTGTCATTGATTATGGTTTGATGAATCCTGAAGATCTTCAAGTTAAAAGCTACTAGAATTCTTCCATTAAGATATGCTTGATTGTTTGTAGTTATTTTCCATTCCTTATTAAACATTTGAAAGCACTTTTGATCTTCCTTTTCTTTACCCTATTTTCCAAAAGTCCAACAATTTAGAGTTTTCTAACAATAAATAATCTTCAAATATTTATTATTTTTGGGGTAATTCATGATTTTGACATTCCAGACAATAATCATTAATGATAGCTAAGGGTTTGAGGCCATTTTCTCTGTTGTTTTCTTCATATTTTCCTAATGGTTATAGTACTTGAATTATTTTAAAGCTCTTTTAATTCTCAACTGAAGGCCTCTCTCCTTTTTTTCCCTAATTCTCTATTAGGGGTTAGAGAATAAAGGATAACAATTTCTCACCTAGTGGCCTCTCTCGTCCTTATTCATTGTGGTGGGTATCAATAATGAGATCATCATCTATTTACCTTTTCTCTTCCATAACTCTATAAGTATTGACATTTTCTTCTGGTGGTGTTATTTCTTTATCAGCTTGTGCTATATCCTTTTATGGGTCTTTTGCTTCCTCAAGTCTTACCATTGTTTGTGTGGAGCCTTTTTATTATATTCCCCATTATCTAGTCTCTTTATAGGGTTTGCCTTTTTTCTCATTCTTTCGAGTATCTTGAGTGTCCCTTCTTTTATTTTCATTTATAGCTAATTTAGATATATCATCAAGGTTAAGAATCCTACCTTGTGGGCTTCATATCCTCTTTCCTTTTCTAGGATTAGGCTTCCATTAAATGAGAGTTTAGCTTCTGATTCCAACAACCCTGTTGCTCGTTCAATCTCATCACCGTCAATGTATCAGGTAGCTTTTAACTACCCACTTCTATACAAATTCTTGCGTATCCAATTCTTCTTAAGCTAGTTGTGTTTTTATCTAGGCATAAATACCTGCATATGGAGCTTACTAGATTACTCAATCTAGTAGTTGACCAATATTTAAAAGGAATATTGTGGAGATTAATCCATATAGGCAAATTTCTTATATTATTTTTATTTAAAGACATCTTTGGTTTTCATCAATAGGGCTTTACCTTGAATGTGAGAAGACTTCATTTCCAATATTCTAAGCATGCTCTTCTCATTATCAAATCTGAAGATGTAGTCACCTTCATTAATGAGTATTCTCTAAACTATTTCGTCCTCAGTTGGCTTCAAAACATTTGAGTACTAGGAGAAAGGAAGCTTCTTTCCTATGAAGGAACCTACAAGGGATGATTTCCATCTTATGACTCCAACTTTGAGCACTTCTAAAGGTGGAAAAACTATGGAATCCTATCCATGACCGTGATTGGGGAAATATTTTAGATTGTCTTGTTAAACTTGATCACCTGTTACTTGTTTCCTAGATTTCTTCAATGGTATCATATGGAAGTAATTAGCTTCTTTAAGGGTGGAAAGTCTAATGCGAATGGAAGTCTTGACTCCTATGACAAGTTAGGCTATACAAGAAGCCTAGGATTAGGCTATGCAAACTTGCCATTTAAAGGTTTTGGAGTTGAAGTTGAGTTTGGGGTCTACTCTAAAATCAAGAATGCATTTAAGGCCACGGTAATAGGATTTGGACGAGCTAAAGCACATACAGTTGTGGTCTTTTGTAATAATGGTATATAAATGTTCTTGTTGATTGGTTTGATAAAGCCTAGAGGAGACTTTGGGGCAGAAAAGCATGAATCTTGCATCTGTTGTAAGGTGAAAAGGGAAACATATGCCTAAATCAAGATATTTCGGTGAAGGTAGAGGCCTAAATAGGAAGGTTCTGCTCTATTATCTTAAAAGGTAACTGATTTTTGAATTGTATAATAGTTAGAAAGGGAAGCAACACTAACAAGAAAGGTGGGCTAGAGTTTACTCTTTCTCGACTCTATCTCTATGTTTAAATTATTACAATAAAAATTTAATATTTTGTAATCTTAAAATTAAACTCACCTTTTAATAATACATATGTGTAAACAAATAGTTACTGTAATGTTATCATAAGAATACATATTAGCTAAATATGATAACTTTCTTATAAGTATAAATAAAAATACTTTATCTCATACTTTAATTTTATAATATATGTTAAATATTTATTAAAATAATAATTACTTTGACTACAATTTATTATACATGCTTGTTTTTATAATAAGGATTACTTTTACATTCATTTAGACATGGATACATTCCTAAAGTAGTAGATGTGGCACAATGCCTTCCGCAAAATGCATGGTTGGTCATTGAGAGAGAGCTCTCATCAGAAGAAAGGAACAAGTCAACTAGTAAGAGTAACAATTAATGGGTGCTTATTGAATACAATTTTAAGTTTCCAATTCCTGGGCTATGCCACCTTTCGTAAAGTGTCTGGTTTGCGATTAGGAGATGGCTCTCACCAGAAGAAAAGAACTAGTCAATAACTAAGAGTGACAATTAAGGGGTACTTACGGAATGCAAATTTTAAGTTTCCAGGGCTATGCCACCTTAAGAATAAAGCAATCGCAATTTTCTTCTTCATTATTTATAAGTGAAGTGTTCTAATTCTAAAGATGAACATAAAATTGAAGTGAAATTTAAACAAATGTAAGTTTCCACATTAATCTATCATCTTAAGATTTTATGTTGAAATGTAGCAGTATTCTTAATTATGTGCGAGTTCATTTGAATATAATCCAATTTCTTTCCAAATATCATTGAAACTATTTGTTGATATCATAATTAAGTTAATTAAACTCAATGATTAGAAATACATGAACTTAAGTATGATAAACGATCATCAGGGAAAAAAATATAAACATTTATAAATAAAATTGTCCCATATCAAAAGATTATACAAGAATAAAGTAAATTATGTTTAATGGTAATCTATTATATATCTTCGAACTTTTAGGTTAAAATATAGTATCCCTTTTTTTTTTTACACGGGAAAGAAAAATAGGGAGACTAGCTCCGATAATCTAATCCCCGACGCAGAGATCGAGGGTAAAGAGTTCCTCGCTGGTGCCCGGTGAAGCTCATCCAATACTATCCTTGATTATATATAAACTAGTATTTGCTGACATGGATGTACCTCTCTTTATTATAATATATCCACTTTATCCTTAACAAATTGTGTGCGGCATGGAGAGCATCCGCCAAGAAAAGATGTCTCGTTTAGAATGGAATTTACCTTCTGATGAATTAACTGCTTCCATTTGGGAAGATATTCTTGTAGTCAAGGTGACAGTCGCCTCTATTGAGCACCAATCCAATATTATGAATAAATTAAGTCTAACATATATACACAATCTCGTTTGACTTATTCAGAGAGGTAATATATATATTCCAAGCACTGGAAAACTAACTAGCTATCTAATATGAAACTGGATTGACTGAACCAATAATATCACATATTACTTTCTTTTTAAACACCATCCTCCAAATTATGAAATTGAATACCATCCTGACAGCTAATTAATTTATACTTTGCAAGGTAGCAAACTGAATAATTAATTTGCAACTAGATAATTTCACAATTCATCGCCCAACTAAGAATTGAATCCAGTGAAGATCTAGGTTCATTGAATTTGATAAACTTGGACATAATTTTGGATCAATGAAATCTGTGCCAGTAAGTTCTATGCTCATGTCCCCGCAAATCAGCACCTTTATCTTTCGTGGAGATGGTATGGGACCAGACATATAATATATTGCTGTGGAAATAACTCAATTTGCTTTTAGTAAATGGAACTAATCGATAGGGCACTTCAGTCCGAAATGGTTTTTATATGGAATCCATCAAGCAAGTATTGTAGCATAGTACAATGTTACCTTTTACATGACAAACTTTTATCATTTCAATTCGAAACTGTTCGTATACAAGTTCTCCTGTACACTTTTGAGGGATCAAGCTGAAGGATTCTACTTTTAAGGAAACGTGAAATCTCCCACGGCAGTGTAGTGTGTATCTATACCTATTCTTTTATTTATAGACTAGTTAGGGACCACAAGTTAGGAGGCATGAAAAGGATTTAACGACCAGTGGTAGTGGTCCGTAAGGGGCATTGCGTAAACCTTGGCTTTTACAAATCCTTTCCACCATAAACATAGCAGAATCATATTGTGGGTCTCCAAATTTCAGTATCAAAAGTGGCCTTAACACAGACATGCGATCTTGTACGATGTGCCTTTGAAGTTACGTTTTAAACTGTTTTTGGTACTGTGTGCTTTAAGTACCGATAACAATGTAGTCACTGATTGAACAGCTTTTAGACATGTTAGTACAATGATGTTTTGATTCTATATAAGGTAATGATCAATTTTGTTACTATACCCTTTTTTAGGCTACATTAAGCAAGAGCTCTCGCTTGCAAGAATTGTGTTCAGGAAAGGTGTAACTTTGGTGCACTTGAATTGTAATAAGAAACATATATAACCATATTTATAATGGTATAAATACTTTAAAAATCTTACTTGATGTATTAACTCTTAATATAACATTGTTTCGTGGTATCACAAATTAAACGGTAACTTGGTCACCTTTACACATGAAAAGAGTTGCATTAATCTACAGTACAGGATAACTAGTGCAAGTGTTGGTAAATAATTAGTGCCTATATCATACTCCAGTAAATAGAAAGGAATACATAAAAAGGGAAGTTATCATATTTGATATTGAATATTGTTGAGATATAAAGAGTGAGAATTGTCTTATATTGGAGAAAGAGAGAAAAGTAAACTAACATATAAGTTTAGTGGGCTACTTCACCTATCATTAATTGGTTTTAGGATGAAACCTTACTTAGACTTGTATGTGGTCTAGCTTTCCTTCTCTCGTGGGCCCGTAGGCCCATTGTAAATTCTAACTTGGTATCAGAGCGGGTTGCTCTTATGTTAGTTATTAACACCTCGAAATGATAGATTATGTCACGTGTTAGACTTACACGTGAGGGGGTGTGTTGAGATATAAAGAGTGAGAGTTGTCCCATATTGGAGAAAGAGAGGAAAGCAAACTAACATATAAGTCTAGTGGGCTACTCCATCTATCACCAATTGATTTTATGATGGAACCTCACTTGGACTTGTATGTTGTCTAGTTTTCCTTCTCGTATGGGTCCGTAGGCCCATTGTAAATTCTAACAAATATTCCACTTATGAAGAGACAGAATGCTTTATGACAAGAATCACAGCTGAAACATCGGAATCATGAATCTACTATCATATTTATGCTGCAATCAAAACCGTGAAATCCTTCCGAGACAATTCGTGACATTCATGTTAACTAATTTGTGCAAAAATTCCTTACGCTGTACGTTACAGGCTCACGATTGAACAAATTGGAAACCAGCCTTTTTTTTCAGTAAAAGAGGCTCTGAAGTTTGGGGATTCCTAGGCTGCATCATTTCAGAACAGATTATAGTTACTCAGATGGTGACTTATGAACGAGCAAGTGAAATGATAGTTTAATTGAGCAATAGCTGTACAAAGTCCATGTAATTAATATGGAGGCTTTCTAGTATATATATGATGTTAAGTTAAAACATGCTTCAAATTTTATATTTATTTAATTTAACAAGTTCATTTCCAATTAAGTAGAGATCGTGCGCTTAACCAGGGACGGAGCCAGACTCAAGTTTAAGGGGGGGCCGGGGGTCGGGGGCCGGGAGCCGGGAGCCGGGGGCTAACTCTAAGGGGGAGCCGGGGGCTAATATTTAAAAATTTTTCTTATTCATTAAAAAATTATATAGGTAAATTTAAAAAAAAAATTGAAACCTCCCATACAAGTAGCTCCGTCATTGCGCTTAACAGCGGAACTTAATTGTATCATTTAATCTTCTATCTTTAACAAGTCACTACCCCACATCCACGGTCATGCACCTTGTTGCAGTTGATAGTTTAAAAATTCTGTCAAAACTTTAGCACATTTCTGCCACTCAATGTACTTTGTTCAGGTTTGTTTGATCATAGTTTTGTTTCCATTGCCAAGCTTAAAGCCTCTTTCGTTCATGAACTTGGGGACATTTTCTACCGTTAAATCAGCCATCCAGCTTGATTAGTGTATGTTTAGTCCAATCAGGATTGTGATACTGATAGGCTATGCCGTGTAAGTCCAACTCTCAAGGCCTTGAATATAATGTTCAATTTTACTATCAAGGCCCTTACTTTCACTAGCCTAAGTAAGCTCCAGTGGGAGGGAATATAGGAAACATTTGTTCGTAGATGGTGCTTTATTGGGCCATAGTCTAAATACAAAACATGGTTGTTGTCTTAAGAGAAAAATGTAGAATCCCTCGTAGCCACTCTGTTTGTAGCCGAGGGGGTGCAGTAGGAGATTCATTTTTCTCACTCAATTTGGTTTCAAAATCATGTCGCTTGTTAAAGGATGTACATGCGCAAAAATGCCTGAATAAACTATGCCTTAAAATTGGGCGTCGCATGGAGCTTCTTGGATCACCCACGTGACATAGTGACTAGACACTGGAAATCTGCGCCAATGTTCAAATCAGACGATCTCTCCATAACTTCACCCTAATCCTTATGGCAGTCATTAATATAGGATAAATCGGGGACCTTCACTTCAGTAGTTAGCTTTTATAGTTTTGTAATGAAAATATTAAGCAATGAAATGCCCATAAGAAAACGTGAATAAATGCAGCCATGAATGCCAGTAAGCAAAAGCACGCCCAAAATGGGATCATAAAAGTCGCAGTGAAGTGAGTTCTCAGGAGAGTGTACTGTACCTCGAGCATAGTCACGAACTTTTTTGTGAAACTTGAATGCATTTGCAAAGCATTAATGTGTTAAGTATCCAGCCCTATTTTGAGATTTTGGATGATGTGGTAGACAAGATTATAGTAGATAGTCATCAACTCTAAAAAATAAAGATCATGTAGAAGAATTATCTGAAGATAGCGAAGATCTTCATGGATAGGGATGTATCAATCCTAGTTAAATATAATTTCTTATCTTGTTAATAGTGATGTAGATAAATCCTATTAGATAGAATTCTATTTAGATATGGATATTATCTTATTGAATAATGTGCTTTAATCTGATTAGGATAAGATGTGATCTAGTTAGTTTAATTCAATTCGAATTCTGAATTGTAAATTAAAGGAGCCTATAAATAGCTCATTAGATCCTTGCTTCATACATGAGATAGAGAAGAGATACTGAGTACTGTCACAACATCCAAAAATGAGAAAAAAAAAGAGAGAGGGCAAAGAGGTTTAGATTCTTATCTTTGTTTCATTGCTTTTCAGATTAGTTTGAGGATTTGTTATTTCTAATATCAACTTTGGTTTCAATCCTGAAACTTTGTGAGACAACTTGTTGTTGTGGGGGGTGAGAGATCGACTTTTTATGTAAATCCTTATTGAGTTTAGTGGATTTATTTGTTAGTTTGTCTTGTGATTTTTTCCTCTACATTCGAGAGTTTTTCACGTTAAATCTTGGTATTTGTTTCATCGTTTAGTTTCTTATTCCCGTATTATTCTACTGCTGCAATTTGAAGAGTTGTTTCTTGTTGTTGATATTTGGTTAACTTTTTAGAGAGTTATGTTATTTTTCTCCCAACAAGTGGTATCATAGCCATTAAAAAAGGTGTATGCAACTCTATGGTCAAGTTAACGTCATCAAGTTACTCGATTTGGAGGCCTATGATAAAGGACCTTCTGTATTGCAAGGATCGCTTTGATCCTATTGATGTGGATGGAGGTGTAAAGGATGATATTCCTTCAAAAGTTCAAAAGATGTCGGACAAAGAATAGGAAAAGATAAAGCAGAAAACTTTAGGCATTATAGGCAATGGATTGATGTCAGCATATTCAACCATGTGTCTCAAGAAACATATCCTTTTGAGCTATGGAAGAAGTTAGAAGGTCTGTATGAAAAGAAGATTGCTCACAACTAGGCTTCTCTGATTAAGATGCTTATGAACTTAAAGTTGAAGGTTGGGAAATCAGTGTCGGAGCATCTAAGTAATTTCCAGGAAATAATCAACAAGTTGACTATAATGAAGACCATTCTTGATGATGAACTCCAAGTTTTGTTCTTGTTGAGTTCATTACTGGATAGCTGGGAAACACTAGTGGTGACGATTAGCAACTCAGCTCTTGAAGGTGTGCTTTTTTTGGATGTAATCAAAGAGAGTATGTTTAATGAAGAAATTAGAAGAAACGAAATTAAAGTTGACAATATGCAGGCTTTCGTGATAGAAACCAAGGGGAGGAACAAAAGTAGAGTGCCCAATGGTCATGACAAGTCTAAAAATAGTTCAAAGTCTAAAGGTGACAAATACGTAAAGACATGCTACCATTGCGATAAGTCAGGACACATTAAAAAGTTTTGTTATAAGTGGAAGAGGGATCAAAAAAAGGAAGCTCATTAGGATGAGGATGATTATGATGATAAGAGTAACAATTGTAATTGTTTCAAGTACGAATGATAAGGTGACACTAGTTTGTGCAACTAGTGAATGCTTCCATATCAACAATGTTGGTTCAAAATGGTTAATCAACACGGGAGCATCTTATCCTTATGTTCTAAAGAAAGAGTACTTCTCAAGTTATAAGAGGGGAGATTTTGGGAGCATTAAGATGGAAAATCAAAGCTCTGCCAAGATAGTTGGTATAAGTGATATCTGGGTTCAGATAAATGTCAGATACTTACTGACCTTGAGTGTTGGGACCCGATCTCAGGAACCGGATCCCAACCGGAAAACGGAAACAGAAACGAACAGAATCGAAAGCACGAATTCTTTTCGAATTCGGAAACGGAAACGAAACGGAAGCAA
>JANZLH020000216.1:0-12171 GCA_026770325.2 Erythroxylum fimbriatum | reverse complement strand
GCGCCTTTTGATGGTGGGCCCGGGGGAGACAGGCCCAGCCATAAGCCCCCGCAACCCAGGATCCAGGGGAGACAGACCTAGCCATAACCTCTTGCAATCCTCATAATTAGGTACTGTCCTTTTTGGACCATTCTTACTCACACTTGACATCCCAACATTATATCCACTAATTCAAATTGGACCATTCTTCGACACCAACATTACCATTCTCTGAACTTAGAAAAGTTGAGAGCAAAAGAAATTTAAACATTTTAGTAATGCCTCTCGGTAACCAAAGAATCTTACACATGCGATGAAAAAGCTGTCAAAATTGAACTCAATGAATCACACTGGAAGGGAGTTTAGAACTACAAAAAAAAAAAAAAGGAAAAACAAACTTCATCTCCACGGTCTCAAAAATTCCAGTGGAGAACAAAATTACTTAATTAGCAAACGTGTGACATATATTTAAGACAGTTCAGACCAAGTGTCGGAAGAACTACATCGATTCCTGCATTTGCAATCTCATCTCTTGATAGAACCGTTCAATGAACCTCTCAGCCCTCTGATCAATTGAATCAGCATCATTATCATCACCCCAACCCCACGGCTGTGAGCACACCCCATCAATAGCTGCATATGAAGAGCCAATAGACTGTCGATAATCTACTTCTCTTCGGACTTCAGCCTTCAATCCACCAAGACATCTACATAGAAACAACAAGGAGCGTATGCTGTCTCTATAGCTTCTGCTACTGGGCAGTTTCTTCTGGTACTGAATAAGAGGAGTACTCGAAGGAGAGAATTCATATTCCTTGTGAAAAAACCTGTAGCTGTAATGCTTAAACTTCCTAGATTTCTTAAGGAAAAAGCGTGTTGGAATTGCTGGCTTCTTCATCTTAACAATGAAAGCAGATGTCCTAAAAAGGTTTGAGACCTTACGAAAAATGAGCTGTCTTTTTCTGGGCATTTTTCGGGGGAGATTTAGTATGGAGTTGAAGTGAAAGAAACGCAAGCTTTCAAAGAGAACGCTTAGGGCTTAGGCAGGGGTTGAAGGGTGGAGCGACTCATGAGCAAAGCGAAGCTTTTAAAGGATAGAGAAAAGGTTATGTAAAGTAAAAACAGGGACGGTGGGATTGGTGACATGGTGGAGTGGAGAGGCAGAGCCAAGCTGTAAAGGAAGAGTATGGTCGGTCATGGCTTGTACTTATTATCAAAGGAATGTACAAGTAGCCGTTAGCCGCTCAAGTTTGAATCATGTTCAAGCTTTGACTTCTTTCTTGTTTCATTTATCTCAACTCTCTCCTCTTCTTAACCTAATTCATGGATACCAATTATTTAGCCAGCTGATTAATTAGTTATTTATTCTTAATAAAGTGGCTAATTAGTTATTTATTCTTAATAAAGTGGCATTCTTTTTTTTCCCCCTTCCTTCACGGGGTTTTGTTAAGGTGAAAGCGTTGCCAATAAATTTAGCCTATAAAGAGTAAACAAATAATTAAATATTGAAAGATGGAATCAATTTCTATAATGTTTTTAATTTATTATGAATTAAGTTGTTAATTCACAAAGATACATTAATAAAAATACCTGACATTTATGATCATTAAAGTTAATATTATTTAAATTGCTATTAGAGATCAATAATGGTAAAAGAAATTTAGATAATTTTGATCTTGATGACTAGGGAGTGCTTGGTTAGTTGTTTTGGGAAGAAAGAGATGAAAAAAAAATGGTGGGTAATATATTACGTTTAGGTGAAGAGTATTTTTATATCTCTTTTAAGACAATACTCCATACCCCATATAATGAGGAAGAAAAATATATTCATCATAATTTTTATTACCATTTAGGCCCTAAATGAAGCAAGCACAGTCATTAAAAAAAAAGCATAGTTTCCTAACCTTTCTTTTAACAAAAATATGCATAACTAATAGCTGATTTTCAATGATTTAATAGGATTTATTACTGAACTACAATTGGATGGGGGGACCTGCCGCAAAGCAATAGGCAGCATTGGATGCATGTGCCAGACAGAGAAGAATGGAATTGCTTGGTTTTGAAAGGTACTGACGTGAACGTTATTAATATTATTCTACCCAGCTGAGCTACGCACAAGTGGCCTTAAATAATTTCAAATGTCTACTTCGAGATCCTTTCCTGAAATTGAGAATTTTGAAAAGCTTGAAAACGATATAAAGTATTTGACACGATAATTCAACAATAATTAATAATATTATTTTTATTTTTATAAAATAAAATTTTCTTTAAATAATAATAATAATCTTATAATTCATCTTTGATAAATTATTCTTCCTGTTCCGAATGAGCACAAGTTTTTGTGTCAATCAAGCAAGCAAGCTTTCACTCTTTGATTAATTAAAATAGCCACAAGTATATTAGCAACTCAATAAAATCTCATAGGGTTTGTAAGTCATTGTCACCAAGAGTAGAAATCTACAAATCTTACGTACCAAATTGGGGTTTAAACCTGGTTTTGAATAACGTATTTTAAAATGTCTCATTTTTTGTGATTTGTTTAATGTAGTATTAAAATTTTTAAAAATTTTAATTATCTGACTAATTTTTTATAATTTTAATAATTCAATTCAAAATATTAATTCTACTAGTATTTTACTAATTTAGTTGTCATAAAATTTTTATAAGATATAAGCGTTTACTTAAAAAATTAATTGTCAACTAGTCATCTATGTATATATACTAAAACTCCTAGTTCATAACCTTCGTCACAGTTTGAGTTAGATATTTTAATCTCGTAGATCATTAGTTGACAATTAATTTATTATGTGAATGTATGTATGGTGTGGATAAAAAATTCATTAATCAAATAAATAAAGTACTTATATAACTAATATTTTGAACTAATTTGTTAAACTCATAAAAAATTGATCACTTAATTAAAATTTTTAAAAATTTGAGCATTAAATTAAAAATTTTCGAAAGGTTAAATACTTTAGAATGTATTATTCCAAAAAAAGTTAGATAATTATCTATTATATTGATTAATAATAATAATATAATTAAAATTTTCAATTATCGTGCATGCAAAAACTTTTTATTTTAAATATAAACTATAGGTTAAAAGTAGTTTCATTTTGGACCACCTCAAAAGTAAGAGAAATGAGACTGTCAACCTTATTGTGTAAGAAAAAAACTGAGTGAAAACATTGAAGAAGATAAAACGGATGAGATTGAGATTATAATTCCAGCCTCATTTTGTGTGAGTATGGAAACCATAAGGGTTTTCATCAGCTTTTGGGCTGTCTATGACTTTGATCTTGCTTTAACGCTTCTCGCTGCATGTAATTAAAAATAAATTAGGATTTAACAAGGAATCAATTAAGACGAAGCGATTGCATTATTCTTTCAATTGATTGGGTTACCTCATGTTCATCCCTCGTCACTTTGCCTGCACGCATTCGCCAGCGTTGTTCGCTGGCGTGTTAAATTTGGTAGCCTCAGCATTATTATAATATTACGTAATCAAATACGAGTCCAGATCTTTTGTCCAATTTTATAATGTTTTATTCTATCTTATAAATCTCAGTCATTTATATATGTAGGTTCCGCGTAAATCTCGCATAAATAAACGCGAGACCTCTATAAATAAATGGTTGAGATTTATGAGATAAAATAAGACACTATAATATTAAACAGAAGGTCTGCGCCTGCCTTATCAAAGACTACCTAGCTCCCATTCTTCATATAATTTTCAAATGCATTTATTTTGCGAAAGAAGAAGGGAGTTTTTTATAACTTTATTTATTTATTTTTTGAGAAAAACTACGTATATTTATTAGATATAGGCCAATAAAACATCATGTGACATAACAAATATTATATTCTTTAAAACTAATGCCCAATTTAATGTTTAATTTAGTGATAAAATGCAACTTTATACTTGCATAATTGAATTTAAGAGCTATTTTCTCAATTTAACCTTTATTATTATTATTATTTTGGATATGATTAAGTGATTTGTAAGTTGTAATTATTTATAATTTTAAATAATAATTTTTACTATTTTTATTATGTTGTGGACTCCCAAACTAAATAATATTTATAATTATTTTTCATGATTTAATTCATACGGTAAGACATACTATAATACAAAGTTTTTTCATATTAATATATATATTTGTTCCTCGAGTACAAAGAAAAGACAAACTTTTGTGACTCAACGAAAATGTACACAACATGTATTTTTTTCTTACTCTAGCATGATTATATTCGATACATAGTTTCCAAACTTCCTCTTTTGGCTATAATTGTTTATAATAATGTATATGGACTTGTCTCTTTGGTGTAGAAAATGGGCATCATTCGAAGCCTACTTAATTATTTGATGATAAAAAGCATTTTTAAAAAAATGTTAGAATTGATATTTTTCTTCTTATTGATATGAAAAAGAGTATGTATCTGAAAGGAAATGGATTAAGTTATCATGCTATTATTGATTCGTCACGCAATCATTATGTTTAGAGGGACTAATTACAAGATATTGCAATCATGAGTTAAAAGAAAGATCCTTTCATTACTTGTAACAACTTTCGTCTTCAAACAGCCTGATTGAAATTTATGTTTGACCATAAATGTAAAACTTCACTTGCGACCGAATAGCGGGCTCTTACAGGCTTATTTGTGAAAAAAGAGATATAAGACGCGCGGTAATGTTCTTGCCACTCAAGTCCAGCTCCAAATGGTTTAATGGAACCTTAATCGCTCTAACTTGGAAGGCATGACATTCAATAGGTTTTTTTTTTGGTCTCTGAAGAAAGAAATGGCATCGATGTTTTAAAAAAAAAGGAACAGATTTAGGAATCCTAAGCCTGATACAAGAAGAGTAGCAAACTAAACTAGGGAGGCAACAGAAGCCTAGCCTCACAGCAATAGACTTGGCAAGCTTTCTTAAGCTACAATTACAAGATTGCCTTTAATCAGTACTTCCCTGTACTCGGTATTCAATCTCTTGGGTCCCACTCCCTTGGTGTTTCACTTGCACGAGTCAATTCCCTCCCGACGACCGACTTGACTATAATATAAAACACTATCATTTTATTTTTTGAGAGTTTGATTGTACTATAATATATATTATCATCTCTAACATTCGTTAATTTTTTTTAGAAATAACATTTGTTAATTTGCTAAAGTCAAACTATACTTTTCTTGTGTATTCAGATATTAGTGCTTGCAATTAAAAATTATTGATTATAACATAATAATAAGCATCTAATTATGCTTACGTGGCCATGTCAAATTAAATTAATTTTAAAAAACTAACATATAACTTATAATTATTTTTTATTGAAAACAGCTCTCAATATCTTAATTTTAGAAAAAGATATCCCTTCTTGATTGTATGTGAGCATTTTCTTTCTTCTTCACCTATCAACAGTTTGGACATTTTTATTCATTTTATGTTTACCTCTTCCAGTTTTTAATGGAAATTATTTAAAAATAAAACCGTAAATTTATAATTGCGAAAAAAGAATTTAAGGTGAGTAAGATTCTTATTTTGTGAACCGACTAAAATATCCTTTCTTGTTAATGCATTTTGGTAGAAGGAGAAGAAAAGAAAGCCCAATTGTTAAGGAGGAAGAGGAAGAAGCAATTAAGGGCGTATGATTTTTGGTAGATAAATAATTAATTATCAACAAAAATTAAAAATAGAGATTATAATTTTGAATCTTTTTAAAAACAAATTCATTTTAGAACTAAAAATTTTCATGAAATTCATTATTTTTTTCTCTAATTAACATTAGAATATCTTAATCATGTGCTAAAAAAATTAATGGAGCGTAGTGACTCTCACTAACATGCGATAATATTATTAAATTATAAAACCCAAAATTTACGTTCATAAAAAAAACCAAAATTTACATGAATTTTTAAGTAATTAATATTTCTCAGAAAAAAAAAACTCATCTAACGGTAGCCACGCGCAATGAATTTGAAAAGAACTACGTGTCACCCAGAAAAATTAAATCCCACTTCTTCAAGCGCAGCTTAGCACACACAATCAAAATACCCCCCGCAGAGCGTCAAAACTCAAAACCGCCCCCCGCTCTCACTCTGCCCTTCTCCTTCGTATATATACTCCGTTTCGCGGTGATTTCCAAAAATCCAACACAAACAAATACAAACCGATACCCTCTCTTTCTATAACTTTCCTTGCCAAAGAAAATAGAGATTTGTGCGAGAAACAATCAAGAGCAGAGCGAAGAGAGAAATTGGAGTGATTGATTCATCCCAGGTCTATCACATTCTTGCTGTTTGAATCGATTCAAATGGTGTTTTCTGGAGATAACGTGAAAGAGGGTGGTGTTGTTGATAATATGGCTATGGGACCTGAGAAATCCAAACCACCACTTCACAACTTCAATCTTCACTTGAAGTGGGGCAATCAGAAGTATCTGCGTTGTAAACTCCCCTCCGCCGGGGGAGGAGTTCCTACCGATCATCACCGGATTACCCGATCTCCACCGGAAAAGCTGGTCGCTGCAGCCCGGACTTCTGACCTCCGCCGGTTCAAGCCGTCGAAGCCGCCGAGAGTTGACGGCGGCGAGGAAGGGATCGAGGCGCTTAGGGAGAAGATCATGTTCGATCTGAAGACGACGGCGGAGAGAATGAAAGACGCTATCTTCAGGAAGGAAGCGGCAGAGGACGGTGACGGCGATAATGATATGGATGTAGAGGAGGAAACACCTGCCCGTTCGGTGAAGAAAGTAGCAACATCATCGTCGGCTGCGGTGGCGGCGGCAGCGAGAGTTGTGGCGGCGAAGGATGCTGAAGTGAGGCCGTGGAATCTGAGGACGAGGAGAGCCCCGTTTAAAATGCCGATCGGTGAAAATTCGGTGGCCGGAAACGGGTCAAAAGTTGAGGAGAAGAGAGTGGGTATCAGCTCCACGTTTAACAGCGACGTCGCGAAATATCCAATGATGAGAGGAGAGAAGAGGGAGAGGGGAGCAGGGGACGAGAAAGAGAAGGAGAGACCAAAGTTTTCAGTTACCTTATCGAAGAAAGAAATAGAAGAAGATTTCATGAAGATGCTAGGGCACAGACCTCCTCGAAGACCCAAGAAACGGCCGAGAAATGTTCAAAAAGTGATGGATGTAAGTCAAATAATGGAACTTTTATATTAAGTTTTGTATTACCAAATTGGGTTTAGGCTTGAAGATTAATGGCTTCTCCTTCGCAGACTAGTTTCCCTGGATTGTGGTTGACAGAGGTGACTGCTGACATGTACAAGGTGCCGGAGTTTACTGATAATGCAAAGGTAAATTCCTTTTTCCTTATTCAGAAATTGTTGCGGACAAAAAAGTGGATTTGGGTGGAAAAGATTTGAGCTTTTGTTCTCTCAAGGCTTGGTGTTTTGTGGATTTAACGATCTTTTGTTTTGGTACATTGATTGATTTTTTAATGCTAGGTGAATTGTGAATTCTTCTGATTCAAGTGTTTGCGTTCTTGTTGTTCGCAGAGGTAGCAGTCCAAGAGGTCGTCTAATGCGATTGAAGACTCTGTTTTTCTTTTAACTTGTAACCTGATGGATGGTTACCAGAGTAGCAGACCATCTTTGTGACTTGGGATTTTGATACTCCCTTTTTTTTTAGCTGTCTAGAAAGAATTTGATGGTAGCTGTAGGTGTTGTAAGTTCAGTTGATCTTAAATTCTAGTTTCGTAATAAACTGATTCGTTTCTTTTATCTCTATCAGAATGATGGTGTTGTGGAATGTGTAGCTTTGTTGGGAGTTTGTTTCTACAAGTTGTTTACAGGGCATGTTTTTTGTCGATAGAAGAATTTCCCAAGATTTCAAATTCATTTAACATTTTCTTTTCTTTTTTTCTTATTTTTTGACTAGATCAAGAATCAATCTCTGAGCAATCACGAAAAAAAGTTTTAGGTTCTAACGTTTTAAAGAAACATTTGCGAGGTTTAAAGGTCCTCCGCGAAAGAAACGTATGCAATAGAGTTTCCGACTCCGTGACAGAGAGATCAGACCAAACCTCGGCAACACCACCCACTTTACGTCAACAGAAATTAGAATTTGTCTAGAATAATTATAGCTTTGCTAAATGTCTTTAGGAACTACATCAAAATATATTGGCAATCAAGTGGTACGCAGATTTCACCTTTAATATAGAAGCTTGCTAAATTTGTAGGCAGCAACTGATTTATATTCAAATCTGCATTGCCATCTATCTGTTACGACTTCATTGGGTTGACAACTATAAGGGACTGGGTCCAGTGGGTGGGTCCTTGCCGTTTACTATTGGCATGCTGCTTCTCATATTCATATGATTCACGGCAATCTTGAATGTGGAACTTCATAATTAGTAAAGAGATCCTCAGTTCAACTTATGCCTTCTGGGTCAAATTAAACCCTTGGTAGTTGGTTATCGATCGGACCGTGGATGGCTTCTAGGAATAGGACAGGAAGCTGCTTTGTTACTGCTAAGTGTCTCGGACACGAGCCTAGGGAGAATTAGTTTCCTTTGTTGATTTGGAGTGTCGGTAGGATAGGATCCTTTCCTTAAAGAACAAAAACTTGGTCCTCTAAATGCAGTCAATCGTATGCAAATGGGTGGGGTGAATTCCAACTCAACTATGCTTACATGGATAGCCAGGACTCTCATTTCATTATAAGCAAGTCATTTATTCTAAGGGAAAAGGCCTGTTCCGTTACCCTGTCCCTTGTGATCATTTGAACTGTTGCTGTAAGAAAACTTTCTATCAACTTAAGATAGAGTAGTATTCTAGTATGGCATGTTAGAACAAGACAATTATTTTAGGGCTTATTTAGCAATCACATATTACATTACTTATTAGTTGATTTTATCTTCTGGTAATTGATAACGAATTATATTAGTTGATTTGATCAGCGAACAACATCAATTGTTTATTAGAGATATTTAGTAAAATTAAATATTTATTATTAGTTGTTTATAACTTTAAAAAATTATAAAAATATGAATATTATATCTTAGTATTTTATTGAATATTTGTGTAATGCAATGGAGTAAAAAAAAAAGGAAATTCACTAACACTAACTCTAACACAAATTTCATATTTATTAAGTAATTAATCTAAATTATATAAATTTTGAATTATTGTGTAAATCTAAAAAATATAAAATAATATATGCCAATATATCTTAGAAATAATGAACATTTCTTGGTAAACTAATAGAAATTGAGAGGGACAGAGATTAAGAGACTGGACTGTAGTGTGAAAGAACTGATGGCCCGTTTGGTTGGAGGTAATAGCTATTCTATTACCTCCCTATTCTGATTTATTAGATATTCTGTTGTTTGGTTGAAAAATAGCTTAAAGAATATCTATTCCTAAGAATACGTGTTCCCGAACAAGAGGGAATAGCTAAAGATCACATGAACCTATCTTTACCTATTCCATGCATATCCGAAATAGGTAAACACGTCTCTTTAGCTTCTGGACAATTTCGTCCCTCTCCCACCATCTTCACTCTCACGCTTTTCTTTATCTGTTATTCATTGTTGTTGCAACCAAGTGGACTGATGCTGCTGCTAGGGTTTAACAGCTCCATCAATCAAATGGCCACGGTAGCGGTAGAGAAGAGAAAGCCACTATTTGTGAAAGTAGAGGACCTCAAATTTGGTACAACTGTCACAATCTCACCGGCAAAGTTGTCAGCTCCAAGGTCGTACCTGCCCATAAGCCCCGCCGCGCCTCATCGTCCCTCTCTCAACGACCTCAACCCCCCTCTTGCATCGCTGAATGCCTCGTCGGAGACAATATTGCCTCCATTGTTTTCACTGCCTGCAATGACCAAAGGTTACCAATGTACTTGAAGAACTTGAAAGAGAGAACAATTATTTTAAGTTAAAAGAATAATAAAATTAATAATAAGAATAAGAAGAAGGAGAGAAAGAAGAAAATTAATAATAATAATAATAAAATTAATAATAATAGTAACAAAGTAATAATTATTATGAAGAATTTAATAATAATAAGAATAATATATAATTAATAAAAATTAATAATAACTAGAAAATTAATAATAATAATAAGAATAATAATAATAATAATATTTTGATCTTTTGTTAGTTATTCCTTTGTCATTCCAAGTTTAAATTTTTAAACCAAACATTGAAATATAAATTCTTTATGTATTTCATTAATTCCTTGAACCAAATAAAGTAATACCTATTTTATTCTATTCCTCGTCTTTTCTATTCCTAAGAATAACTATTCTATTCCTTATCTATTTCATTCCTTGAACCAAACATGCCGTAATTTCTTAAACAGTAGCTGAATTTGACTGAGAGTGGATGGGATGTTACTGAGACCGAATTGGGTTAAAAAAACACGGATAGAATCAAGTCAAGAAAGGATTAGACTGAGCCCAGGAGGAAGGAAGTCATAAGAGTACGTACGAACTGTGTAGAGAGAGAGAGAGGACTGGCAGTGACACAGTATCAAGTACGATCTGTGTGACAAAACAAAGGGGCGGCCATGAAGTCTCATTACGAGCTTTCTTATCTTTTCCAAGCTTTCCTTTCTCATACAACACGAAGAATTTGCAAGCTTTGCTTTATCTTTCCCACATTCATGTCACAAATGTTCCAAATATCACAAGGCACAGCCATGCGTGAGCTACAGTTACTTTTTTGTACTTTCGTCGGCATATGTCATTCAAGAACAAATACATACATTAGGTATATATATAGATATAGATATATAGAAATTAAAAATAAAATTTGATTTATTGAGTTTGCCCCGATAATTTCCTTTTGTATTATTGACAATAATAAATTTAAGAGTAATCTCTTAAATTCGGTTTGAAACCATTAAATATAATTTAATGTCATATTAAGATAATAATTTAAGATAATTATAATAAATTATTATTTAAAGTCATATTTAATAATTTCGAGTTAAGTGAACAAGAACTGTATTGGATCGTTAAGTAAGCAATATTTGATTAGTCAACGTGTCATGATCATATTTTATTATTTTTAATCAAAATATAAGATAATCATTAAATTTTTATTTTGGTTTGAGATATCCAACCCGAGCTTGAATCCAATCGAGCTTAGGCGTCCTAAAATTTGGCTCGAGTTGAGGGCCAATTAGGTTTAAACGACCTCAAGTTTCACCTAAACGTGAATTTTTATTTTTAATTCAAAATAAAAATAACTTTGTTTTATTCAAAATAACGTTATTTTTTTATAATTTTCAAGCTGTGAGTCAGATCATGATTGAAGTTGAATAATTTTAATTTGAGAAATTCAAATATTTTAAAATAAAAAATTTGGGTTAGACCAAACATTGTTTTTGGATCAGGTCCAATCAAATCCGAACTTTTTGCCATCTCTAATCACAAGTAAAGTTGATAATCAAATTATTAGAATCTAACCCGTATTAAAATTAATCTGAAAATATTAAAAATATAACATTATATTATAGAAAATGATACAATTTTTTTAAGTTCTTGTTATCTTGGTATATGCTAAGCTTAACCCAATTGTTGCCTGGAACTAGAACTACCATTTCTTGAATCAGCAGCCATTAATGACACTCAACATTACAAGCATTTTCTCTTTCTCTTAGCTCCAATTTTATTGGAAATTTAGCTTTTCCTTGTCACTACACTGTTGTTGTCTGTCAACTTCTCTGTAAAAATAAACGAAAGTAGAGAGGTTTTCGAGTCACGCTCAAGCCTTCTCTCTACAGTTAACGTTGTTTAAATGTCTTGTGTCTAAACTCTGAAAGTCTCTTGTCACTTTTGCTTTGGTAAGGGGGAGTGAGAGAGTGAGAAAGAGAAGGCACAGAGAGTATAGTAAGTGACTCGAAAACCGATCGTTGAGTTCGATAGTGAGAGTAGTGTCTATGTTTAAGTGTTAGTGATGTTAGGTTTTTGTTAGTTTTCCCTCTCAACTCTCCTTCATTCACGGTCTTTTGTCGTCTCCATTTCTTTCACTTTCTTTCTTGCTTTTTCCTCAGAAACAAACACCACCTTGTAATAATCTAAAGAAAATAGGTTGAAAGAAGTATATTCTTGTAGTTTAAGAAAGTTAAGTTTAGTCACTATATATTTTGTTAGTATTTTTTTAATTATGTCTTTAAATAAGGATTTTTTTATTAAAAAATTAGAAAATTTTAAAATATGAACTTAAAATAAGCATTTAAAA
>JANZLH020000214.1:8872-26832 GCA_026770325.2 Erythroxylum fimbriatum | reverse complement strand
GATAGAATTTTAATATATATATATATATATATGCACGTTGGGAATTGGCATACGTTCAAAGAAAGATGAGACGTTTTCGGCGCTATCAAATATATATATATAAAGTTGATGTTATTTTGATAGAATTTGTAAAACATATATATCTGAATTTTTTTACCCTTTTTTCTTATTGAAGAAAATGGGTCTGATTCTACGTGATCAAACCATACACGCTGCTCTTAGATAATATACATTAATTTATAAATTTAAATAAATTTTTATATATGGTTATTTATTTTCAATTTGTGAAAATCACATATCTTCTATAATATACATGTAAAAATAACATAAATGTAAAACATCATGGCAAAAGTTGTAAACAGTTTTTTTTTGGGTCTCCCAGGAGGTGTCCACTGAGCCGAAGCCGGTGACTAATTCCCCTTCGCGGTACTAATACATCCCTTGCGGGGGCTGCCGCTGACCAAGGAGTTTGCTGCATTCCCAAGGGTAGGGATCGAACCCGGAACCTCTTCGTTAAGCGATGAAGGTATGCACCACCTACACTAACCCACAGGGTTAAAAGTTGTAAACAGGTAGTAAGCAAAAAAAATGAGCTTGAAAAGGTTGAATTATTCAAATCATGAATAAGCTTTTTATATACAAATCTTGTAATAAATTATCATAAAATAATGACTCTCTAATGTATTAATAATACAATTAATCTCTTAATAATATGCTAACACAACTTAATCAAGTCTTTTAACTTAAAAACAAATCCTATTTTAATCAAGAATAAGTAAAATTATATGATTTCTACATTAATCTCTAATGTAAAAATCATTAACACCTAGCTGATCTTTTAAACACATGAATTTCTTCAATGGTAGTGGCTTGGTAAATAAACCTGCAACTTGATCAATGGCATTACAGTACTCTATCCTGATTTTTTCTTTTGCAGCTCTCTCTTATGAAGCAGTGGCGAAGCCAGAAATTTATTTCAGGGAGAACAATGTATCCAATCCAGGGGGGCAATATATCCAATCCACCATAAGCATTTGCATCTCTTCTATTCTTCTTTAATAAAAAAAAAAATTTGAGGGTGGGCATTTGCCTACCCTCACCTAGCAGTAGCTTCGCTACTGTTATGAAGTGATGGTAGGTCTCTATGTGTCTTGTTATGCTATAATAAACTTAATTTTTTGACATTTCCCTCAAAAAAAAAAAATAGTTGATTGAAGTATCACGGTACGTAGATACTAGTTGTCTTTGCTTGAGCTTGCTTGATATCAACCAAGATCCTTCGTAACCAGACAACATAACAAGATGTTGATGTAACAGCTATATATTCAACCTCTGAAGATGATAGAGCAGTAGATGGTTATTTCGTTAAGCATATGTGGCCACAGTGAATACATAACACGTAGTACTCTGCTGATCTTCAATGCAACCCTCTAAATCACTGTTAGAGAAACCATATAGCCTATTATTACTGCATTTGTACCATATGTCCCAAGGGCTTGTTCCTTTCAAGTATCTCAAGATTCGTTTGTACTACCGAAGTGATTCTTTTTTATGACTATGTATAAACCTAAAATGAGACTTGTTGATTGCATAATATCTGGTCTGCTATTTGTGAGATATAGTAAATATCCCATCAAACTCCTGTATAATTTAGCTTTAATTTATTTATTCCCGTTATCTAAGCAAAACTTTCGATCGGTACACATAAGAGCCTTAAATATTCTTGATGGCCAAGAATATGGGTGGGGTGGTCGTTGACTGGTCAAGCCCGTCATGCTTGATCTCCAAGTATGGCAAGTGAAAAACCACTTCACAGTATAAATGATTCTCTTCCTAAACGATGGTCTAGAATGGATGACGGCTTCGATTTCGGTGAACACAAACTTCACAATAACGAGGATTATGTTTCAGACTTGGAAGAAGACGAGTTTGAACTAGTATATATATATGCTCTCCGTTCCTTCATGTTTTTGTTAATGTTGGCGTTTCTTGATAAGATGTTTGGTAATTAATATGGGTTGTATGTATTATGTATAGCGGTGGTGGTGGAATGGTAAAGTGAAGACTGACACCCCAGCATTAAATGTAAGGAATGGAAAAGATGTATAGATACCATGGCAGAAGCTTAATTTCACTAGAGACAAATAGCACCAGACCAGATTGAATCAGTGCAATAACTATCAGAAGTTCTCTTGTTCCAGCTAACACCTTCATAAGGTCTTTTCTATTTTCGTGTCTCCCTTTTTACCTGCTTTAGTCTACTAGAGGTGGAATAGAATGTCAAGAATGATATTTTCCACTTTGGATGAGGCTTCTTCATTTTAGTTGTGACGACTTAAATAATACCCGCATTTTAAGACTGCTTGCCAGAAGAGAGAGGACAGACAATTTATGATATTTCAGTGAAACAAAAGACTTATTAAACCCACTACTATTGATATTTTTAGTCTTTTTTGTTGTTGCATAATTAAATTAATCACTCATGGTAGGGCATAATTGATTGTTACTCTATGGATCTCTAACCTCGCTGTTATACATGCAAGTTTTTCTTATAATTTGTTTTAGTTGCTTATGTTGCTTTTTCCTAATAAGTACTTATTTTTAAAAGTACAAGACTGTTGAAATTGATAAATATATGAGAAAGTGCAAGAGGGTTAATAAGGGTAGATCTTTATCAAATATGGATGATGAACAAAATGAACTTAGTATTGTAGAGGAGTTAGAAGTTATAAAGACTCGTAATCAACAGTCCAATGCTACAGTTGAAACTTCAAATAATGCACCTAGGCGTGATCTTCAAGATTATATGATTGTACATTTAAATTTTTAATATAATATTATATATGTCTATTAATTGTTATTTTTAAAGGTAGGACACTTTTTTTATTCATAAGGTAAAGGGCTATAACTGCCTCTTTTCTTTCACTCTTTTACCTTTCTTTTTAGAATGTTTCAGTAATAGGAAAAATAAGTAAAAAATGAAAAATAGAGTTTAATTTTATCGTTGCATTGAATTTGCTTCTTAATTTTCTAACTATATTTTTATATGAATTTTAGGATAAATTCAATTTATCAAATCAGTTACAACTTATTGGAGATCCATCAAGTGCCACAATATCAAATACACCAATTAGTCATGTGAGTTTATAAATTTATAAAATCTAGAATATTTATTATCACTTCTGATCATTATCATTATATTATTATAAAATGTTAGTACTAAACTTATATCTTAATATTTTATAAACTAATTAATTGATTCTATTTTTATTTATTTTGTAGGAAACAAATCAATAGTAAACTTCATCTGGAAGAATATAATTTACCTTGGAGAGTTTTAGCTTAAATTAGTGCATAGTAGTTTGGAATAATTGTAATAAATATAATTGTCTTGGATATTAAATTTTCCAATTTTATATATTAGAAATTAGAATTTTGTACATTTTGGTGATTTTTATATAAGCTAATAATTTTTATTTGCTTGTGTGACAATATCTTGGTACTAAAAATCCGTATCATATGTGACAACTTTTATTTGATGGTCACCAGTGCAAAATTTTTTATAGATTAAGCAATTAAATTGTTAAATTTAATAATATTATTAAGTGACAACATTATTGTAATATATAACTTCCATACTTGTGATAAAATTTGTTAGACAATATGGTCACCGATGTAAATTTTTTTACCACTAATGTAATTCCATCGTTGAATTGATATTTTTATTTGTGACAATAATAAACACATTAGTGACAATATTTTTGTAAGAACAAATTCTCATTTTTATGACAAAATGATGTTGACACTTTTTCCTTAAAATATTAGTAACCAAGAAGTAATAAACACTAATAAAAAAAAAGCAAAAGTGACAAATATTTTGTCACTACTTTCAATTATTTTAGAGGCGATGATGTTGTCACAATAAAATAAAGTATTGTTACAACTTTATTCATCATTACTTTTATATTGTTTGTGTCGATAAACTTGTTATAAATATGTAAAGTTACTGTGACCATATAATTTTGTTATATATTCCATAGTTTTTAGTGTCAGTACTTTTGCCATAAAGGTATTGCATAATTGTGACCATTTTCTAAATTAGTCACGATTTCATTAGTGATAAAGAGATTTGTGACGGGAGGTGACGACTTTAAAAATTGGACACTGTTAATAGTAGTGATTAATATTACTGCTTTTAATGACAACTTTTGCTTTCACTAAAAATACAATTTCTTATGGTGTCTTCTTACTTAAGAGTCAGAATGTCTCCTTTTAATGTGTCCGAATCACTTAAGCTTTGTCTTTCTCAATTTGTCATTAATACTAGTCATCTTTAATTTGTCTTTAACCATTAAATTCCTGACCCTATCTCTTCTAGTAAGGTTACACATCTACTGGAGCATCCTCATCTCCGTCACTAAAAGCTTATTATTTTGTATTTGTTTGATGAGCCAACACTCTGTCCTATATAGCATGGTTATCCTAATCGCTAAGAGATATAATTTGCCTTTAAACTTGAGTGGTATCTTCTTGTCACATAAAACTCCTGATGCACTTCTCCATTTGAGCCTCCCTAATATGAAACGATGGGCTATATCTTTATTGATCTCTTCATTGCTTTGGATAATAAACCCTAGGTACTTACAACAATCCTTCCATGATATAATTTATGATCCAATCTTTATCTCCACATCAGTAGCCACTTAATGGCCTGAAAAGTTACATTTTAAGTACTCAATCTTAGTTATATTTACTTTAAAACCCTTCAAGTCTAACGTTTCTCTCCAACATTCTAGCTTGACATTAACCCCCTCTCTTATCTCATCTACTAAGACAATATCATCAACAAACAACATACAGCAAGACACATCTCGATCCTTGAATATTCTTAGTAAGTTCATCCATCATTACTGCGAACAAAAAAGGGCTTAATGTGGAGCCTTGATGTAGCCCTATTCTAATAGAAAATTTCTCAGTACACCCTCCTATCATCCTTGTTCTAGTCAATGTCCCTTCATACATATCTCTAATCACCCTTATATAGGCCATAGGAACTCCCTTGACCTTCAAACACCTTCAAATGACTTCCCTAGGAATCCTGTCGTATGCCTTCTCTATATCAATAAAAATCATGTGCAAATTCCTCTGTCTGTCCCTATAATGTTCCATTAATCTTCTAAGAAAATGTAATGCTTCTATCTTGGACCTTCCTAGCATAGAGCCAAATTGGTTTTCCGATATAGAATTCTCCTTTCTTACTCTCTTCTCAATTACCTTCTCCCACAACTTCATAGTATGACTTAGTAGTTTGATGTTCTATAGTCATTACAATTTTGTATGTCCCCTTTGGAAGACTCGAGGATCACATTACAAAGCTTGACTAGTTAATTAAGACCTTTAATGCCTAAGCTCTTCTATACCTCTATGAGTATCTCATTCAATACTATTGTCCTTCAGCTCTTCATCTCCCTCAAAGCTTTTTTTTAATTTCTCCCCTTTAGATATGTTTACATAGTTACGAAGCCTCTCAAATATGCTGAGGTCACCTAAAGAGATTTTGTCCTCTATGCCTTCATTAAATAGGCCATATAATTACCTCTGTCTTCTACTCTTGATGTCATCCTCGTCTATAAGCACCTACCCTACTTCATCTCTTATACATCGAACTTAGTCTAAGTCTCTCGTTTTTCGTTCCCTAACTTATGCCAACTTAAAAATGTCCTTTTCTCCCTTTTTAGTATCCAATCTCTTATACAAATTCTCATAAGCTTCGCCTTTAGCCACTGAGATTGTCTTATTTGCCTCTCTCTTCGCTAGTTTGGACCTTTCTCTATTAGCTTCTCTCTCTTCCTCTTTAGTGTTTTCCAATAGAGCTTTATATGCTCCCTTTTTAGCCTTCACCTTTTCATGTACATCTTCAATTTACAAATTAATCTCTTAAAATTTGCTAATACATCTTTTGACTTGAAAACAATTCTTATTTGACTACAAACTTTTAACGGTAAAAGTAAATAAACAATAAGTAAAAGAGATAACTAATCTTGAAGTGTTCAACCTTTTTAGATTTTTTCAATTCAATGTCTAAGCTTTTAGATTTTTTAATTAAGTGACCAACCTTTTAAAATCTTAACAATTCAATCCAAAATGTTAGTTTTTTTTACAGACGTGGCTAATAGATAGACATCCGCGTGACATTTAGTAGACATTTCACATCTTCAAAAATAACTTTTTGAATCAAATTATGAATGTTTTAAAAGGTTAGTCACTTAAATAAACAATTTAAAAGTTTAGGCACTTAATTGAAGAAATCTTAAAAGGTTAGGCATTTTTGAATATGTTATCCAACAAGTAAAACTAGATTATAATTTCCACATTAATATATAATAAAAATTATATAACTGAAATATTATTCAAAATCATTAGATACATGTCTATGTATTATATATGAAAGTAAATTCATGCATATCATAATATCTCCAATTAACAACGTATTTTAGTTATTTTACATATAACATACATACAAACACACAGATGCGCGGCTCTCTGAACCATATGAAGATATTGAAGAAGAGATTAGCTCGTTGAACCTCGATTCAATAGAAATTGCTAATGGGTTGTCCAAATCAGAAGGAAACTCCAAGACCGAAGAAGTTGACAGGTGGGATAAAACGGAGAAAGATCCAAAAGAGAAT
This sequence comes from Erythroxylum fimbriatum, assembly GCA_026770325.2. Lineage (NCBI taxonomy): Eukaryota > Viridiplantae > Streptophyta > Magnoliopsida > Malpighiales > Erythroxylaceae > Erythroxylum > Erythroxylum fimbriatum. Next base: position 20,140 of record JANZLH020000214.1, on the reverse strand, counting down.
ACTGCTTTGAACTATCAGAAACAGCATGTTGATTCAAAAGTGGAGAAATCTACAGAAGTATATGCTCCACAAGTGGTTGGGGCTTTAGAGGAGATGGAAGATCAAAAGAAGCGACATTTGAATGTGGTGTTTAGTGGCCATGTTGATGCTGGGAAATCGACTACTGGAGGGCAGATACTTTTTCTTAGTGTTCAAGTTGATGAAAAGAAGCTCACATAGTTGTTTATTTTTTGTCCATTCTGTAAACCTCCATAACCTTGAGGACAAGGTTTTCTAAAGGAGAAGGTATTGTTACGTATAAAAAATAATGACAGCCGTTATACAGCTGTAAGGGGTATAAGAAATGTAACCACTCTCACACAAGGAATTAGCTAATGTAATGTTTGTGTGTGTCTCTCCCTCTCTCTCTCTTTCCCCCTCTCTCCAAAGTTCTCTGTTCTCTCTCTGCGTGACTCTTCTCTTTCTTCCCCTCCCTCTCTCTTCTGTTCTTCATTTTATTTCATAACAAAGAAGGAATGGAAACGATAAGCCAAGAGAATGGAATACTGAAACGAGCTTTTTTGGTTCTACGTGAAAAGCGTCAGAGAGAGATGGAGGATCGAAACCGTGAAGTACAGAACTTGAAGGCGTTGGTGTCACGGTATCAGAAGAAACGTAGGGCTTCGAGTATCAAAAGCTATATTTTGTCGATGCAGTTGAACCAGGCCATGTGGAAAAGCTCAAATCCTGGAAATTTCTAACCTGATGTTGCCCAAGAATCATTAGACATGGACTTGTGAGCTATTCTGCTTTTTGTACACGCACCTCTGTCATTACTTATCATTGTTAGGCTCCGTAAGGTCGATTTTGGCATTTAAGGCAGATATAACGATCATTTAATTCAATCCAAATCAATTTTTTATTGTTATTATTTAAGACGAAATCTATGATTTAAGTTTTTTACTATCAATTATAACCTAGATAATAAACTTCGAACTTATCGCATCTCTGTTTATTACAAATACTTGAGGCAATCCATCAATTATAACCTTGATAATAAACTTCAAACTTATCTAATCTCTGTTTATTACAAATGCTTGAGGTGATTGCCTATGTAAAAGGTCTAATCTCTTAGTTGTATGATACACTTTTTGAATCATGTTCAAAATATTTCACACAGAGAAAACATACTTTGAATTAAGTGTTACGTAATGCTTATTATATAATAAACAATGTCAAAATATATTATGCAATTAGACATGATAATATAATGAATGAACATACATTAAGAAATGTTCATTAATAATGTGTCAATATCTAAGTAATCTTAATGACTTCACATACCGAATATATGTATACTTTGATATATTATTGAGTCTGCCACTATATCACATATAGTTAGATATTTTAAGCTCACGAATTATAAAACCCTGTGTAACTAAATCTTTTACATAATTGTATTTGGTATTTATATGTTTGATTTTGCAATGAAATTTGGAATATTTTGTATAAGCTATTGTTGCTCGACTGACATAATTTATTAATACTTGATTAGTTTCAATTTTAGTATTTCAAATGAAGTAGAGACATCGAAGACAACCAATTTCTTATAATGTAGCTGAAAATATTATAAATATAGCTTCTTTTGTGGATAAAGCAATATAGGATTAGATTGATTAAATGAGAAATCAATCAGGAATGAGGCGGCTACGGGCATGCAGGCTAATTGCTTTGACATTCCTAAATTCCTTTTTCATGATATTGCATCATTATTAAGTTAAAAAACAAATATGGAGGTAGATTTTCTCTCACCTTAATCTCTTCCCTAATTTGCATCCATATAACCTTTCATATGTATTTCATTACTTTGATAATATAATGTGTAATTAATTTGGATACCTCAATATTCTCTTCACTGCAATGTGTTTAGCCTAGATTTAACTAATATATGCTCACTATTCTAACATTGTAGCAAACATTTGGTCCTATTTATATCATTGCATATATAAGATTTCCAACTATATTAGAATAGGAAACATTCTTTATTTTTCCATTTCTTGTGGTGTTTTTGAAAAAAAAAACTTTTAACCAAGGCCTTTTTCTTTAATAATAGGATTATCAATTGACTTACAATCTTACGTATAGAATAATATATCCCTCTTCTGAAAGAGACAATGATCTCTTTGAAAAATCTCTTGAATTCTTTGCTCCAAGATTGTATGCAACTTCACTCATGTCTTTTATTTCATATTCAGATGAGAACTAGTTTTTTACTTAATAAACTTATAGCCATTACAAGTAATCACAAGATCATTTATATAAAAAGATAAAATCATAAACTTATCTTTAGATCTTTTAATATATATACAGTGGTCTTCATCACTTATGTGAAAAATCATATAATAATTACATTATGAACACAAATGTACTATTGTCTTTAAGATCACGTCAAGTTATAAATTAGTTTTAATAATGGACATACTTTATGTTCTTAACTTGTTATATTGAAACCTGTATGTTGTTTCACATAAATTTTTTCTTCTAATTCTTTCTTAAGAAAATTAGTCCTTATATCTATTTGATATAATTCAAGATCCAAGTTGGCTACTATAACCATGATTAATTAAATTAAAACAAATCTCACAGTTAGTAAAAATGTCTGTTTATAATTAATTTCCCCCTACTTTATATATTCTTTAGCCATAAGACGCACCTTATATCTTTTGATAATATCATTAACCTTTAACTTTATTTTGAGAACTTATTTTTCCTAATAGTTTTCACCCGATGGGGAGATCAACTAAGTTTTATACTTGATTGTAACTTAAACAAGTCATTTCCTCCTTCGTTGCTTTCACACATTCTATTTTAGCATAACTATTAAGAGCCTCATTTACATTCTTTAGCTTACCCTCTTCTTATGGGATAATCATGTAAATTTTCCTATTATTTGATAAAGAAATTAGGAATTATTCTATGATTGCTTACGTAAATGAGATTCATAAGATAAAATTTGAACAATGTCTTGATTATTCCTACTAATAAATAGGTAAACTCTTATTGTGCTACTCTCTAAATTAATCTTAAGTTAATTCTTTATTTTATATATTTTCCTACTCATATAGAATCCTTTTTTTTAATTCTGTGTAACATAATCACTTTGATCAATAGTCTCATATAAAAATAAGCCTTTTCTTGTTTCACCCTACTTTAAAAAGTCATTTTCTAAAAAGTGACTTCTTATAATTAAAATTTAGTTATTCCTTTATTACATTTTTAACCTATGAACACACATTCTTTTAAGTGTTTAGAATATCTAATAAAGATACTTTTCTTTCCTCTTGGGCCTACTTTTATTTGTAAGAGGGATAATGAATGAATATAGGCAATATAACCTTATAGCCTTAAGCTTGTCATATTTGGTTTTTTTACTTATTCAGAACTCACACAAAGTGTTTATAATTGATTAAACAAGCACATAATTAAATACATGATGCCTACGAGCAATGCATCACCCTATTAGATGATGGTTACATTTTCTTGTGACATTGTGGACCTAATTATTTATAGAAACGCTTTATTTCATCCTTCCACAATGTCATTTTATTGTGGGGTTCAAGGAATACTTAATTATCATTTTATTTATTTTTTATCATATAACATCTTAAATTTATCATACAAATATTCTTACCATTGATCAATTTTTAATACTTTTATTTTCTTATTTAATTGATTCTCCACCAAATTCATAAATTTTATAAAATAATTTAAATCTTTCGATTTATGTGAAATCAAATATAGATGACCATATCAAGTACAGTCATCTATAGAAGTGATAAAATATATAACCCCATATGTTAGCCTCACAATCATTATACCACGGATGTCCAAATGAATTAATTGCAATATATTATAAGCTTATGTTCTCTTTCCAAATAGCTTTCTTTCCATTTGATGAGCTATACAATTTTCATAAAGACGTAGATCTATTGGATTTAAATAACCTAAAATGCCTTCTTTATCTAATTGAATTATTCAATTTTGATCAATGTGATATAATCCAACATGTTACAAAATTGCATTGTGATTTAAATCACTGGATGCGAATAAGGAATATCTTATATTACTACTTTGAAAAGCAATATCTAATACAATAAATTATGGAAATTTACATTAAATCTAAGTTTAATTAATACTAGCATACTAATAAGATTCTATCAAATCCTTGAAGCATACTTCATGTATGATTAAAGGTTAGGTACTATACTTTTCTAACTTCCAAGTGCTAATATTTTGTACACCAACTTCTGAATTATCACCTATATGAATCCATCACGTTCAATATAAGATTTTATGGAATTCTACAAAGGAATATTTATCCTTGGCTATATGGTCTATAGCTATTAAGTCTACAGTCCATAAAAGACAAGATTTAGTTAAAAACAAAATACATACAGAGAATAAATATTTGTATTAAAAGGTTATACCTTTTTAGGATCAATATCATCACTAGTGATATGACCCTTATTACTACAATTGTAGTACTTCCCTCTTTTTATATTTTTCTTTTTGGAAGGACTTTTTTTCCATGTTGGCTTCATTTGGATATTTTAGATTCTTGAGCATTGTGGATAATTTTCTTACCTGTTTTCCATTTCAACCACCATAATGCTTAAGCTTTCTATTTATAGATCCATGTGAGCTAGATTCAATTTCATATACCTTAAAGGTCTTTTTAGAAGCTTCAAGATATTCCTTTTCTAATACAAGATGTAACCTAGCATCCTTCATGATCTTAATGCTCACATTATGAGTGGGGTGTATTTTCCTATGCTCCTAACTCTAAGGCATAAAATAGATAACTACTTGCACTTGTTATTTATCAAATAAACTATGACCGACATCTTGTAACTTACTTATCATATTTGACATATTCCTTAAATACTTTTGCATCATATAACTATATTGCTTTTTCTACGTGGCAAACTTAATAGTGAGTGACTTTGATATTATTCATTGAGGTGCCTCCAAATTGAACAGCCAAAATGGACCATATGTCCTTAGCAGTTGTGAGAAAAGTCACTGATTCTCCATCAATCCATAAGCAGAAGCAACAAAAACGTGAAGAACTAAGAAGTTTGTATCTGAAATGTCGAAGAAAAGGAGGAGACAAAACAAAGCTCTCGATGTTTTAGTTTTAGACACAAAAATGACTTAGACAAAAAGGCCTCATTCACGTGACACTTACAAGGCTGAAGCAAATACAAGCCATTGAACAACAATACACGGTCAAAGGCAAACACAACACAGCTGTCATTAACACACAAAGCAACCGTTTACATTAAAAAGAGAAGCCAATTAATTCAACACATAGCCTCAACACAAAACGCAGAGCATCAGGAGGTTACTTAAGAGGACTCACGTGATGAGCACATACAGATGGTCTGATTCAGCAAAAAGCATCCGAAAGCCTCATTCTTCATCTCCTTCAGATATAAAAAGGAAGCAGTAACTTTAGACAACAACAACACAACAAATACACAAATTGCATTCTTCAATTTTCAGCATTCAATCTTTGTGAGTGACATCAAGAGTGAAAAGAAAAGGGTTTTGAGAGTGTGCTAGAATACTTATAGTGAGTATTAGGAGAGTTTTTGAGACTCTTGCAAGAATCACTCAAACTCTGTACAACCTTCTTCATTTCTTTCTTCCCCATTAGTGAAAATCTTACCACCATAGGTGGGAACCTTGGATGTAGATAGTTCTTGACTATCGAACCAAGTAAAATTTGTGTCTTCTTACTTTTCTACAAGTTCTACATCTGTAAAATTCACAAATCTTTATCAGATCTTTAGTTGAAAGATAACAGCAAAAGCAGTAAATAACCCAACAAAAGTGGTATCAGAGCATCAAGACCTCCTGGGACAATTCTTGGACACTTCAAGCAGCAAAGAAGCATCAAGAATCATCCAAAATCAGTCAGTAAAGAATCATATACAATCAGTTAAGATCAGTCAGTAAGAAAACCTTCAAAATACATTCAGATCAGTAAGTAAGTGCATTCTTTAAGGTTCTTTAATTAAAGAAATCATGGTAGGCAAAGAAATGGATGTTTTTACTGGTAAAGAAGACTTTACCATCTGGAAACTCCAGATGCAAGCACTGCTTGAATCTTATGACTGTTATGGTGCAATTGATGATGAATATGACTTTGAAACTGATCCTATTAAGAAGCAGAAAATGCAAAGACTTGCTCATTGCAAGTTAATGCTTCACTTATCACCAACAGTGATAAGAAAAGTGCAGAATTGTAACACTGCACAGAAGCTTTGGTTGAAACTTGATGAATTGTATGCTAAGAAGTGTCTTCCTAACAAGATGACACTTTTTCACAATCTTACAAACTACAATATGAACACTTCAGTCTCCTTGGATGATAACCTAGACTATTTCTTTAAGCTAGTTCACGATTTAGAAGCTACAGATGAGAAAATAAGTGAGGAACATCAAGCTGTAGTAATCCTAAATTCATTACCTTCTGAATTTAATGCATTCAAGAAGGTAATTAAGTATACTAGTGGAGAATCACTTACTGTAAAGAGGGTTTTAGATTCTCTAATGGAAGAAATAGTGGAATTTAATCCTTTTAAAAAAGAGGCTGAAGTGATGTTTGCAGAGAATAACCATGAGAAGAAATCTCATAAGAAAAATAGCAAGAAAGGAAATTGGCAGAAGAGAAGTGGGAAAGAAAAACACTCTAAGGAAGGTGATGAAAAGAAGAAAAAGGGAAAAGTGAAAACATGCTTTTACTATGATAAAGAGGGACACTTTGTAAGGGATTGTAGAAAGAAGAAGAGGGATAAGGCTGCAGAAAATGGAGTTTAAGGGAATGTGGAAAAGCCAAAAGATTCTAGTGGAGATGAAATTATGGATATCACTCAGGATAGTGAGGACCTTAGTAGAGAGTAGATTTTTGATTAAGGATGCACTATGCATGTCACTCCTCGTAGGGATTGGTTTACCACATTTGAACCAGTCACTGCCAAAGTTAAAATGGTAGATTATGGGCAGCAAAGGAAGAGGGCATCGGAAGTGTCTCCATCAAAATGTTTGATGGAAAGAGAAGGACCCTCACAAATGTCATATTTGTACCTGGAATAAGGAGAAACCTAATTTCTGAAAGCTTATTTGATAAGCAGGGATTTCAGATCAGGTCTAAGGATAGACTTAGAGAAATCCTAAGGGATGGAAGAGTTATCATTAGAGAAATGGAAAAGGGTGGGCTATACTATGTTATAGGCTCAACCGAAATAAATCAAATTTCAAAAAATGGAATTCATGAACCAACCAAGCAATGGCATGCAAGGTTGGGTCATGCAGGCAACAAAAGCCTGTTCCATCTCTCTAGCAAGGTCTAATTCTTGAACAGAACTTACAGAAGTTAGAATTTTGTGAATCCTGTATGCTAGAAAAGCACCACAGGTCAGGATTTCAAAGGGGAGCTAAGAGAGCCACAGAGATCATGGAGTATGCTCACAGTGATCTCTGGGGGCTAGCTTAAGTCCCCACAGCAGGAGAAAATTTGTACTTCGTGTCCATAATTGATGATAGATCAAGGAAATGTTGGGTTTACCCTATGAAGAGAAAGGATGAAGCTAAGCACAAACAGGGGTTGTAGTAAACCCGGATAAGCCGCATGATCATATTTACTCCGCTGACATGTTACACAATTCTTAACGTGATTTCTCACGTCTTTGGTCATCTGCTTCCAATGGAAAAGACTTTGTATTTTTTTGATTGTTGCTACCACCCTTGAGTGTCCCCCTTGAGGGCTATCAATAGCCATTGTTATGATTTTTTTCCGAAGCTCCTTATCGCAACACGATTCTTCCCTTCCAACTTAACATCTCATTCCTCCATTCATAATTTCCTGAAGACATCTCTGGTTTTTTTAGTTTTTTAATGAGGTCCTTTATAGTGGTGTCTCTCTCCCATCCTTTATGAACCTCGTCTAACAACATTGCTTGTATATGTGATACTGACAATGTGAGCAGTTGAAGACTTGAAACTCAAGATAGGGCTTCTGCAGCAATGTTTTCTTTTCCACTCCTATAAGTAACCTCAAAATCATAACCCATCAATTTAGGGAGCCAGTTTTGTTGGAACAGTGTTGACATTCGTTGCTCCAGGAGATACTTCAAGCTCCTATAGTCTGTTTGTACCTGAAAGAATCTAATATTTAAGTAGTGATGTCACTGTTTTACGGCCTTGATGATGGAAAGAAACTCTTTTTCATAAGTGGACAACCCTTGGTGCTTGGGAGCTAACACCTTACTAAGATAAGCTATGGGGCGTTCTTCTCGTTGAAGAACAATTCCAATTCTCTTATCACAAGCATCTACTTCAATCATGAAAATCTTGGTGAAATCTGGTAATGCCAACACTGGTGTCGCCATCAACTTTTCTTTCAACTGCTCAAACGGCTTCTGTTGCTCCTCTTTCCACTCTTAGCTCCCTGCCTCTTGCTTCTTCAATAAGGCATTAAGTGGCTTCGCCAGAATCCCATAATGCTTAATAAATATCCTATAGTACCCTATCAAGCTGAGAAACCCTCGAAGCTCCTTCAAGCTGTGCTGTTGTGGCCATTGCTGAATGGCTTCTATTTTTCTGTTATCAGTGAACATGCCCATCTCCAAGATCGAATGCCCTAAATAATCCACCTGTCTTACTCCAAATATGCACTTACTTCCTCTGATGAATAATTGTTGTTGTTGCAAAACTTCTAAGACCAGGTGTAGGTGCTTCGGGTGTTATTAGAAGTTAGCACTGTAAATAAGAAGATTATCAAAGAAGACAAGCAAATTTTTTTCAAAAAAAGGCTTAAATACTTTATTTATAAGGCTTTCAAAGTTGTATGGAGCGTTCATGAGGCCAAATGGCATCACCAGGAGTTTGAATTGGCCTTCATGAGTTCTAAATGCGGTCTTATATACATCTTCCTGCTTCATCCTGATCTGGTGGTATCTGAACCGTAAGTCCAACCTCGAGTACCAGCTTGATCCCATTAATTCTTCTAACAACTCTTCTGTTAATGGAATAGGGAACTTGCTCTTGATTGTGTTTCTGTTTAACTCACGGTAGTCAATGCACGTTCTCTAGGTATTATCCTTCTTTTTCATAAGGATGACTGGGGACACATATGGGCTAACACTTTTCCGTATGAAACCCTACTCCAATAACTCTTTCACCGATTTTTCTATAGCATCCTTCTGTTCCCCTGAATAACGATATGGTATGATGTTTATAGTCTCCACTCCTTGCTTGAGGTAAATGGCTAGGTCACATGCCCTCTTTGGTGGTAATTGTTTTAGTTCTAGGAAGACCTCCCCAAATTTGGCTGAAAGTCCTTCTAACTCATCTCTGGTCTGAAAATCATCATTTATTCCCAGCTGTTGCATATGAAATTCTATAGGGTCTGCCAAACGCAACATGAATAAAGCACCTTGGTTAGAGTTTTTAATTAGCTTGTGAAGGTTCTTACCTGATACCTCCCTGGCCTGTGCTTCTGGCTTTCCTGTTAACCTTACTACCTTGCTTTCCCATTGAAACTCATTATACATCTTTTAAAATTGCACAGCACGTCATCAAAAGTAGCCAACCATTACACTCCCAATGCCATGTCATAACCCCCTAGCTTAATAATTAATTCTTCTATAGAAAACTGTAACCCTTGCATTTTCCACACAAAATTTATGCATACTTGTCTGCAATCTAATTTCAAACCTCCACCTACAATAATACTTATGGTGTCTATGTTAATTACCTCTGCATTCTCTTTTCGTATCATCTTTTCATCTAGGAAATTATAGGTACTTCCGCTATCTATGAGTATGTGTAAAGGTTTCCTTCGGTGACTTCCTATGATCCTCAGTTGCTTGTAATCTATCTAGCTTTTAAGCCCCACATGGCTTCTAATAAAATGTTAGGATTAAGGGGAGCTCTATCTTTAGGTTCTTCACTTCCAGGTTCCTCTTCCTCTTATTCTTCGTCTTTGATCATGTATAGTTGAAATTGTTTCCTCTTACAATGATGTCCCAAAGTGTATTTTCCATCGCACCAAAAGCATAACCCTTTAGCTCTTTTTTCGTCAAAGTCCTTACTGCTTGTCATTCTACTGCTTCGAGAGCCTCTGTAAGTATTGGTCATACTACCTTGACTTCCTGGTGTAGGCAACAATCCATCCTCTGTTTGCTGTTTAGGTGGGGATGTTGTATGAATGACTCCCTTGTAGGTGTTTATTCCTCCTCCAACTGCACTTCCAACTTTGCTACCCTTTTCGAAGTAAAATGGAATACTTATTGCCACAATTGCTTCTTGTTTACGTGCCCACGTACAAGCCTGATGTGAGGTTTAAGGATCCATCATTTTTACAGTCAATCCCAGCTCCAGCTTGAGTCCCTTTAAGAAAAATCCACCAAATAATCTTTTGGTAGTGTAAGTTTATTCGAGTACTTATCAAATAAGGCACAATAGTCTAGTACCGAGCCTTCCTATCGTAGCTTTTTTAGATCCCCTATAGGATCTTTAAAAATGTTCTTGTCAAATCATTGTCGTAATAAAGTAATAAATTCTTCCCACTTTAACTCGTTTACTTCCTTACGATTACGAATCGTCAGCTAGTACCATCCTAACGCGATTCCTTCCATGTCGAGGGAAGCCATCCTTATCTTCATGTCATCTGGTGTTTGATCCATCGTGAAAAATTGTTCACACTGATAACTCCAACTTCTCACCCCCATATCGTCGAATGTCGGGAAATCAATTTTGTTGGCCCTCGTTGGCCCAGTGTAGCATCCTCCATCTCCTAAACTTTTCACATAAGTTTGTCTCTTCCTTGTCCATTTTTTCCATGAGCTGTTGAAATATGGATTTAATATCACAAATTTCCTTTTCATGTCGCAGCTGAGCCTCCAAAAGTGTTGGATCCCGATCCCGGGGCCCAGTCGTACAGTGCTAGGCCCCGTACCGGAAACCCAACTATCCGGAACATAAACACAATCGAAGGCTGTTGGGCCCGAGTCCCGATCCCCAAGGCTGAACCCAAGGTGATCCGTCGGGACAGACAGAAGAAATAACCCGCGGAAGCCATACAATCATCAATCATACATATTCACAAACAAAATCGGCCAAATAATTTTCATGCCATTCAAGGTTTACAAGTGTCATACAATTCATGCTGAAAACAAAATACATCGGGATGCTCAATAATGAGATGCTCAATGGACTATC
>JANZLH020000212.1:150330-161656 GCA_026770325.2 Erythroxylum fimbriatum | reverse complement strand
AAACAAATTAATGTAGTAGCGGTAAGCGGATATCGTTCCCACGAGGAATCTTTAACGGTAAAGTTAGCTAGTTCAAATGAAAATAGCGAGGGGGGTTTTGTCACAGCGATAAAAATAAAAACCAAAGGAAATTGTAAATTAAAATAATTAAATCGACAAGAAAATTAATTAAGCATAATTAAATTGAAATCAAAAGAAATAATAAAATAAACAAACTTCATAACTGAATTTTAATGAAATTAACAAAATCCCTAATTGAAATCTATGCATAAACTTAAAGACAAAAACTAGAAATTAAATTAACTAAAGTCCTAAATTAAACTAATAGAAAAGTATAAAACAATTAAATCATAAAAGCTATTTAATTGGAACTTCGGCAGCCAAGGAATAAAGAAGATTGCGTTGATGTTGTTTAAACAATTGAAGAACTAAAGGAAAACCAAGAGAACAGTGCGTGCGTTGGACAAAGGAAAGAATCAGCGTCAGCCAAAAGTAAAGAAGGTAATTTGTTGGTCTGGAACAGGAATAATGCGTGAATAACATAGAAACTAAAGAACAGATTTGCGGCAACCAACGTTGAGATGATATGCAGTGATGGATGACGCTACTGGAGAAATCAAAACGTAAACAAGGGGGACAACCAGGTGCGTCGATGGAGTTTGAAATAAAGGAAAATCAAGAATAAAAGAAACGTCGGCAGTCAAAGGAGAGGAAAAACAGACTATGCGGTGATTTATTGAAATTATGAAAATCAACGTGGACAAAAGGGAAAGAACAGGGCTTGCGGCAATTGCTAAAGAGAAAAACAGAGAATATCGATGATCCTAAACCTAATCTATGATTAAACCCTAAACTAATCTCCGGTAGCTCCCTTTTACTTTAAACCCAATACATATATATAAAAGTTGCAGCAATTAACATGAGTTTCCTTCTCCAATTGAATTTCTTCATAATCTTGATTTGACTTTGTCCAGATTAGGTAGTCTTCTAATTTAAGTGGAAGATGTCTTGAAAAGAAGTCCAGAAAATCTTCGCTGGTTGTGTTCTAATTAGAGATGATTTCTGGAAATTTGCAGATGTGAAATTATGTCCTTCTTTTGCGTCTTTTTGGTCCTTTTTCGTCTTTACGGCATTAAAAACCACCTGAGAATATTTAACAAATAATTCCATCAATTTATAAATACCAATTTAACAAATCAATAAATATTAAGTCCAAAATAAATGCATTTTAATTGACTTATCACAAACATTGTTTATTTTGTTTACATCAGAGTATCCTATATTTACTAAATATGAAAATATTAAAGAGTTTATAAGGGTCAATTATTTAAATGACTAGTTTTAATAATCTTGATAATGTTTGACGCAAGCCTAATTCTTGTTAATGGACTCTACACTCTACCCATATTAAAAATTTTAATAAAATATCAGAGCAAGTTTGGTCCGAATTATTAATTTCTCAGTTGTCCGCCTGAATGTCCGATTCCCAACGACCTGATTCAGCTACCATTGCACTTGAGGGGAGTGTTAGAGTATCGTATATTAACTAAACATGAAAATATTATAGTTCTACTCATTTTGGTAATGATTGACCTAAGCTCAATTCTTATTAATAGGCTTTACACTCTACCCATATTAAAAATTCTAATAATTTATATGATAAAATGAAATTTTTTTTGTCCCCCGCTACTATTTTTTTTTTTAAGGGTCGAAACCCTCTAATTTTATCTGTTTCAGTTTGGTCCGAACCTCTTTTATATACAAAAAAGATCTTATTTTATTTGGTCAGGTTCAAACTTTTTTAAAAAAATTAAATTTAAATCATACTTGAACTTTTTAAAAAAAGGTTTTAAGTTGAACTTAAGCTTGGATGTGCGACTAAGCCTAATTCAAAGTTTAAAATTTTAAATAAAAATAAAATTATTTTTAATGTTTTAGGACTCAAACCCAATTATAAAATTTCAGCCTCAAATTGGGCCCAACCCGATATATTTAGGATAAGTTATTTACTTTGTTCGATATTGCTATATGTGCAGTAATTGAATCCCATGAGCGTGGATCTAGTAACTGTGGTGACCATTGACCGGAAATCTTGGGTCAAAGAGATTGTAACAATTGGGCCAACAAAATAGGAAAAGAAAGAAGAAAATAACCCAAAAAAAAGAAGGCAAAAAGAGCATAGTATTGAGCTCGTGCAAGCTCAAGGCCTGCAAATATATTTCTTTTTGGGCCTAATTTAGCCCAATCAAGCTTTAGTTCAATAAAACTTGTTTGAGTTCGAGCTCGATTACATGATTTAGGCTTGATTGAATGTCGAGTTAGACCCTAATCGAGATTAAAATTTTTTGAGTCAATAAGTAAACTAAATGTGTAAAAATTGGTGGATTATAGTTGAAAAAGGGTCTTTTTAATATATTGAAATGGATGATTTTGTGTTGAAAATTAAGTCCCAAAATGTAGTTACTTATGCAAGAAACATATGAAAGAGACCTTGAGAAAAGAAAAGATTGTCAACCATACCTTGTCTTAATCTCTACTTTTACCTTTTTCTAATAGAAGAGAATCTTTGACTACAAAGAAATCTATTTTCTAAGTCAAAAGTTATTCACTGTGCTTAAAGTAATTTTACCCTAAGTATGGGAAAAAATTAATTGGTAATGATATTATATATATTTCACATTAAATTTAGGTTGTTGCGGAGTACTTTACACGTAAGTTTGATAATTGGTTGAATAAGTTGGAATTCATTTAGAGTGAGTCTAACTTAAAATTTTACCATCATGTTTGAGTTTTTAAGTTGACGTAAAGTTCGATCGAATTCGATTAAATATGTTAAAAATTAAAAACATTTATTATTAAATCAAATTAAATCGACTAGTTTGAGTTTGAGCCTAACCTACAATCTCAAATTTTTTATAAAAAATTTCGAACTCATTTTGAAGTATGAATTTACTTAAATTTGACTCTTTTTTTTATCAGTAAGAGAAATACACGAAACCTTAATTTACTAATTGGGAGAAAGACACCTCGAGATATCCTCTAACAGAATAGACAGACACTTCATAGGCGGGTTTTGAAACAAATGAATGTTACGTTCAAGAGAACTAGCGTAGTTGGCTAGTCAATTCCCAGCTCTGTTAACCTTACGATATATATGCCTAATTTTTACGATCCATTCTTTGGCTATTAAGTTATAAATACATAAAGTAGAGAATTATACTGAAATTGCTGATTATCTTCTTGATAACTATAACGAGTCTTTAACTTCAATATGATGTGAGTTTAACTAAGTCAAGTTGGAAAAACTTGAATCAAACCAAATCGGACTTGGCAAAAATTATCATTCCTTCTTCAATATTAAAAGTCAGTTTTTAGTTTTACCCTTCTTTGCTTAAACTCATAAAAATAAGGTAAAACAAAGAGACAGAAACTTGGTAAACAAACTCCTGACCTAATGATTTCCAAGACATACGCATCCAAGAGACATGACAAATTAGTACGTGTTACGGTTTTACATTGGAATGCCTATGTCTGTGTAAGAAGCCAGGTCCTAAGATTCTCCCTTCTCTTGTGTTTCTATGTGTGTGTCAACTCCTTCTATGCCCTTGTCAGTTTGTGTCTTATGCCCACATTTCCACTTCTCTTCCACTTTCTTATTGTCTTTTTCTTTTCTGTCCCCTGGTTTTTTGAGAGCTTCATTTCACTAACTCTCATTTTGTTCTATACTTGGCTTTTATCAAAATTTTTCCTTGTCTCCTCTTCCCTCGGAAGACCCATTTCTTGGCTTTGTTTTATTTCCATTTTTCTTTTTTTTTTTGTTGGTCAATTTCCATCTTTTTTGCTTGAGTGATTGGAGGGACTGAGTCAATCGGGTTGAAATTGTTTTAAAGTTTGTATCTTTTTTCTTTGTGGCATTTGACTTCGCGAAACAGAGGCCGAAGCTTACTTTCACTGACCTAAAGTTGATTGCTTTTACCCTTTTGGACTCAAGGGTCTGTTGGCGTTGTGAGTTTTGGGCGTCTAGATTTGGGTAGCTATGGTGAGAAAACATGGATGGCAGCTACCAGCGCACACGTTTCAGGCATGTCAAAACTCTTATGCATTTGTGCTTTAACACATTTTCCAATTGTCAAGCAGTTCATGATTGTCTAGGGTTTGCAATTTCTATTGTTTTCTCTGCACTTTAGGATTCAACTATGTAGATTGCTCTGCAAATTTCTAAATTACTATATGTATCTTTTGTGTGTCCTTATGCTGTGATTTGTGCATCCTTTCCAGTTAGAAAGATGTTTCTAAGTTCTGGAATATGAAGCTTATGATTTTTTTGTAGACTTTTAGTAGCATAACGTTTTACCATGCAATGATTTGGTTTCTGAGAAATAGAGGACCATAGAAAGGAACTAGGATCGGGCGTGCAGGACTTTTAATTGATTGAGACGTTGCATATATTGGACTAGCGGGTGGACAAAGTTTCCTTATCTTTGTATCTCTTGCTTCATTTTGAAGTGATGTTGCAAGGAGTAGCTAGCAGAAACATTTCAAGTTGTTAGTAGTCCTTTGAGTTGTAAAATTGTAATTTATAAGTTTAGTGTTTCAAGTTGTTTAGATCTAACAGCTAAAAGAAATGCTGAGGGATCATGATGTTTTTCTTTCTTTTTTAACATCTATTTTGCGTCATTGGTTTGAACATGCAAGATTTTACCATTTATGAACGGCCCATCTTAAAAAGTTGCGGGATTATATATGCCTTCTTTCAAGAGAGTACAGTGATTTATGAAGCCCTAAGCTTGTTATTTCTTTCTAATCTTTATAGTCTACAAATAACTCCTTAAAAAGTGGGAATTTACTTCTTGTCGGTTGTCTTTTACGATCAGCAGTCTACTATTTCTTCCATATTTCAAGTGGTCAAGAGCTTTTCCACCTGTTTTCATGCAAAATAAGTAGTGAAGGAAAAGCCAACATGTACTAAGCTGGGTTGGTCTCATAAGATTTGCATTTTCTGATGTGGTCCTATTATTAGATTTATCAGAATCTGTAGCCGAATAGCATGAGTGACAAAATTGGAAGATGTAGTCTCCATGTTTCACCCAAGTTGATATCAAATTTTTTTCACCAAAATTGATCTTTATATTTTGAAATAAGAAATTTCTATATTAACATTATGAAGCATATTTTGCTTGGACATTGAGACTATGCCAAAAGCTTGTCATCCATGACATACTTTTCTCTTTCACTATGATATGATATTCAAAGTCAACTTTGCTTGTCATTCATTATTAAATTAAAATAAACTGCTACATTATTGGCACATGAAACATGGCTCAGATAAATTCTAATTTTTTGATACTTCTGCTAGGATCTTTTTCAACTATTCCAAGTTATCATGTCTTGGCTGCTTCCATAATTCTTCATGCTAACTGAGCTTCAAATTTTGTCCCTTGTCTTTGACAGGTTGTTGCAATCACTGTGTTCTGCCTATTGGTCATTGCATTTTATGCTTTTTTTGCTCCTTTTCTTGGTCGCCACATTTGGAAGTATGCTCTGATTGCTACTTACACTCCGGTGGTACGTTAACTTATTCGTTTTCTCTGTGTTTGAGGTTCTTCCTTGAGATATTGGGTCTGGTGGTTTTGTTTATTTTTCAATTTAGTATATTCTGGAACAGATAGAAAATAGCCTAATACCTCCTTGACAATGATAGTTGTTAGGGAACAAATTGCATGTTATACCATAGATGTAGAGTCATTTTGTAAAAGTGCCTCTTTTTGTGTTGTGTATAAAGAAAATATCATGCACAATAGTTTTCTTGCTTCATACTGTATTAATCCTCTTTTGTACTTCACTATTGTAGATTCTCCTTGTTTTCATTCTTTATGTGCGATGTACTGCAATTAACCCGGCGGATCCTGGCATAATGTCCAAATTCAATGGTGATGTGGAAAATAAACCCAATTTGAATAATGGGCTGTCAGCAAAGGATCTACCTAGCAAATTTGACGAGTCTGTTATTGATATGAATTCTTCCCCATCATCTGTTTCTCGAAGCTCATTACCTGCAGCCCATTCGAGTAGGAAAGGCCCAGTTGGAGACATTGAGAGAGTGGATGCAGTTTTGCAACCACCAACCCGAAGTTTATTTTTTAATATTGGAGGGATCTTTTGTGCTGTTTTTGTACATGAAGATTGTCGTAAACATGAACTGACGGCTGAACAGCCAGGAAATAGTGAAGATGCTTTGTTTTGTACATTGTGTAATGCTGAGGTATGATCCAATAGTCTACATTTTGTGATAGTTACTTTCCTTTTCTCTACGTTTCCTGTCTCAGAACGATTCCTCAATTTTCATTACAATGTGATTTATCCATGGATTTTTCGTGATTGCTTATGCTTGCTATTGAGGGTCCTTATCCATCATTGTATAGACTTTTTTTTTTTTTTGGTATCAAGAGTCTAGATTTTGCCTGAGCTTCCTGGAGTTCTAGAGGAGGTCAATTTGTTTACTTTCCCTTCTATCAAATCTTGGTTTTTGAGATTCAGATTTATCTTGATCAATTCTCTTCTCTCTTTGGAAAAACAATGAAGGAAACCTGATAACCTCTCGTCATTTTCCAAAGGAGGGCCTTTAAAAAATGGCTCTGGTTTCGCTTATTAGAATGAAACCTCTGATATTTGCAGGTACGCAAGTTCAGCAAGCACTGCAGAAGTTGTGATAAATGTGTGGATGGCTTCGATCACCATTGCAGGGTATCTCTTCATTTCTATTTTGGTATTCATTCATTTAGTGCATGCAAATATGCATCATACATGCAGCTTAAAGCTCAGAGACTACATTTTATACCGGAACTGACTGTTATTATCATCTGGCTGCAGTGGCTTAATAACTGTGTCGGATACAAAAATTATGTGACTTTTATTTCGCTCATGGCAACTAGTCTTGTGTGGGTATGTGTTACTTTAGTATCTAATTCATGCGGTATTCTTCATCTGTGTTTGGTTGACAATAGCAAATGTTTTTGTCTCTCACACACTCTCTGTTGCTCTTGTTCTCCGATTCTACATCTGTCGTTTAGCTTGTGCTTGAAGCTGGAGTCGGTATTGCAGTTCTAGTGCGCTGCTTTATCAACAAGAAGAGCATGGATGCTGAAATTGTTGACACACTTGGGAATGGTTTCTCTCGAGCTCCTTTTGCGACAGTTGTGGTACAGCTACGAGAAATTCCCTAGACCAAGCTTAGCTCATATCTTTCATTTTTTAAAATCAGCTTGAGTATTTTGTGATGTTCAATCTCTATATTCAGGCTTTATGTACTGCAGTTTCAATCCTGGCCTGTATACCTTTGGGTGAACTCTTCTTTTTCCACATGATATTGATCAGAAAGGTTAGTGTCCAAGAAGCTTTGCTTTGGGCACTATTTTGTTGTTATATTACTCATTTGGTTGTTGAAGTGTGATAACTTTATATTTGGAATATTTTAACTGCTTTTCGACGTTAAATGGAAAGTTTTAATTTTTTTGGCAATTAAATGGTGGATGAAGGAATGTGTTTGCAAACTCTGGAAAGGTCATCATTTCATTGGAAATATCTTATTTTCTGTTATCCTGATAGATAATTTAGTTGGTTACGGGAGATACAGAGTTTTCATAGATCAAAGTTCAGACAACACGATTTATCACATCTAAGGTGATATCACTGTTAAGCGCTAGACTTTTGAAGCCTGATTGCCCTTTTAATCTTCTGTCTTGTATTGTAACTTGTTCTTCTAAATTGAGAAAATAGCAATAGATGCAGTTGTTATTTTCTTGAAGTTTTTCCATTCTTTTGCTGAACTAGGGTATTACAACCTATGAGTATGTTGTGGCCATGAGAGCAATGAGTGAGGCACCTGCTGATGAGGAGCTACCAAATTTGCTATACTCCCCAACGGGATCTGCTACAACTGGCTTCAGCGGAGGAAGTTCTCTTGGTCTGCAGTACAAGGGTGCTTGGTGTACACCTCCTAGAGTATTTGTGGATTATGAGGTATCATCCTGTGAATGCTTGTTACTCTTTGTACATCTCTTGATATATTCTACATAAGTTCTACCGTAATTGCATAGATTCCTGATTTAGATCTGCAATCCACACAGAATGATTTAGATTAGTCGTAATGGAAAGAGTATTTGATTGTGAATAGCTGATGAGAAGGACATTATAAAACTTTGAATTCTTTTGGGTTCACGTGATACCATTCAACATCTGTTCATATCTAATGCAATTGTGACGAAATTGCTCTTTTGAAACCGTAAATTTGGTTCCATAAGAACCTTAGGGACTTCCCAAGTGATGATATGTACTCAGTTTGGACACGCATTACTCAGTTTGGACACACGTCATACTTTTTAACTTTTAGGTTTTTAACATATCTTATGATTTTGTTTTCATCTTTTGGCTGTTCTCTCTCTCACACACAATTTTCAGTTTCTTATTTCTCTTGGAACCTTATAATGGCACTAGAAAGATGTCTACTTTGTGCTTAGCAGTACTAGAACCACGGGCTAGAAACTTCAGCTCGTCTTGCACTCACATTGGTTTTAAGCAAACAGGGGTCTTTACTTCTGTGTTGACTCATCATTATACTTTTATTGATCTTTGAAATATAAGTAAAGTTCGTCTGTGAGGTGTAAAACAAGCTTACTTTATGTATACCAGAGATGCAGCTGGTAGTTTGGTAGGCAAAGATCCTTGTCTTCTATCAACTGGAATGGCTGCAGAGTATGGAGTTTTAATCCATAACCTTTAAGAATGAACTAGTGAAGCTCTTACATTTTGGCATCAATAACTTTTCTTCCAAATCTACTTTAATAATATCTTAAAAATTATGACGATTGAGAGATTTAATGGTTAACAGGTGCCATTTATCCATGGCATTGTTTGGTTTTACTGTAAATTTCATGAGACAACAACAAATAATTTTCTGGAAAGGGCTTATACCTTGCATGGATGTATGAAACATGCCCTTTTTTTGTCTGTATCAGGATGAAGTTATTCCTCACCTGGAGCCTGGGATGGTACCTTCTACTGTTGATCCTGATGCGGCTGGAGGTGCTGAAAGAGGGAACAAGGTACCCAAGAGGCCTGTTCGAATTAGTGCTTGGAGACTTGCAAAATTAGATTCCACTGAAGCCATGAGGGCAGCAGCCAAAGCCCGGGCATCTTCATCTGTTCTAAAACCAGTTGACAATCGGCATTTGCCAGATCCTGAATACACTTCTAGCGGAAACATGAGTGTCAGAAGTAGTGTGAGTACTGATAAGGGGCTAAACAAAGAGATGAAGAATGAGCTGAGGTCATCTCAGCTAGGTAGCTCATTTGCTCCAAGCCAAGGTAGCCGGGATGGGTATGAAACTGGGACTCAGAGTGTTAGTAGCTTCAGTAGCCCAAGCCACATTCATGAGTCACTTGCACTTGGCCCTCTACCACAGAGTCACAGTTTGGGACGTATCAATCCAACATCAGTCTCTGGCTTTGTTGCTGATAAGCCTTTATCTTCTAAGCCAGCTGTTTCCCATGTTAACAACCCAGTACCACATTATATGTCAGGGTTTGATGAAAGGATCATGCAGAAGGGAAATAGCAGCGAACCTTCATTCTTATCAGCACCAGCTACTTCTCTTCTTAGAGATTTTAAGAGGACATCTGTTGTTTGGGACCAGGATGCTGGCAGGTTTGTATCTGTTCCTGTGTCAGCATCTGAAGCTAACAACAGATCAACAATGCAGATAGGGCTGCCAAAATCTACGGCTCAGATGAACAATCCTAGTAGCAGACCAGCGATTCCATTGCAAGAGCCCTCTTCTTCTGCAGCAAAGCCTTCAGAGCAGCAAGCAGAGAGGCTTATGTACACAGGGGACTCCATTTTCTATGGTGGCCCTCTTTTGAGTGTCCCATTTAGAGATGGCTTGAGAAATGATGGAGGTTCTGGCTCGAGAGAGAGCAAACAAAGGTTGATGCTCAACTTGCCTCGTGAGTCTAAATTCAAAAGAGATTCAACTTCAAATCAACTCCCTGTGTTTGTCCCTGGGGGTTATGAGCACAACTCAACTTCTGGATCGTAGAGTTAAGCTATAATTCCAACAGGAATCAAACAGCTTCCATCGAATTACTTGAGTGAGCTCTGAAAGGCAAGCTTGAAGAGGAAATCTCTTGTGGAAATTGCTCAACCTCGGAATGTTGCAGTTTTGAAGTTTTATCAATCCAGCTGTGTGGAGAGTGCTGTTCTTCGGTTTACTTCATGATTTAAAATGTGGTCAGGTGAAGATTGCAAAATGCGAAGTTGTCTGAAGAACTTGTTTCTCTCTGCACATTGTGGTAGAAGGGGTTTGCTGTAGGATTCTGTTAACTGGGTGCTGTTCATTCGGATTCATTAATGAGTTTATGAAGAAAAGCATTCAGTTTCTTCTTCCACACTATTGTTTTCTTCTGACGTAGCATTATTCTATAAAACTTGTGCTTGTCTTCATCATCAAAGCTATGCTTTTTGATTGTCTCAAGCTCCAAATAACAACACAAGTGTTTACCTTGTTGAGACCAGAACTCTGAACTTGATCTAGTTGCATGTAGTCACAAGCTTCTTTGCCTGCCAACAAAGATAATTCTCATAAACTTGAGTGATCTTATTGACCACAGTTTGATACAATGCACCCACAATAAGAGCTATGAAATCGTCACAGATTCATGGTTTAATATGTATATTCCAATATGGTCGTCTTCTAACTACCTTCTGCCTGTGAAACTTTCCGAAACTTTAGGAACAGTTAGGCACTTCAAGCATTCGTCAATCATCCTATCTCGTTGTCCTGTTTTTGGTTTGATTAAATAGTCCGAGCATGTGCCTGTCCGTTTGCTTTGTGTGGTCTTGTGGTCAGATCACTAGTTGGTTTTCAAGGGCGGAAATCCTCAGGGTCTGTATCCATCTCTGACGTAAAATGCTCAAGTTGCGTCGTGAGGCAACGAAGAGGTTGTTCTACTAGTAGAGGTTCAGACAAATGACAACTGGTTTTGGGAGGTTACAATCAACATCTATGAATACATATTCATTTGTTTGTATACTATACTTGTTTACACATGATTTAGTGGTCCAGATACTTTGGAGAACTCAGGATTCGAGGATAGTGGTCAGGCAAGGGACAGAGTATGGTCGATTAGAGATTCCTAGCCACTTAATTCAACATTATATATTTAACAAATTAAAATTGATTATCAATAAAATTATAAGTAATTTAATTTTATTTATTTTTTTATAATTAAATTATATGTAATTAAATTTAAATAATTATTAATAAATATA
>JANZLH020000212.1:139348-149511 GCA_026770325.2 Erythroxylum fimbriatum | reverse complement strand
TTAATATTAACAACTAAACAATTTTTTCTTTTTATTTAAAAGAAAACACAAACAAAAAATTAAAAATAAAAACTGAAAACTAAAAAAACAAAACAAAAGTAGAACCAAAGTATCCCTAAAAATATATGCTAACTTAAAAAGATTACAGACCATTAGTATACTTCTTCCCAAAAGTAAGGAGCTTTCCCTATGAACATTAACTTGTACAGACAAAAGGCTGTTTGACTTTGTGTTTTACAAGTAATCTACTAATAAGAAGTATGGACAAAATCTTGGAATTGAAAAAAGAGTGCAACTCTAAAACCTTTAGATTTTTGGTGAAGATAAGATATTGTCTTACCTGTAAATGACTCAGAATTGGACACATCCATCAATCACTTGGATCCAACACACCTCATAATTCTAGTTCTTTGTTAGTCAACGTCTTTCTCCCCATCATCTTTGATTGACTTGTATGATTCTTGATAAGGTTGGGGTGTACGTTAAACTTTAGTTTCTTAGGAAAATAGACCGTAATTATTTGGCTCGTGTGCAAGGTGAAATGAATGTACCCCCAGAACAGAATCAGCAAAATAATTGGAAATGACTGAGAAAGTGACAATTTATAACGTATTCTGACAAGTTGGGTCCATTGGTTATATATAATTATCTTTGGAAAACGATTAACATTATCGTAGAAAGACAGCTGTTTAACTATTCCTCTTCATAGTGACATCAACTCCTGTCCTTTTGCATGTTTCATTGCATCTCTCTGACTAGTTAGCAAATAACCAGGAACTGTGGAACAATGATGGTTCTAAACAAGCTCTGTCGATCCACTATCAAAACCCAGGTATCTAAATCTTAAATCTTTTCCATCCATGTTTGTTTTTCTTCCAGAGTTTCTGTGACCCTTTTTTTTTTTCTCGTTTTCCTGGTTTTTCGGATCGTATCTTGTTTCCTAGTAGATTGTCGTGACTGATCTGTTCATGAATCTGGAGTTGTTGTTCAGGTTAAAAGCTTTGATTTTTATGGTTCATAGTAATATCTGTGTTTTCTGGTGGTCAAAAGTAACGCAAATTATGAATATCTGTGAAAGATGTTCTTCTGATACCTTGTAGTGATAATACTGAACTGCCTTGTCTTTTTTGACCTCCCATCGCGTGCTTTCTTGTTGGTTTTATGGAATTATAGACATAGTCTGAATGCTTGGCTTGATCATTCGGTTCCACTTTCGTGATTTATTTTTTCTCTTACATTCACAGCTTGGCTCTTATGTTAAACAAGTTGCTGCTCCTGGATGTTCAAAAGGCCATCTCATTCACAGACAATTGCTGGCGGGATTATATAGTACAGAAGCATCTGTAAAGAAGGATGATTCCACCACTGATTTTAAGGATGATAACAGGTGAGAGTGCTTGTTTGTTAATGACTCATTGTGAGGACCTGTCAATCTCTTCCCTCTCCCTATATCTACTTCTACTCTTTGCACTTCTAGATTCCTGGTTGTGCTCATTATGATGATCAATCACTTCTTTCCTTGCAATTGTATAGGATGCAAGTCAAATTTAGTGCATACCTAGTTTCTAACGAATCTTTACAAATGTAGTTTTAAGGGGCATGATATGCTGGCACCTTTCACGGCTGGGTGGCAAACTACTGATACAAATCCTCTGATCATAGAGAAGTCTGAGGTAAACTTGATTTCAATTTTGTTGATGTATGCAACATTTATCTTTTTCTTGGACTTTCAGTTTTTTTTTTCTAATTATGCTCCCTCTCTCTCTCTCTGTATTTGGTTAACTGAAAATTTTTCAATGATCAGGGTAGCTATGTTTATGATATTAATGGGAACAAGTATCTTGATTCTCTAGCTGGTCTTTGGTGCACAGCATTAGGTAATATGATATTTTCATCACCTTTCAAGTGGTCATACTCTGTTACCAATTCTTTTCATCTTAGATTGTCTGCTGGAAGTTATACTTTACTCATCCTGAATATGTAGTTGGATTTACTTGCCGATTGTTTGTGTTACTTTAGTTTTGACCTTTAAATAACATCTACTGGTAATGGTAAGGCCGTAAGGGAAACTGAAGTTCAGACTTGTCTAAAAACTTGAAAGAAGGGGGCATGATAAGGAAATCAGAAAAGAAAACTGATATGAAAAAGAAACATCACAGGGCTCTGAAGTTGGTAGAAATTTATCTACTAGGAAATGAAAGCTCAGAATTATATACTGGTGATTAGAGTACCGTACTTATCTGAAGTTACTCAGTACTGGTATCAAGATTAGGATACCTGCACTGTGCAGCCTAAGTGCATGTATGGCAAAAATCTAATAGCAGCATGACTGAGAGATTATGTAGATTGCAGCTACTCTTTTCTTTGAAATTTATAGTTGACAGGTCCCTGTGATGCCATACCTTGAGTATGTGTCTTTGGTGGAAAGAATTGGAAACTATTCCTGATAGAATATTTGGAAATCTATTCCTGATAGAATATTTGGAAATCTACAGGAGGAAATGAACCACGGCTTGTAGCGGCTGCAACTGCCCAATTGAATACCCTGCCATTTTACCACTCCTTCTGGAATCGTACAACAAAACCTTCATTGGTACCAAATTTTATACTGGCATTCCATATTGAAATAAATAACAATCGCATTATCTCACGAGCGATGCCTGCTTCTATTTGTAGAGTTCTTCCTCAAATGCCACAAGATTTGCATGATTCAGTCATATCTTCCTTTTTCTGCTACCTCTGGAGTCACTGCCTCTTCCTTTACAAATATCTGATTGAATATTGTCTAACAATTGTCTCACATGAGAGCCTTTTATATTGAACAGGATCTCGCAAGGGACCTTTTAGAAACCTTTACAGCTCGAAAAATGGCTAAAGTATTTTTCACAAACAGTGGATCAGAAGCCAATGATACTCAGGTTTGCTTGTTTGCTATAAGCTCCTGAATTATTGCTTAAGTTTTCATTTTGTCTTGTCATTTTCTATGCAATATTTTTGCAGTACCCAAATCATAATAGAACTGCCCAACCCAGCAAATCTGATAGTATGGTATCTTGGTGGGTGATTATGCTCTATTGGGTTAATATAATTCAATTTTCAATCCCCCAATGTTCAATTGATTTGGAACTAAGTTCAGTTCGATTAAGCACACCCCTAGGGATAGGAATTTCTACCTTGACATACACCACTCCTTTCTAAGTTCACATCTAAGGAAAGTAACTGCTGTGGCAATGCTGATAAAACTGTATTACCTATATTATTACATATTTCAATTTCAGGTGAAGCTGGTATGGTACTATAATAATGCTCTTGGTAGACCTAAGAAGAAAAAGTTTATAGCTCGATCAAAATCGTAAGTTGATGCTACAATTCCTGAGATTAACTTTCCATTCCCTGTTGTGATTTTTCCTACAACAATCGTTTGCATTTTGTCAGGTACCATGGTTCAACTTTGATAGCAGCCAGTCTCTCTGGGTAAATGCTAGAGTTGTATTTCCTTCAGGAATTAAGTGCTAAACACACTTGACAATTCACTTAAAACTGACTGGCATTTCTTATATCACAGCCTTCCAGCTTTGCACCAGAAATTTGATCTACCAGCTCCTTTTGTGTTACATACCGACTGTCCTCATTACTGGCGGTATCATCTTCCAGGTTGGAATTTTGTTAGCATTCCTGGGATATTTCTATGTGATAAGATTCATGTTATGAAAAGTCGTGGCATGCATGTTCCAGGTGAGACAGAGGAGGAATTCTCGACTCGATTGGCAGAAAATTTGGAAAATCTAATCTTGAAGGAGGGACCAGAGACGGTAATTAAGTTTTACTCTTTTCCATTTTCCCATTGAAGTCATCTTTTCTTTACCGTGTTGAAGGCAAACTCTTATTGTACTCAGAAAGCACAACATTTAATTAGCAGCTGATTGTTGATTTCAGATTGCTGCATTTATAGCTGAACCTGTTATGGGGGCAGGAGGTGTAATTCCTCCACCAGCGACATATTTTGATAAGGTGAGGCTTAGTAGCTTGTCATACTTGAATTGGCAAAGCGCATTCTCCAAGTGCCGTGTACCTTCATGTATCAAAAATGGCTAGATATGTTTTATTCTCATTGTTATTAAACTACTAGTTAATGGATATTTAATTTGCCTTTTTAACTCTAATGTTTCTGTCAAGGTGAAGTTAAGTTGTTCTTTGTTATAACTCGTGAGGCTCGTTGTTCTGCTATCTTCCTTCATATTTAACACAGGAGAGCCTAAACTATGCCCTGAATGCACTTCATCATTACTGCTTTTCTTTCTGTTGCAGGTTCAAGCTGTAGTGAAAAAGTATGACATTCTTTTTATTGCGGATGAGGTACTTAACAGATTCGTTCACTCTACAAATGTTATCAGTAGTATGCAAGGTCTAAGCTAGGATTTCATTGTTATTCTCTTTTGTTTTAGGTGATTTGTGCATTTGGTAGGCTTGGAACAATGTTTGGGTGTGAGAAGTACAACATCAAACCAGACCTCGTTTCTGTAGCTAAGGTACTGTTGAAGAAATGCGCTTTCTGTGAGAACATATTTCTATATTTCTGAATGAGTTGATTTTACTAGGCTCTTTCTTCTGGATATTTGCCGATTGGAGCTGTTATAGTAAGCCCTGAAATTGCAGATGTGATTTACTCTCAAAGCAACAAACTTGGTGAGTTGATAGTACCAGAGTGACATAATACAAGTTACCAAACTGATAATTTCCAGTAATTGATAAATTTGGATGTTAACAGTCTGTAGAACTCTTAACATGTAGTGCTCTCTTTCAGGCTCTTTTTCTCACGGCTTCACTTACTCTGGCCACCCGGTAGCCTGTGCAGTTGCAATTGAAGCACTCAAGATATACAAGTATGCTAACTCTTTTCTTAAAATCTGGGGACTACAGCCACAGCTGCAGTGTAATTGGAATTCATTTTCCATTAGCACTGAGTAAACTAACCTTTTGTTTATAGGGAAAGCAATATTTTGGATCACGTAAATAGCATAGCACCCAAGTTTCAAGATGGTTTGAAGGCCTTTTCTGACAGTCCTATTATCGGAGAGGTAAAAGCTTCGTTTATACTTTTCGATGAAGTTGTTAATAGGAGAAGATAAGATGCTAAACACTTAGCTGTTAACACTTTCCTATTTCGCAGATTAGGGGAACTGGCTTGATTCTTGGAACCGAGTTTGCAAACAACAAGTCACCTGAGGATCCATTTCCTGCAGAATGGGGCAAGTTTTCAATTTTGCTTTCTTATTATGGTTTTCCCATAGAACATTCATCCATTTTTAGTTATCCCATCAGAAGCCAACAGACCAAAATGGAGTTCCTAAAGTGCTTTCTGTTTTCTCAAGAATTATCTCCCCTTGTTAATAAACCTTGTTAACCATGTATCTTGTAGGAGTAGGCGCATATTTTGGACAAAAATGTCAGGAGAATGGCCTCTTAGTACGTGTTGCTGGAGATAACATAATGATGTCTCCTCCATTCATATTCAAACCCGAGGAAGTTGACGAGGTACTTCTCATTAATACTGCTTTTGTCACGGCTGATAAGAAGACGATATCTTTTAGTCGTTTTCGGTGTAAATTTGATCTTGAGAGATGATCAGGGAATAGATGACTATGAGGAGGATAGTTTTACTTCATAACCTGAATTTAAAACTTCAGAGCTATGGACTTGAGCGGAGCATAATGCATTAAAGTAACTACTTATCTTTTTGCAGTTAATTAGCATATATGGGAACGCTCTCAAGGCTACCGAAGAGAGGGTTGCAGAGCTAAAATCCCAGAAGAAGTGAAACTCAAAACAGCTGCAGAGAATACAATGAAGAAAATTCTCTTAAATCTTTGATGTAAATCTGATGCGTTGAGTATTTTGTCATCCTGACACTTGAATAAAGCATTTGCAGATCTTCCAGCCCATGATGTTTTTTGTGATCTTTCATAGCCACAATCCGCCATTAATGACCGTGATCACAGTTACCAAATAATTGTTTAAATAATGGAAAAATAGATAAGTAGAGACACCATTTTATGTAATCCACTTTGGATGAGCCATGAAAATGGGTAACAAGCAGCTTCCATTAGCTGCTTTATATTCCATATCACCTCATGTTTTAATGATCTAACAAATGTATCATACAAGAGGGTTGCCGAAAACATGGTATTTCTGTAATGATCATGGAAATGTGAAACTCCAGTGATTCATTCCTGATGAAACTGGAAACAGTTTCTTTCTGATACAACATCCAGTGACTGTCTTAAAAATAAAAACAGGTTCCATTTTTGAGTGAATTCAAAAGAAACCAAAGTTTAACCAGGCATGAGTATGAATTTTGATATCAATTTCTGGCCTCTTTTTTGGCCTTTCTTCTTGCTCTCCTTTCCCTGGACCTAAAAGATGATTTGAAGCTTCCATCTTCATCATCATATTCTGATTCGTCCAAGTCCCTAAAAGATTTCTACACACACTCGACCAAAGAATCAACAAATTACACTAAAAGAACACAAACACAAGACAGATAAGAGACATTAAAGATGGTAATACCTCTCTAAGTTCAGAGAAGCTAACAGCATAGAAAGTAACAGCAGCAGCAGCTACAATTCCAAGTATGGGAAGCGCCACTTGCATTCCAGGGTCCATGAATGATCCTTAACACTTTCTGCTAGTTCTGATTGTTAGAGACAGCCATGGAAATGGAGTATAGAATAGATAAGGAGTTAAAACCTGTGGCTCAGGATAATGCTTTCTAGACGTTGACATTGACAAGTTGCCAGGTTTAAGGTCGAAGTCTTGTGTGTAATTAATATTATTCAATTATTTATTAGATGATATTGATTTTGTAACTTACTTTCTAAATATAAAATATATTTAATGTTGGAGTTATATTTGCTACTAGACTAGAGGTTAAAAAAAAAGACAATTTTAATGAAAATCAAATTTGAGTTTATTAATGAAATTTAGATTTAACTTTGAATATACTTACCACGGCTTGATATGCCGCGAATCCTCTTAAAAAAGAGGGGTACTTTTGGAAACATGGACATAGGTGATGCATGGTTGTCATCAGCTCATGCTATAAGGTGTTGGGTTAAGTCCAGCAATGAGCACAACCCTCGTGTTTAGTTGTTACCATTGAGTTTGGAACCCTAAGCAGTCACTACCAGTGATAAGTCGAAGGAAGGTAAGGATAACGTTAAGTCATCATGTCCCTTATGCTCTAGGCGACCCAAGTGCTACAATGGCCAGGACAAAGGGTTGGACCTCTATGTCTCTTATGCCCTAGGCGACCCAAGTGCTACAATGGCCAGGACAAAGGGTTGGACCTTTACTTAGTTTCACCCAAGCTTCATCCTGATCATGGATAAATCACCCAAGTTTGAGTCTATAAGCAATGACAATTATCCTATGAAGACTCGCTTTCACTACAGCTCCAATGAGTTCCCTTAACCAAGTCACTAGCTGTGAGTTGTCGGCGCATTCTTCAACTCTTATAGGTTCCAATTAAAGATAACAATTTTTGTCCAGCCCAACTAAATTGAAATTAATGAGTCAAAATAGAGTTGACCAGGCTTTAAGTTAGGCTTAGGTTCTTTTTAAAAAAAAAGTCATTTTCAAATTTTAAATTAAAAAATTTAATTGAACATAAATTCCTGAGCCTAACTTGACCCAATACTAACTCTAGCTCTAACCCAATACATTAAGATTAGAGATCATAGAAATAGTTCAGTCTAACTTGATCTAAAATTGATTGATTGAATTTCAGTTTCGATTCAATTTGAGGGTTCAATCTAATTCTTAACTTGAAGGGTCCGAACAACCTAACCTTTTAGTACTAAACAACGTCATTTTAATCTAAATTTTAGGAAATTTAAAACTAAAACAACATCATCTTGAACGGTTTAAGTAAAGTTGAATGTATCCAAACTTCAGGCGGTTCAAAC
This sequence comes from Erythroxylum fimbriatum, assembly GCA_026770325.2. Lineage (NCBI taxonomy): Eukaryota > Viridiplantae > Streptophyta > Magnoliopsida > Malpighiales > Erythroxylaceae > Erythroxylum > Erythroxylum fimbriatum. The sequence goes on along the minus strand of JANZLH020000212.1, from coordinate 141,547 downwards.
TGTAAGTTATGAGGTTCCATTGCCATTCATAATTAAGATCCTTACTTAGAATATAGCAATAAACTTTAATTGAAAATACGTAAGAACCAAATAATTATCTCCAAAATGTTGAACTTTCCAAAAAAAAAACATGCAAGGGTCACTCTCTTCTTCTCTTACACTTTTAATCCACAGTATTACGGTGACCACAAATTGGAAGTTCATTGTCCACCATCAAGTTGTTAGAACTACGTTAGGCCAACCCTAAGGCGCAGGTGAGTTGATGTTGGGGCTCTCCTGGCTTAAGTGAGGTCGTGGGTTCGAACCCCTCTCATGTATGCAACCGTTTAAAACTTGGGGCCAGAATTTCGCCTCCAGCAAGGGACCTACCCGGTTTGAGCGGGGATTAGTCTGAGTATAGCTGGCTTAAAAATGTCTTCCCATAATTAGGACCCGCCTAAAATATCTCGTGGGAAACCAAAAAAAATAGAAGAACTACGTTAGGCCCATTCCATTCATCCCTTTCTTCGACCAAAAGGAACAAATTAGAGTTCTATCTTCGTCTTCTCTACTTAGTCTAACATGAGGAATTTTTGTTTTGTTGATCCAATTTGTAATGTGTTGAATCTATCAAATTAATTGACTACAAACAACAACGACATCGTTCCAGCAAGAATCCCGTTGAAATGTAGGATCCGGTGAAATCTAGAAATAAGTAGTTTTATTCTTAATTAATATAACTACTGCTTACCATATAAACCCATTGGAAAAAAAAAGTTCTTGAAAATGATTGAAAGAAAATAATGGCCAAATGCAAAAATAAATTATTGTGTAAATATAAATTTATACAATTAATTGAGTTAAGTTCTTGACAATTTTTAACTTATAAATCATAAATTTAGTTGATTTCATATCATAATTGAGTAATTTGAATTTACTAAATGCTAATTCGATCCGAGAAATGATTTCTTTAAATATTTAAACATTGTTAAAAATATTATTTTTATTTTAATATTTTATAATAAAAAATAGAATAAGATTTTATAATGATCTCTTTTGCCACTTTTATATGATGTAATGAGTAATATTTTGGTAATGTGGTATCATTTTAATAACATTAATTTAAAAAATGGTATAAAAATTAGAGATTACAATGAATTGGGCTGGTTCGATTTACTATTTTTTAAAAAAATCAAAATTGTCTTATCTCTTTCAGTTGAGCTTGGAGTTGGACAACCCAGGCCAATGTCCTGGTTGGGCCAAGAAGTCTCGGCTTGTGGCCGGGTCAACACGGGCTTAGCCATTGACTTTGGGTCGAGCTGGTCCCAATTGTCATCCTTAATAAAAATATTTTGGTGTAGAATAAATATCATTTTAATAACATTAATTTAAAAAATGATATAAAAATTAAGAATGATAATGGGTCAGACTAGGTCTGAGTTGACTCGATTTACAATTTTTTTTTAAAATTGCCTTGTTGCTTTCGGTCGGGCCTGGACAACCCGACCAATGACCTGGTCGGGTCAACCCTAACTTAGCCCATTGACTTTGGGTCGGACTGCCCAATTGTCATCCTTAATAAAGATAATGATATAAGTAAATTAATTTTTTTATAAATCGTTAAAATATAAATTATACCTTTAAAAAAAAGATTTGGTATATAAGTAATAAATATAAAAAGGACATAGGTCATGTCATGATCAACATCAAAGATAAAGAAAAAGACAAAGCTGTCATCTTTGCACGTATAGGAAAGGGCGGTTTGGTTTGGCTTGGTCGGTGGGCTATTGGGTTTGGTGGCGGCCGAATTTTGGACTATGGCAGCATAAACCCTTTTTTTTCCTTTTTTTTCTCCTTAAATTTCCATATTTTCTTTTTAAAGTCAACCGATTATTTATTTTTCTTCATTATATTCTCTTCATCTATATTAGCATATTTGACTTTTATTTAGTAAAGATAAATTGGCTATGTAATTATTATATTTATGAATTTTAAGTAAAAAAACTCATTAAATATTTAAGATCAACAATGGTAATATCATTTTACATGGATCATTTTAAACAGTCTTTTTATTAGTTAAAAGTAAGGTTGCGAACTACTGAACTTTCCTAACCTCACATTTTAGTAGAAGTTTTTACTGAATTGTTGTTGTTGTTAATCATTTTTATATAATGCCATAAAAATTTATAAGCTGGGATTGTTCATTATTTGTTTTTCATT
>JANZLH020000212.1:124960-138181 GCA_026770325.2 Erythroxylum fimbriatum | reverse complement strand
TATATGCATAAATAATTTTTATTACAAAATAAAATATAGTTAAAATTAAAAGTATTTTTTATTTTTATGTTGCCAAATAGTCTATTATATGGAGATCTTTCAAAAAAACTCTTTTTTAAATTACAGTTAAACAGCCAACTGACTTCTTAGAAAAGTTTTTCTTAAAAAAATTCTACTAATAAAAGCTCTAATGATATAAGACAATCCAAACAGGCGATTAATCATGGTTAGACTCAAAGAAACCTAGGGGTAGAAACCTGGTTAACCACATGAAATACCGGCACTGTTGAAAGGCTGGCTTGCTCTTAGAAGGGACCTACCTACAGCTAAGTTGGCTTCACTCTTCCTCTTGTACACCTTTATATTTCACAGATTCTCTCTGTTCTCAATTCAACTTTTTTCTTCTTCCATTTCAAAAACCTTCATTCCATTTTCTTGTTCTTACTGGTAAACATCTTCAAACCCAAGCAGACCCACTTCTCATCTCTTCGTGGCAAGTGATCCCATCCATTTATTTCTATTTTTCTTTTCTGGGATTTTATTTTCTTGTTTGTGTGATGTGTGTACTGTCTTAAGTTTGAATCTTTAGCTCTCCTGCTCTGTTTTTTTACTCTGTTTTATCGATCCGCTAACTGGTTTCTAATCTTCTGTCCTGTTTTGTTTTGTCTTTGTTTGCTGATTTAGAACTGAACTGTCTCGGTTTTGCACTAGTTGATCACATCTTAGTGATCCTTGCGTGATGATGATTGCTGATCATAGAAATGATCAGCGATTTAATTAGTTGTGGTCAGTTGTATCTTTTTCTTTCCTTTGAGATTTTCACAGAAAGTGAAACGATCATAAGAGAATAAACAAAAAAGCCAAAAGATGCCGCTTATTTTGATCACTACCTGTTCGCTGATCATCAATACGCGGAAAACAGGGATTCATGACTTTCTACTATAAAAAAAAAACCTTCGAGAAAATATACTATATAAGGAATTGAATCTAATCTTTCTACCTTATTTTTAGCTTACACGTATTAATTTGGTTTTGTGGTTAGGTGGAGGAATTAAAAACTTGCAAGTTATTTGTGAGATCCTTCCGGGAATCAATTATAACTTATGAGATTTGTTGTCTGATTTGATTATTAAGTATTGTTATGTGATTCAACTTCTTGTTTCATCCGCTCTACTCTGTTTCTTGGCTAATTGTTCAGTTTCCATTAAAACGACTTCGAAGAAGCTTAGACCAAAAGGTGAAACGAGAGATTGAACAGCTATAGGAACAAACTTTGTCTTATTTTCTTGGCGTTTCTAGTGCCTTTAAAACCGCCTAATTACCCCTCCTTTTTCGCAATTGCAGTACAAGATATCTATGATAAGCGCTAGAGAGAGATATCTCTGTCTTTTGTTTTTTTGGCCCCTTTTCCTATGTTATTACCTATTATGATGATCATAATAATTATAGGAGGATGATTTTACTTGTAATTTGAACCCATTTAATGTTAAAACTTAATACCACGTTTGTGGGTTATCTTTATATGCCTATTCCTTCTTGAATGGTTAAAAAATTGAGAAGATTTGACCCTAGATCCTCAAAAGTAAAGGGCTAGACACAAATTTAATTAAATTACAAGGTGTAGTAATATATGATTAAAGGCAATTTTAGAAAAATTAAAACTTTGACATACATGATTAGTGGTAAGCAATCTTTTTAATGGTGTAGATAATGAGGATTTACCATATAGGTTTAGGCTTGACTAGTGGGTAGAGAATGCCATATGTCGTTTTCTAGGGACCATTTTCTTTGTGATTAGCGGTTCGATTTAGAATGAAAATGAGATAAGGATTGGGATGTGATGCCTACTTTAATATGGCCATCCCAAACAATGCCTTCTCTTTTTTTGGTTATGTATTACCAAAATCAGAGAGATGTAATTAGTTTGTATTTGATACCAAGGTTTATTTGGAAATAAGTCTTTTTTTAGGGTTGAAGCAATTTAATTTGATGGATGCATTCCACCTTTTTTTTTTCCCAAGTGGATGGACGGTCTAGATGCAATGATGGATAATGAAAGAAAATGACGTTTTTGGAAAGCAGTTAGCTTTTAGGAGTCTACTTGGCTGTTGTGTACACTTTGGTTTATATCAACTTACACACACTAAAAGTAAAAAAGATGGAGAAGAAAACAAGGAAAACAATAGTTCTTAGGACCCACAAAGTTAATGGTCTCACATGATACCATCACATGCTATATCAGTCTGAGATGATCTTATAATATTAGCTTTCAATAGTTTTAGATTCATTTTATTAGTTTTTTATTATATATATAATATAGTGTTGATTAGAGTTTTGTCTTTCTTAGTGGCATAATTAACTTCTTATACTTGGGAATATGTATAACCTATAATGAGTGCTACTTCCCCACAAGTAATGATGTGATTTGGATAAAACTTGTGGACTATGAATCATGATCAAGTTCCCCCATGACCTTGCTAATGACTTAGTCAGAACCCACCAGTACTTCGCAATTTCATTACCCTTGTGCTGTAATTGTCATGCTTAGGATGGGTAATGGGTCAGGCTAGGTAGAGTTGCCTCTAGTTCGCCCTAGTCCAACCTATTATGAATCTGCCCCAATTCTTCTTACATATGGTTAGACGGCTCGATCATTACCAAAATGACACATTAAAGATGATAAATTTCGATCAACTCAAGCTTGATTTCTGACAGAACCAAACCAAAACTCCCAACCCTAGTCATGTCCTTCATCGTAGTCTTTTTTCCCTTTCTCTTTCCTTTTCTTTTCTGTCATATTTTTGGGTTTAAAGAATTGTATTGATCAAATTATAAAAACTATTTATATGTTGGAAATGAACTAAAACTAAAGAGGGAAACCAAAAAAGGGGAGGATACATCTTTCTACGTTGGGAAAATAAAAGTAAAGGGTACACTTTTTTCTAGGGGCGGCATATAAAAGACAAAAGAAACAGGCCGTTACAATGCAACTGTGGGGATCGTATACTATCTAATGAAAAAAAGCACTTCTTTACTATTAAACAATTAAATAGTCAAATTTGTTTATTTATAATCTGATTCTGGTATGTTACCGCCCACTTGGGTTCTCGGTTAAAGTGCCTTATCTGTTGGCACCACGTCAAAGATGACATCTTGACATTAACATCTCCAACTCGCTTGACTTTTTATATTGTTTTTCTCTTCGTGACATTACTTTGCTATATAATGATACTAGCTTAATTGTTTTAGGCTCAAAAAGCAAATAATTTAAAGGGAATATAGTATTGGAGAGTGATTAGTAAGCTCGGTTAACTTTCAATGAAATGTTTGTTTAAAAATAGGTGTCTGATGTGAACCAAATGTGCCAAATAAGTAGGATTTTACTAGGCCATTGAATTTCTTCAATAATTTATCACTGTATCATCAAATCAGATCTTCAAGGTTCTACATGTCATATGTTCCTGTTTACTTTTACCTCAAATTCCAATTACTTGAATTTTTTAGCTTATATGGCTCTAACTTAACTGTGAACTTGTGAAGATTACAGAAGTCAATTCTTGTGAGCTACAGCCTAAATACATATGGAGGAAGAGACCCTTGTTAGTACTGAGATACCAGTGAAAGTTGAGATTGATGATAAAGCTGATCCTATCAAGGTAAATTCTTTGATTAGATAGGAAGTTCATCGTTGTAGCTCCAGTGCATATGCTATTTTATGTATGTTTATTATCAAAGTTCTTAATATTTCTGCTTTTATCTGACCTGGTTTTGTTGAATCATTAGTTTCTATGGTAAACACTTCTAGTGCCATTTGCTGCAGGAGGATATCTGAACTCCTACGGATCATATTTGTCATATTGATCATTTCTTCCTGCTTTCAACATCTTATGCTCCTTTATGTCTAATTCTCAGTGATCCCTGCAATATTTTCCAATTTCTACTACCTAGGTAGCTGTCAGCTTTAGATATGTGGAGTAATTTCCATTACTTACAACTTGTATTAGCTATCAAAATTGTAAAAGATATTTAATATACCAATCTCCCTGAAGAATTTGTAGAACTGGTTTTGATTCTTAGGACAATATTAATACAGGTAGCTAATGGAGAGTTGGCACAGGCACAAAAAGAAGTAAAGAAAGAAGATGATGAAACTGATGGGGAGTTCATAAAAGTGGAGAAAGAATCACTCGAAGTGAAAGGCGGATTGCACAAAGCTGAGTCAACATCTGCAGAGGATGACAAGTCATGTGCCATTGAAAGAAGCTTTAGTGGTTCTAACAGAGAGTTCCTAGAATCTCAAGAGAAGATAAGGGAACTAGAACTTGAATTGGAAAGAGTTGCAGGGGAATCAAAACATTCCGAGTCTGAGAATGCAAAGCTAAAGGATGAGGTCTTGCTTGCTAAGGAGAAGCTGGAGGAAAGTGGAAGAAGATACGAGGAGCTTGAATTAAGTCGTAAGAAATTGGAAGAGCAGATAATTGAAAACGAAGAGAAGTATAGTTCACAGCTCAACAACTTGCAGGAGGCTATGCAAGCTCAAGAAGCCAAGCACAGGGAAGTGGTTGAGGTGAAAGAAGCATTTGAAGGCCTCAGCATTGAGCTTGAGAACTCAAGGAAAAAAATGAAAGATTTGGAAAATGAGCTACAAGTTTCTGTTGGTGAGGCAAAGAAATTTGAGGAATTGCATAGAGAAAGTGGTTCACATGTTGAAACTGAGATGCAGAGGGCTTTGGAGTTCGAGAGGCTGCTTGAGGTTGCAAAACTGAGTGCAAAAGAAATGGAAGATCAAATGGCTTCCCTCCAGGAGGAAGTGAAGGGCCTATATGAAAAGATTGCAGAAAACCAGAAAGTTGAAGAAGCGCTTAAGAGCACCACAACAGAACTCTCAGCCGCTAAAGAAGAGTTGGCACTTTCAAAAGCACAACTTCTAGATGTAGAGCAAAGACTCTCTTCAAAGGAGGCTCTTCTAAGTGAATTGAACCAGGCGTTGGACCTCAAGAAAGCTTCAGAATCTCAGGTGAAGAGTGACCTCTCAGTGCTTGAGAGTTTACTTGCTGCTACTAAAGAAGATCTACAAGCCAAGACCTCAGAGTTGGAAGCCACCAAGTTGAAGTTGGAGGCGGAAGTCAATGCGAGGGAACTGGTTGAAGCTGGTGCAAAATCCCAGGAAACACAAATTTCAACTATACAGGAGGAATTAGCCAAAATAGTTAAAGAAAAAGACGTTCTTGAAGCAGCTATCGCTGATCTCTCCAGTAATTCAGCACATGTGAAGGAGCAGTGCCAAGAACTCGAGGAAAAGTTGAAGCTTTCAGATGAGAATTTCAACAAAGTTGATACTCTTTTGTCCCAAGCTTTATCTAACAATGCAGAGCTTGAACAGAAGTTGAAGTCTCTGGAAGACCTCCACAATGAATCTGGAGTTGCTGCCGCAACAGCCACCCAAAGGAACTTAGAACTTGTGGATTTAATGAAAGTTTCAAATGAATCAGCCGAAAAGGCCCAATCTCAACTAACAGAACTAGAATCTCGCTATATTGTGGCAGAGCAGAGGATTGTGGAGCTTGAGCAACAGTTAAATCTGGTCAATCTAAAAAACAGTGACGCTGAGAGAGAGGTCGAAGAATTTTCCCAAAAAACTTCTGAACTTAATACTGCACTGAGACAGGCGGAGGATGAAAAGAATCAGTTGAGTACTGTGATGCTGGAATACAAGGAAAAGATAAGCAATCTTGAATCTTCCCTAAACAAGTCAATATTACGCAATTCTGAGTTTGAGAATGAGTTGAAGATCGCGATGGATAAATGTTCTGAACATGAGAACCGAGCAAATATGAATCATCACCGCAGCTTGGAACTTGAGGATTTGTTCCAAAATTCTCATTCCAAAGCAGAGGATACTGGAAAAAAGGTGAAGGAGTTGGAGTTGTTACTTGAAGCAGAGAAATACAGGATTCAAGAACTTGAGGAGCAGATAAGTACACTAGAAAGGAAATGCCTGGATGCTGAAGTAGAATGCAAGAAATACTCTGAAAAGGTATCTGAAGTTGCATATGAACTTGAGGATTTCCAAGCGCGGGCATCAGGCCTTGAAAATACACTGCAAGTGGCCAATGATAAGGAGAGGGAATTAATTGCAAGCTTGAACACAATGACTGATGAAAAGAAAAAGTTAGAAGATGCCTCAAGCAATTCAAGTTTAAAGCTGGCTGAAGCTGAGAATCTTGTTGAAGTCTTGCGGAATGAACTAACTGTTGTGCAGGAGAAGTTAGAGTTAGCTGAAAACAGTCTGAAGGCTGTTGAAGTGAGGGAAAGTGATGTGCTGTTGAAGCTCAAGGTGGCTGAGGAACAGCTTAAAGAACAAGAGATAATGTTAGAACATACCACTGCAAGAAAGTCGGAGCTTGAAACATTACATGAATCCTTAACAAGAGATTCCGATATCAAGCTTCGAGAAATCACAGAGAACTTCAATAACAAGGATTTTGAGGCAAAATCCTTGGCTGAGAAACTGAAGATTCTTGAAGACCAGGTAAAGTCGTATGAAGATCAACTGGCTGAAGCAGCTGGGAGATTAACTTCACTGAAGGAAGAGCTGGATTTGTCATTCATGAAAATTGCTTCTTTAGAAACATCTAATGAAGAGCTAAAAAGTCAGATTTTGGAAACTGAAAATAAGGTTTCTATCTCGTCTGCAGAGAACGAAATCTTGCTTGAGACGAACAATCAGCTTAGAATTAAGATCGATGAACTTCAAGAAATGCTAAATTCTGCCATTTCCGAAAAGGAAACCACTGCTCACCAAGTTGCCTCTCATGTGAACTCAATCAAAGAAATAACAGATGAGCACTCTAGAGCCTTGGAGCTTCATTCTGCAACTGAGGCTCAGAAGAAGCAAGTGGAAGCACAGTTGCAAGAGACGATTCAGAGACTCGCTCAGAGAGATGAAGAAACAAAAGATTTGAATGAGAAACTAGATGCATTTGAGAGCCAAATAAAGTTGTATGAACAACAGACTCATGAGGCATCTGCAGTTGCTGATGGTCGAAAACTCGAGGTGGAAGAGACTTTACTGAGATTGAAACATGTAGAAAGCATTGTCGAAGAATTTCAAAAGAAATCTAGTCACTTGGAAAAGGAGAGCAGAGGTCTAGCTGAGGAAAATTTGAAGCTCACTCAGGAACTTGCTTCATATGAATCGAAACTATGTGATCTAGAAGCAAAACTCTCCACAGTTCTTCGTGAGAAAGGTGAAGCAGATGAACAGCTTCAGACTTCAAAGAAGGCCATAGAAGACATATCAAAGCAGCTTACAGATGAAGGGCTGAAACTGCAGTCTCAGGTTTGTGTCAATCTTTTTGTTTCCTTCAATAGTATCGTAAAAGTTAGCTTTTTGTTTTATGGTCCTCTGATGCAATAAACTGTGATTCTGCAGATATCTGCAGTTTTGGATGAGAACAACCTACTCAATGAAACTTCTCAAAATGCAAAGAAAGAGCTTCAATCAGTTATAAGCCAGCTTGAAGAACAATTGAAAGAACAGAAGGAAAATGAAAACACATTGAGAATTGAACGCGAGAGCCTCAGGGCAGAGGCTGCTGAGAAGTCATCCTTGCAAACCCGTCTCAAGGAACTTGAAGAACAACTGTTGAGAGCTAATAAAGACGAGGTATGGTGAACTCTAAAATGAAGCTATATGATGTTTCAACAGGATTTGATTAAGAAACTTCCTTTCATTTCCAAACTTTTAGGAATCAAATTCTGAGAAAGAGTTGGAAAGAGAAGCAGCCCTGAAGAAATCTCTTCAAGAACTTGAAGCTAAAAACAGAGAGGTCGTGCTTCTGCACACGCAGGTGAAGGAGCTTGAACAGAAACTGCAGCTTGCCGATGCTAAATCAGTTAATACCGTGGAGCACAAGGATGGAATGGAGATCAAATCCAGAGACATTGGATCAACCATTTCTACTCCAACCAAAAGAAAGAGCAAGAAAAAGTTAGAAGCTGAATCTTCTCAAACTTCTCAGGTTCAAACTGCAGAGACTTCACCTGCCATGACAATTAAGTTCATCTTGGGAGTGGCTTTGGTGTCTGTCATTGTTGGTGTAATTCTTGGGAAGAGGTACTGATCATTGGATTGTGGTTTTTTGAGTTTTCCTTTATTGTTTTGTTTCCATGCAAGCTTATACACAGAATACTGGAATCTGGGTTTGTATACCAGTCAAGCTTAGGTCTTATAGTGTTGGGTCAGGGAATTTGTTTTGCCCCCTGTCCCTCAGTTCAATGCATAGCCAAAAATGTTGGATTCATGAAAGTTTGTTTCAAGTTTTTTGAGTAACTACTTCATCATCTTCTCTTGCTAACTCAAGTGCCTTTTCAGTTAAGGATGATAACAAGTCAAGTTTATATCAGTCCACAGTTGAATTTGATCGAGTTTCACAGGTCTAAAACTAATTAAAATGACATTATTTTGTATATGAAAGAAATTCAAGACTAAATCTTTTAAAAAAAAATTAATAGGGTCCGATGGGAGCTTCAAGCTTCCGAAGCCCGATTGTACTCAAGCTCGAACTCAGGCCTATAGTTTTAGGTCCAATCGGGCTTCATACCAAACTCAAACTTAAAAATAAAATTCTAAATCTGGTTCAAACCTAGACGAGATCAACCCGATCTGATCTATTGTCATGTCTGCTCAATCCTCACTCCCATCTCCTTACTCTCCATGCATCTGTACATGTGGGATAAAATCTACAGGCTCGTTTTTTATGAAATTGATTATCCAGAAACTGTAGTATGTCCTGAAAAGTTGGAACACTTTTGAATGATTGACAGACAACAGGAGGGTCCATTGTCTAGCCATTTTCATGGTACCACTTGGACCGCCAGGAAAAGTTAGGGAAACGTGAAATCAAATCAGGAAATTTTGTAGATTGAAGTTGATTGATTAAATGTTTAGGGTTCACAACAAAAAATTTGGCCAAATTATAAACCAAATTTGCAGAAAATTATCCTAATTTTGTAGTGAATTTAGAGAAGGTAAAGGGCACTTTAATGTTGGCATCATCTGGATCCCATTAAAAGGTTATTTGGTTTGTTACTTGAGATTACATTTTAATTCGGGTCCAACCCAACTTAACGTGACTTGATTGAAGTTAACGAGCTAGAATGGATATAAAGCGTGAAAAAAATTATAAATATATGTATTTATAATGTAGTAAAAATTAAGAGTAAGGCTGCGTACTATTACATTTCTTTAGACTTCATGTGTTGACGAATTATTTTTATTTTTATTTATTAAAACAATATATTCAATTAATTTAGTCGAATTATTTTAGTTTCGAATTAATAATTATTTTAGTTCCAAACTTAATTCGAAACTCAATTAATTCGAGTTATTTTATTAATTTTAAATTGGGACAAAATGTAAAACTTAATCCTCAAATTTTATTTTATACTTTTTAAATAAAGAAATTTTGTATTTAACAATATTATTTTATTTAAATTTAATAAAAATATTTAATTAATTCAACCCCGAACATTTACATTCAAATTCAATTCGTAATTTGATTAACTATAGATTGGATTAAAACATCAAACCTAATTCTTAAATCTTCTTTCATACTTTATTTTTTTCTCAGTAATAAAATAATTTGTAATTATTATTTTAAATATACATCTTAAAATTGTGTAATAATCCGTATGGTACATAAAAATTACAGCCCTAGCTTGAAGAAGACAAGATCAAAGAGTACAAAATTGTTGCTTCTTAAACAACAATGTTAAAGTTTTGACACCATCGTTAAGGTTACTTAGGATCTTCCCTTTCTTGTACGCCTAAAGAGATATACCATTTTGTGACATTAAAGACAGTTTTGTGTTCAATGATAAGACAGTGTCTTGCTTATTTCTTTGATTAATCTTCTTCATAACTTCTGACCACGGTTTTAAAATAGAGTTGATATGACTGCTATGGACGGCTCGATACGGAAAAAAACGATTATCGTCTCGAGATGGAAAAAGATTCTCTTTGAAAATTAATTTTGTCCCACCTGATAGAGCTTGAAGAACATCCAAAGGATCGGCATATTCCGGTCCAATACGTCATTGCAGATATTTCTCTTTCTATCCACACAATTACTAATATACCTATTGCAACTCTTGCCCAATCAATTCAAGGTATCGACTAACTTTGTAATTCAGTTTTTAATTTTTCGGATCGATTTATTTTAATAAATTTTGTTGTTAAAAACTAACCAATTTATTAATTAATTGGTCGATTTTATTAAATTAATAAGTTTTTATAAATTAAAATAAACAATTTAATTTTTATTTAATAATTTTTAATTACATTTTAAATTATTCGATAAGTAATGACAATCGCTAAACTTTATTGTAAATAAAAAATGTGCTAATAATTAAAACAATGTTGATTTTAATTGAGTTAAAATCAAATAAAAAACATCCAAATCAGTAAAATAATAAAAAAGGTAACAATAACACATAATTGACAAAGTGTGGTGAATGTCCTACAGCACATCACAATCACAAGGAAAGCTTTCAAGTGCTACAAAAACTGTGGACTCACTTGTTTGACATGTGGAACCTTATTAGCTGTGCTACTTGTCGTTTATGGCGTTTCTTTTACCTCCATCCTTCTTCCTCTTCTTCTTCTTCTTTGTTCTTTCTATATTTTTAACAGCTAAAATGAAAACAACATTGTCATGATCACATTAAAATTTTGGGAATCAGCACTAACATAAACACAACATTGTCATGATCACATTAAAATTTTGAGAATCAGCACTAACATAAGCACATCTTATGTGAAACCCCAAATTCTAGTCTTTAACACAAAGTGATTACATCAACAACATCTATCTAGAATCCCTCTTAAAACGCGAAATCTTAAGAGGATCAAGTGATACGCAACTTTCTATTTCCGATGCAACACAGTTATTATGAGAGTACACATTGGAATATACAGGAATAGAATAATCCAAGTACAAGTCCATTCTTACCTGGTAGTTGCATTAGATGAGATATCAACAACGGGGACCCTACTACGGTTGGTCCCCTACGCACCTCTGGGACTTGAATGTACATATCAAGAAGCTAAACAACGAACGTCTTTTTGTTCAGTTTTTGTTTTCTTCTCCTTGCAAGCAAATGCTAAACAAATAATGCCCACTTCCACTGATCCACTTGTACAATTATTGTTTAGTCTAATTATACAGTGCACTGAAACCCACACACACATATACGCACATTCTCTGTTTCCACTTTCTACTGATCTGCTTCTGCTCCTAACTTCCATGAAAAAACCCCAACCGGGGAATCAGAATCATACCAGTTCTTGTACTAGAAGATACGAACATTTACACTTTCTTCATTTTCCCTTTATCAAAATTTTCATCAATTGGCAAAAACTAAAGTAAAATTTCCCCGGCAAAAAGAATTGACAACTAAGTAAGAATCAATGATCATCAAACCGAAACCCAAAAGTAATTCAATCGGACGGCTGCCAAGCAGAGGCAGTCAACAAAGACAAGTCCTTCCAACCCAATTTCAAGCAACCATTTTCCTCCACCAAGGTATACCCTTTCCATGGAAACATTCCCAAGAGCAGGCTTGCTTGGGCTGCCGGGCTACCCGCCAGCGACACGGGTTGGAACCCGACCCGTCTAAGCTCATCCCCCCATCTCTCCACCTTTACCTCACCCGTCCTCTTGGGCCCACCAACGGCCACGATGTTCCTGATCTCACAACCAAACAACTGCTGCTCCACCGTATGCCTCTCCACATTGTCCAAACCCAAGCCGTCCCCTAAAGCATCAAACAACGCACTGTAGTAATGCAATGCCTCAACAAACCGCGCCAAGAAACTACCGCCGTGGCTAAGATCTTGTTCAACGGTCGTGATCAGTTTCGGCCTCAACAGGGTCAGTAATCTCAACGTCCCCAAATCGCTCCCCGTGATATCATATAAACAATGATGCATCCAGTGCACCACTATAGCTTCTCTAGGTCTAATACCGAGTTGACTCAGGTCTGTCAAATTTCCGATTTTGCCCTCCAGTGGTAAGAACTCAAACGGCAGACCGAGTGAGCTTGCGAAATCGGCAAGTCTCCTTCCGGTTGACTCCAGCAACTCGGAGGAGGACCCGAACCCGGTGATTCTAACGGATCGGATTTTTTTAGTACGGGAAGCGAGGATGTGGAACAATCCTGGCCACTGGAGGCCTTGCATTATATCGAGATCGATGACGTGGACACGATCCTCTCCGTCCAGTGCTTGGAAAATGGCTTGATTAGCAGTGAAGTGAGAGAACTTGATAGACGGGCTGATCGAGTTGTATGATTGCAAAGCGTTGAAGATTTTCTGCGACTGCGCTATGGTCAAAGCTTTGGAGGTTAGAGGAGAGTAGGTACGTAAGCATGAGCTTACCACTCGCGACTGCAGCGCGTGAGCGAAGTACGCGCCGACTCGCTCCGGCGAGGAACCGAACGGAGAGGAGAGCTCTGAAATCTGCGGGAGCAGACAGTTGGCGTCGTCGAGATTGTCCATGGCGACGCACTCCGCGCATTGTAGGAGAAGGCCGAGAAGTCTCAGGCCTGTGGACTCGCCGCCTTCAACGACCGTGGTGGAGTCTTCCTCAGCGGCGGTTTTCTCACCAGAGACGGAGGCTTCGGCGGAGAAGTTTGGACGTTTAGAAGCAGGGTCGTCGGATTCTCCGTCTCTGTCGCCGCGCTTTGTCTTCATGGGGGAGGCAGGATTGTTAGGGGTAGAAGATGAATCACAGTTGACAGTGGGCTGAGCAACTAAGCTTTGAATCATTATCGAAAGAGAAAAAAGGTACGTGGGCGAGAGAGATTCGCTGAGGAAGGAGATTTCGAACGAAAGGGACAAATCTTGCAGAGAAGGACAAGAGATGTATGTGCAGAGATGTGTCAGAGCAGAAAAAAGAGCGGGTGATGATCAGTTCGTCCGTTTGGACAGCGAGAAAGTGAGGGAAATCCAGGTAAAAGTTGCGCAACTTTTCTGCAGTTTATAAAGAAGGAATTGAGATTGGTTGTCGTTTTTGGTATTCGTTCCCTACGTTTAGGCGTGTCGTTGAGTCCGTTTGATTTGGGATTATAATGATTTAATTTAAAAATTATTGATATAATAAATTTAATAAAAGACCAATGATTAATGGGAGTTAGGCTTGTGATCTTATGTTGTAC
>JANZLH020000212.1:51135-62070 GCA_026770325.2 Erythroxylum fimbriatum | reverse complement strand
AATAATTATTTTATTTTATTTCATTTATGCTTTTATTCTTATCATAAAAATCATTCATAATTATTTAAAAATTAAAAATTTTATAATTTTTTGATTAATTATTTATAAAATAAATATTTTAATTAATCATGTACAAAATAAATTATAAAATAACTAAATATGAATATAAAAAATTTCATTATCATTTTTAATATTTAATACCAAATATTGACATCACTTTATTTAATACTATACCAAACATATATAATCAACAATTTTATTTCTATTCTGATTCTCACTTTTCATTCTCTTTTTTATTTTTTTATTTCGATTCTTTTATTACTAATAAACAATCGAGAAATTAGGTGTATTCGATCAAGTCCATTGTGACTCGAATAGTCCAAAGTTCAATTGAGTTTGAGCAATTTAAAATTTGATCGAGTTTGATTAAATTATTTTTTTTACTTTTAAAATTTTAATACGATATCTTTTAATTTAAAATAATATTATTTTATGTAAAAATTTTGAATTTTAGGCTGTGCAATTCAAGGTCAAGCTCAATTCAATGCTCAAAGTAAAAAAAAAAAACCTTAGAACCTGATCTGAAGCAAATCCACTCAGATCAAACCGGTTAGCTTCGGAGAAGTCCCAAGACTATTTTGGTCATCCCTGTTAATAATAAAAGACCTCCCCCACATTAAAATGCATGTTAAGAAATCTAGCAAGGTAGCTTTTTTATTTATAAGCACAATCCCATGCAGATATTGTATCCTAAAGCCAAAATGAACAAATGGACTCTCGCGTGCCTTACAGAATTCGAAACAATGATACACACCCCTCTAATTTGGCAAGCAATTGAAACCCAGTTAGCTTTCCATTACAGATTTGGAACCCAGAAACGGTTTCCTCGCAGAACAGGTGGTTTTCTTGTTTTCTTGACAGGAAAGCTTATGAGATTCTGGCATGGCAAACACTTGTCAAAGCATTGTAAAGAGAATCTGACTGGTTTAACAAGCTAGACGACAAAAACTACTACTGGGAAATGTAATTGAACCTCTTCGTCTTTGTCTTTCATTTCAATAAGGTGTTTTTTGGCTGGTTTTCTGTGAACGGTGCTCAAAGATCGGTTCTTGGGAGAACAAAGGAGAAGAAGGGAAACAAGAGAGGCAACGATGTCAGACTATCTGCCTCGTGAAGTGGTGGTCGATATACTGATGAGGGTGCCCGTAAAATCTTTGCTTTGCTGCAAACGCGTCTGCAAATCTTGGAATTCTATCATCTCAAGTCCTGAGTTCATCACTAAGCATCTCAAACAGACCACTGCTAGGTCCCGAGGTAATACATTTCTGTTCCTCAAGTACATATCAAAGCCGTTCACAGAAAAGTCATGTTGGATATATCGTGATAATGATGAAGAGTTTGGTGTACACTCGCAAATGGAACATCCCTGTAAGATTAGAAGCTGGAATAATGGTTTCATTGGTTCTTGTGACGGTGTTATTTGCCTCTCGAATGATGAAAAACATTATCTTGTTCATCCTCTTCTCTGGAATCCTTCCATTAGAAGATATCTGAGACTTCCTAGACCTTTGATTCCTTGTCATACATCAAATAATATCTATGGGGTTATTGCTGGCTTTGGCTTTGATTCGCAGAATAATGACTACAAGGTTGTTAGGATAGTGAATGTCCGGAGAAGTATGGTAATTAACAAGAAGCTTAAACATCCGATTGAAGTTGAGGTTTACTCTCTGAATGCAAGATCTTGGAAGATGATTGATGCATGTGTTGATCCATTTGGTATGTGTTTTGGCAACATGCAACCAGCCCTTTTGAATGGGATTGTGCATTGGCTTGTGTATAGATTAGTGAATCAGAAAGAATATAATTCTGTCTTGACATTTGATTTCAAGAGAGAATTGTTTGACAGCATAATTTTACCAAAAATTGTGGTTACTGAATGGAACGAACTGTCAGTTACAGTGTGTCAAAAGTCCCTTGGTGTGTTTCACCTGGATGATCATCACTGTAACATATGGGTGATGCAGGAATATGGTGTAGTGGATTCTTGGATTAAGATGTTCATCATTGATCGAAGGGGCGTAATTGAGAGGCCATTATGTTTTAGAAGCAACGGCGAAATACTGATGGAATCGTTCAATGATAAGTTAATTACATATGACGCTGAAGAACAGAAGATATATGATCTTGGAATCATTGGCTTTGGAGGGTGGTGCCGTGCAGAATCTTACGTGGAAAGTCTAGTCTTACTTAATGAGTCAAAATGTGATGAGACACCAACCAAGAAGAGGAAGAGTAGGTAAGAGCTGTTTTCTTCCTTGTGGTTCATCACTTCTCAGTAATTTCATTTTGCTTATAAGTGCTTCCATCGACCTCGGGCCAAATATAAACATATCATATCTCATGTTCATGTTCATGTTCATGTTATTGACGCCTGGAAATTCCCATTTCATGAGTCTTTCTTATATCCCCTTCTTTTAGAGTATGTAATATAGTGTAAAGCTAGTGATTTGTTAACTTTAACTGCATAGTTGTTGCTTAGTTTTCTAATAAGATTAGGAGAAATCCATATAGTGATGTCCACTAGTTCAATCTCCTGGAACTAGGACAATGCTTGGCCTATAAGTTGATTTTGAGATTTGCCTGTGGCAACTTTGTAGAAATGTATCTTTTGCTGGTATAGTTTTCAAACGCTTGTAGCTTCCAGGACTAATGCCTTTACTCTTGTGCTGATGGATTCTCCCATCATTATACTGCCTTTTATTTCCATTGGTATGACTAATCATTTATTTTAATCCCTGCCAACATAAAGTCTTCATCTTTCCTGTCATTTAGGGTAGTTAGATGAAGATGACTAAGCAAATGTTTGAAGCTAACAGTGATAACAAATTTCTCTTTTTATGACTTCTTTATTTCTTCTTTAACACCATCATTAAATGAAATTATTGGATCATTCTTGTTGGATTTACAATTCATGTAGTTTACCTTACATGTAGTTTACAACCTTGAGAGTTACCTGAAAGAAGATTTCTATCAACCTTATTGTTTCCACTCTCCAAACCAAAAAGTCCTTGGCCAAGGCCCACCATACCTCATCAAGACACTTTATCCCTTCTTTTTACACAAGTTGTATCATCCTTGTTGAACACGCCCATGTAAGACGATGGCCATGGATGAAGTTTAAACAACGACACAAATTGACAGAAAATACTTACTCCCTTGCAAGAATAAAACATGCTGATAGCTAACAGATAAATGATTTTTTTAACATCTGTTCCTGACTTCTGTGAATGTAATATTGTTTTTGTTTTCAGTATATTTGTCTATTTCACTCCTGTGGTTAAGTTTCTTCAGGTAAGGCAATATACTGTAACATGGCTGTTTGTCTTTCATTAAGTTCCTGCAGTCTTATTTAATGCCCGCAGCTGTGGATGAGGTTAATATGTACTGACACCAGCCCTACTTTCCTTATCTCACTCAAGAGAAGAAGAAAATGAACATCAAAGTGATGAAAAAGGATAAACAATCCCTATAAAATTTTTACTATTCTGCATATAGTTACTCATCTATATAGTTTGCCCGTGTACAGATGCATCCTATTTAGTACCTAATTTAGATCTTAAATGCATTAAAAGCTCCCTAATTTCCTCAAATGCATTCTGTATAACACCTAAAACAGAATTCTGGTATACATTCTTTGTCACAACATGAAACCTACATGCTGTTGAGCATTGGCAACCTTCCATAGTTTTGCTGTCAGCAATGCCTAGATGAATGCAATTCACGTGATAAACCAAAATTGCCAACACCAGTTCATCTAAAACTAACTTTTGGTTTAACTGGAATCCAATTAAGATCAAGTTTTTTTTTTCTTTTCCGGATGAAGATTGATTTATTTGAAAAGGAATTTTTGCTGGTTAAGTACTTTATTTCTGTTGGTTTGGCTTTTTTAATGGAATTTGCTTCTTATGCATATTGAGAGGTGGTATTACAATTATTGAGAACAAGAAGAAGGGCCACTTACACAGAAAAGCAATGAATTTCAATATCTTAGACATTCTTAGTATTCGTTTTGTGTATATGCCAGTAGGCTTCTTAATATTGAACAAGGAATTGCGGGGACTAGCAAAGGGAAGAGACCAGATCATCATGATAAAGTGGTTATATCAACTAATGATGAGGTATTGCCAAAGACAAAGCATGAAGCTAATGTTCGTCAGATGGAACAACCACTGGTAAGTGGAACTATGGAGGAAGCCTTGATCTCAAAGTATCAACACTTGTGTTAAAGCCCAAATATCAGAATGTTGGCTTTATCAAAATTTACTGGATTGTGAATGAAATCTAATTGCATTTTGTTACGCAGGCTACAAGGGGTGCTAGCCCTCGTACACTAATCAATTATTCATTACCATATCTGTTCCGTGGAGCAAAGTGCCTCGATAGACTTGCTGTGCCTATCCGTCGACGATTCTAAATCAAACTCGACACACATATCATTTAAGTTTCATGTAGAGAATGTGAAGTGGGATGGAAATATGATGTCAGTGGTAAGTTGGAAAATCTCTGTGATGAAAATCTTGGTGAACTGTTTTCTTACTTGAAGAGTTCAAATAAGTAAACTTCTTAGTCTATTTAGAACAATTACCATTTATGATGTAATAGACTTTGAGTTAAGAAGAGAACTGAAGACGGTAATGTTGTGTCACCAGTAATAAGTTTCCCTGTCAATTTTTGTGGTAATGTCCTTTGCACTAGTTTGCATGTTAAAAATAACAACAAAACTTACAACCATCATTTTGAGTCTGTGTGAAATGACTTGGCCATTTCCAGACCATTTGGCTCCATTCATGGGGTTATGGAGAACTTTTGTTTGTAGATTCTAGGGCCTTAGAATGGTCATTCTCCTTTTCATATTTTTAAAATTTCTCTTGCCTAAAACTGCTTAATCATCAATTCCTCTTCTTCTTCTCTTAATCATGAGTGGTCCTCATTGCCATCTCCAGAGCATGTTTGATCTCACAATATACAAAACCTCTATTAGACTCTTATCTTACCATGAAATCTTATAATGTGCAAAAATTTTGGGCGTCCTTTTTTTTGGGGCCAAATTCAGTGCAGTCAATTTAAAAAACTCATTAAAAGACTCTAGAGCACCTGCTCAGAAAAATGGTGAGAGAAGTGCAATGAATGCTGTGGGCAACCAGGTCTTATAGCTGGCCTAAACTTGGTGGTAAAAGTATCGGTAGAAAAGGATATAGTTTCACAATTGAGTTGGCTTGACTCATGGATTGACCAAGCCGGTTGAGTTCAATTGGTAAAATTTGACGCCAATTTTCTCTTGCAAATAAAATTTGTGTGGTTTGCGAAACTTATCCTGCCAGTGGTTCAAAATGGAAATGAGCCATTCTTGGCTTCATTTTTCCGAAAATGATATCCTTTATTGACTTCCTTGAAGATGGGGAGTAATACTCATCCAAACTCTTTTCCTTCCATCTCTTCATAATTGATTTTCATTTAACATTGCTAATCAAGCGGTCCTAAGAAATTGTACAAAAAAGTCATTGATGATCACGAGTTCTAGAGTCTGATAGTTGTTTTCCCAAGCAGTCGGCATTAACAGCTTTCCATTTTCTGCAGCAACTAATTGCTTGGACTTTGAAGCTAACAAACAGAATAGGAAATCATCCTGTCTGTTAACCACTAGTAGCCGGTGGCAGCCAAATTCCTTTAACCTCATCCGCTTTTTCTCTTAACTACGTTCCATATGCTTTGATTGTATAAACATATTTACATACAACATTATCCGGCATATCAAAAGATTAATATATATTCTGCAATGTAATGAACATGCTTAAAGAGCCCTCTATATAGAAAGTAAACTTAAACTGGATTTACCATAACATTAAGCATTTTGAATTGTATCTTGTTCTGCAATTTGTCGTCATACAATTTTGTCGTCGTGCAACTTTTCGCACATGCAATGCATGCTACTTTATGATTAGCAAGTCCATTAATGCTACTGAATTATGGCACTATGATCATGACTAATAATGCTGTTTTATTTCAAAAGGTGCAATTATGCAGACTAATGCTTTTACCAAATACAATCAAGATTCACGTATTATGACTAGGAATACGACAAGTATTTGGATAAGAAGTGCTGGATAGATGTAGAGTGGAAACCGTAATCAGTGACAAGTGTCTGCAGGGGTTGATTTATACAATTTATGTAGTTGGTTGGTTGCTGTAGACTTCATGATTTTTGGTCATTTCTAGACAATATAGCTTCTAGAGGAAATATTATACTTTTCCATGTATGTCTTAATTGATTGTGGTGTGACTCTTGAAATCTTTAGTCTCAAATCTTAACATGCTAATTGCTAGTTCATGCATTGATAGCCGTTCGATTGGGTAAGTCTTCAAAAATGCTTGTGTCTCATATCATTTACCAATAGGGCCACACCTGTATTCTAGGTGATAGAACTGGTTATAGAGATAGAACAGGATAAGCAAAATTGTCCTTTTTGTTTCCTTCTTTCACAAAGAAAAGACTGTTGGTCATTCAGATTTTTGTTGTCATATAGCTCAAGACCTAGGGCATGTACAGAAAGATGTGATATACATGCTATTTTGCAGTCAGTGTTCATCTCTTTATGGAAACAATTATTTCAGGAAAACAAACTAGTGACTGGTTTGTTGTTCTGTATTCAATTTTCCAGTCTTTGTACAGAATATTTCTTAAGATATGTACATAAACAGAAATTTCATCATTAGGCTTGCTCTCATCATTATTTCTTCATTCAATATGTTTAATACGTTTTATAGCTTATTTGTCTGAAAGTCAGTATGTGGTTACTAACCTATGAAATTGTGTTGTAGCATAAGGATTGCAAATTTTTATTGCTTCTGTTGATAAGTCTGTCAAATTGGAAAGATTTGATTATATGATCCTTTTGGTGGATACATTATTACTTTTTACTTCATATGATCAAAGTCATCAATGCTTGTACAGACAAACTCAATTGCTTGAAAATTTGCCAAAGAGTCCGGCATATCAGATCAGACACTGCAATATGTTGGTGAGGCTTGGCATATTAAGGGACCAACAGTACTGGGGTTGTATTCCTTGATTTTTGTGACCATTGTCTAGGAGCTAGATTTTGGTTTTTTTGGTCTCATTATCAGATACAGTCAGAATATTTGACTTTACATCAATGAAATGGTTCTTAGTCTTGATCTTTCTTGTTATGCATAGCATTCTCTGTAGAGTTTCTGGGGTTTTATGGGTATGCCTATGTATTCTCTGGATGATAAGTAATAAAATTGACCACCAAATATAGCGAATTCAGATTCTTTGTGCAGGCACAATTCTAAATTGACACTTCAATACTTACTTTGAGTTATTATTATTGTTTTTCTCTTTTCGGGAAATGTTGTCAACAATAAGGCTTCTGCTGAAGTAAAGGAGATTATATATTGTTCTCTGCAAATTTGCAGCTAATATGTTATGTAGATGCTCTTTATTGTTTGGAGTAATTCTCCTATTGGTTTGATTTCCTTTCTATTCAAAATGGGTACTCTATTGAAATGTGGTTCTTAGCCTAAAACCCCAGAAAAAGGTTACTGCTATTTTAATATTTGATCTGGCATAAATATGCCTGCGGTATATAGAACAGTGAATTTGGTGTATTTATTATAATAAGTTGTTTACTTTTCTTGCTTTTGAAGAGGTTAAGGGTCACCTGCTTCGATTGTAATGAAATCTGAGACTGGTTAGTGTTTTGTTTTTTGATGTGTTTATACATATTTTATTCCTGTCAGTTTCATGATGGCTAGAAAGAGATGGAGCATCGAGTGCAACTTCTGAAGACAAATGATAAGGACATAATGCTACCTTATTGCTTGAGAGAACCACTTGAAATGGTACAGTTGCTGTTTTAATCCTCGGATAGCCTCATTTGACCTTGTACCATATGCTTCATTGAGCAACATTAGGCTCTACTCATGGTACTCTGCAACACAGCAGCCTCACAGCCACATGATGGTTGTTGGTACTAAGGATGTGTACAAGGAATATGAAGCGATCACTCAAAGAGCAAGCTGAAGAAAGAAAGGTAAAAACCTCTCGCAAGCCTTAATTCTACTTGTGGAAGCCTTATGTTGTTTTCAAATATTTGGTGTGACAAAACTAGCAGAGAAAGGAAAGGCTACAATTCTCTTCCGTTCTCAAGTATCCCTGCTCTATCATCTATTGCTATATGTTGGATAAGCTTTGTTTTGAGATTGACATGTGAAATAGAAAAAAAAACTACCAAGTGCCTAATCCTCAGCTGTTGCCTGAAATCAGTTTAGGATGAATGACTCTGTCTGTATCTAATACACACTGACTTTTATGTCGCAGTTGATATTTTCTAATTTTCAATGTTATATGATGAGATTCAGATTGTATCTGTTGTTGAGGTTCAACAGTCCGCTGAGTAGCTTAAGAGCTTGAATTCATGACAACAAGCTTACTTTAGCTATAGTTTCACCTTGAGGAGGAAGGTATGCTGTGGCTTCAGTAAGTATCACTACCTTGATTTGGGATATGAAGGTGCCTAAATACTTCAAATGGTGCTGTGTTTAATTTTGGTTTTCAATTTGTTGCTCAAGCTGCAATATCCGAAACTGATAATCTGTGATTGATATCCGAAACTGATAATCTGTGATTTCAAATTATGAGTATCAACCTGAAATGAGAAAACGAAGTAATGAGCCTAAACAAAGTAGCCAGTTCCTTCGGAAAATCTTATGCCACATCTATAAACTTCTGTCAGCATGTTTATATGGATTCCATAGGTCTGTGTCATTGTGCCCTGGCAAGCAGGTATCTGTAAGCGATATACATTGTAATCAAGTTCCTTGTGAAACATTAATATCATTACCAAATCCGAAGATCTGAACATATTTTGGCAGTGATAGCTCACTGTTTGTAATTACTGGTACAATCTAATGAGATTGTGAATCAGTATAGAGACAGCAAAATATATCTAGTTATGGCTCAGCTTTTTGATCCTTCTTGCAGTCATTTTCCAGAGAATGTGAAGGTGAGAATATGTTTGAAGAAATTGATTACAAGCATTAGTTCCACAATGTTCATTTGTTGTTCAATTATCACTATTGCAGGGTTCTACCACTCGCACCATGCAGTCGTAACGGAACAAGTATCATGGATTGTTCCTAGTCAGGTAATAAAGAGGGAGATGAACTCAAGCTCCTGGCCCCATTCGATATGTTCAGTACTTTCTACAGGTTTTTCATAGAAATTGAATCATGTTCAGCAACTGTGTTGGATGCAGCTCTGCGGTATCAGGCATATGCCAAACAAGGTATGCTGATAGTTGAAGCGGAAAAGCAGTCAGATGTGGTAAATTCATCAGGCTTCTCCAGATTGACCCTCAGTGATCTTGTATTAACATTTATTTTGTCATATAAGATGCTTGGAAGTCCCAGATATTGCATGCAATTTAAGGTAAGGCTTTTCAACAAATGTGCAGTTTCTGATCTTTAGTTGCACAGAAACCTGCACAATCTGCTAAGAAAAAAGTTCAGAAAGCGTGATTTTGTTTTTGAAACGTGATTTGTACAAGTATTAGCGCAATGTCAGAGGTGTGATTCTTCAAGATCAAATCACCATCATTAACTCGTAAAGACCGACTACGGGCACCAAGAGGGAGGGACCGAGGAACTGAACTTGACAGTGATCTTCCAAGTACAAGGATCATAAGTTAAGTATATTCTTCCTTACAATATATCATAAGATTGTCACCCCTGTCAAACTGCCAAAAATGAATATTCTTGCCATAAGTTTTGCAGAGTTTCTCAGAATCGTGTCTCTGAATGTTTCCAGGATCGCCAGGCATGAACAAAACACCAGCTCTTGGTCCATGAACAGGTTCTCCAAGGTTATATACTTGATCCCAATGAGCTCTAGTGTCAGGTTGACATTGAAGGCATGGGTTTGTTTCAGTTTCAAGGTGTGATTTCTGCATCAGATCAGGATTTATGGACCAAGTTCTTGAAAATCACCATACTCAATCATAATCTTTACCACTCAAGAGTTTTTAGTGCTCTGATTAAGCTCTAATTGTTGTCTTATCAATAATTTTATACTTCAATACCAAATTAGTGATCCAAGTCAATCTGGATGCTCATTTTAAGGCTTCATATACTAAAAAAATCCATGTCCTACAAAAATATTTAATCATTTTTAATATAAAAGATCAATGGTGACATTATCAATATTTACTCTTAAATGCCACTCTAATTAATTATAACTTTTAGGGACAACAGATTCTAAAATATTAAATCTTTTTAAAAAATTTCAATTCAGTATCTTAAATTTTTAAAATTTTTAATTAAGTGATTAATCTTTTATAATTTTAATAATTTGGTACCTTAATAACTTGATTTAAAATGTTAGTTATGTTAATATTTTTGTTAATTTAGCAAATGAAATTATTTTTGTCTGAAACGCTTCTATGTGAAAAATTAGTTAATAATTAAATATTCACATGGATTTAAAAATGTTGTTTAAGGCTATAAAAGATTGATCACGTAATTAAAAAATTTAAAAGTTTAGATACCAAATTGAAATTTTTTTAAAAAAAATTTGACACTTTAAAATCTGTTGTTCCTAATTTTTATAATTATTAAAAATTTATAGTGAAACAAGTCTATTATATGGTTTTTTTTTTCAAGAACACTTTGAAATTGGGATGGGGGTGCTTGTTTGGTGGGTATGAAAAGAAAGGAATGAGTATGGAATGAAAGGTTGAGTTTGGTAAGAGACTTTAATTATAAGGTCATTATTTTAATTACCCTTTTTTAGGTAATACTCCATTCCTCTCCTAATCTAGAGGAATGGGTATCATTGTTTTGTAAAGGTGTGTT
>JANZLH020000212.1:16603-26786 GCA_026770325.2 Erythroxylum fimbriatum | reverse complement strand
CGGAGTCAGGGGACGGGAAAGTGGAGACAGGAAGCAAACACCTACGGAGACAGGGAGTTCTCTGTCCTGTCCACCGTCCCCACTCACGGGGACAGTAACCAAACGGGGGGTTAAGTCACGGGTGTTATTTCCATTGTGAGATATTAGCTGACAACCATGCATATTATTTAGTTTTTGCTTTTTTATTGCTTTTTCATTATTGTTAATTAATAAATAGAAATTTTGTTATTAATTCTTTTATAATATAATTTAATTATGATTTAATTGTTAATTTAGTTATTATTAATTAATAAGTATTAATAATTAACTGTTAATTATGCCCCTTAGAAATTTTTTTTTTTTAACTTTCATGTTGCATAACTTTTTAATTATTATTAAATGTTGGGTGTTAGATTCACTTTTATTATTACTTAATAAAAAACTGAACCAAATCTTAAAATTATCAATTCTTGTGTGTTGCAGTATCTTTTATTATTAAAAAACTGACACAAATCTTATGCAAAGCGGACAAAATCTACCAATAAACTTTGCTGATATCTGCAACATTTATTGCAAATCTATCCACCTAATTAGTAAATAAATTTGCATCTGTGTTTTATTATTAATGCATATTGCTATTAATTATTAAGTAGTTCACTTCAGTTTCTTCTTCTACTCCTTCTCCGGAACCTTCTTGTATGCTGAGTTATTCACACATTCGGACATTCCCATTTCTGATTCTCACTCACCCGAAATCCACCTCCATGATTTTCCCCAAATCCAACACAACACCACCAAATTTTAACCCCAAATCCACCATCATCCAACAACCAACACAATCACACAAGCCATCAATTTCAAAATGCCAAGAAAAATGAAAAAAAATTCAAAAATATACACCCAAAAACTATCTGGTCTTCGGCTATCCGGGTCGACTGAGGCTCTGACCTGCGGTGGTCGTCTGGTGCGTCGAAGGAGGAGAGACGGCGACGATGACGGAGGAGAAGGCGGCGAGGAGCGGAGGAGAAGCCTCGAAGGGAGAAAGCAACGGCGAGGATGACGGAGGAGAAAGCCTCAAAGCCACCGGTCGACGACTTGAAGGAGGAGGACCGGAGAACTAGAGGAGGCGTCGACGGCGAGGAGAGATGGCGTGCGACGTGCGGCGAGAGAGTGAGAGATGAGAGATCGAAGAAGAATCCGGAAGGGAGGAGGGTAGTTTTAGGTTAAAACTTCCGGAAATTGCAAGTTAGTCCTTGCAATTTCTGGAATTTACGGTACTGGTCGGAATAGATGGTTCCGTCCGATAAACGCCGGTATCGGCCGGTATCTAAGGCCGGTACCGACGTTCACGAATTCGTACCGTTTTTCGGTCGGTACGGTACGAAACTCATGACATTGATATAAATACAACAATAATAACAACACCTATAACTCAGTAAAAATCTGCAGGTCTTGATAGATTCAGTAATATGTAGCCTTATTATATAGACTGATAGAGAAACTATTTCTAAATGACCCACGAGAAGAAAATATTACATATGAATAATATTATATAAATATAATAAATTAAAACTTAATTTATTTGATACCTATTATTATGTGATTTGTTAATCTTTAATTATTTTCTTGTTAATCTATTTGTTTAAATAAAAGAAATGAAGTTTTCACATAATATATAAATTTATTTACTAAATTTTAAAGGATAATAGAATTTAAACTAATCAATCTTTCGAGAGTTTTGTTAATTTAGTACCCAAACTTGTAAAATATTTCAATTAAGTAACTAATCTCTTATAATTTTAACAATTCAATTAAAAAAGTTAATTATATTAATTTATTGACTAATAACTTTTTTTATAATACTGATGCGTCCACTTGAAAATTAGCTATCAACTAATCATTTACGAGAATTAAAAAACCTAACTCACCCGTGTGATTAATTGACAATTAATTTTTCACGTCAAGATTTGACTATTATAAATGAGAAATATTATGTTAACCAAATTAGTAAAATATTAATGTAACTAGCGTTTTGAACCGAGTTATCGACTAAAAATTAAAAACTAAAAAATTTGAAAAAACATTAATTAAAAAATCATATCTATTTTATTATAAAAGAGAGTGGTTTAAATATGAGATCAGATCTTCTATTTTAGTTATAATATTTTTATCCTATTTTATTAAATTTTATCAAATATTTACGTAGAATGAATATAAATGTGCGGATTAAATTTAATAAAGAAACGTCGAATAAGATAGATTTGGAATGTCAAAATATCTACCCAAACAGTCAAAATGGAATCGAGTCTCTTATCCACTCCATCATACTGCATACAAGCAAGCGTGAATTCTAGGCACCAACCCAAAGTTATTTTTTATAAATAATTATATAATTAAAATTGAAATATAAGAGATTCCTCTCTCTCTCTCTCTCTCTCTCTCTCTCTCTCTCTATAGAGATTAGAGAGGGGTTCGCTAGCTCGTCGACTCGACGTCCTCCTCAGCCTCCGCCGTAGTTATCATTTCGTCAAAATCTGTTCAAACGCTACAGATGTCTTCTTATTTGCCAACCGTGGCATTCTGGTTCTAATAATATTCCTGATAGTGCAAAGCTCCATTTCTTTGGGTTTGTAGGGTTTTCTTCTTTTTTAGAGAGAGGTGGTTACGGTTCTGTGAGTATGGAGCGATCCAATGGTAAAGATTTCAAAGGCTTGCTTGATACGTCCTCCTCTGGTTTGGGCTCAATCTCTCTCTGTTTTGTTTTCAAGTCCTTAACTGTTATATATGTATTGTGATTAGGTTTTCTGGAGAACGTTCGGGTGATATGTGATTAAGTTACGAACATGGGTTTGAGAATCTTAGGGTTTTGGGTTTTTGGGCGAAATTTCTTTGTTTGTGGAACACACGAAGATGCAATTTTTCGTAGTTAGGTGGGTACGAAGAACTTTTAACAGTCAAGAATGGTTTGCTTGTGCTTGATTTGGTGAAATGAAGATCTTGCGGCTTTAGCATGTAGGGTGTAGCTGATGTTGGATTAGTGCCTTTGAGCTCATAAAGCTTACATCCCACATGACCTGGATACACATTACCTCGAAGTACAATGCTCCGAGTAAAGAAGTAAACTTGGAAGTTATATTTTTGTCAGCTTTGAGGTGTATAGGCTTTGACAATAAGAGATGTAATTTCCCGGTGGTTGGGGGTCGGAGAATCTAGTTAAGCATTTTGGGACGGTGAATCATAAACAAAAGAGAGGGGAAGTTTGGGTTTTTAGATTTCAAGCATTGCATCACAGTTTTATGGTTCAAAAATGATTAAATGGGTCAAATCCTGTTTCTAGTGAAATGGCTCTTAATTTCTGAGTATCCTGGATAGTTCTTACTATACATTTTGATCTAAGACAATGTTTTAGTTTTAATTGTAAATGATATACTTAGTAGTTGGTGTTTGGGCTTTGGGTTGCTTGTTTACTCTAGTAACCTATTCAGAAGCATGGGTTATGAATGGTACTTATGTTGGTCACTAATTCCTCTGGTTGCATCTCTACTCACTGTAATCATTTTCTGTTGCATATTTTCTTGCTACGTTTAAAACTTTTTTTTTTCCTTCCTTTTTCTTTGGATTATCTGCTTTCAGGTGCACTCTTTGATGCTTCACAGTATGCATTTTTTGGTCAAAATGCGACGGAAGAAGTGGAATTGGGTGGCTTAGAAGATGGAGATGATAATACTGTATTTGGATCTGTTGATGATGAATATCGTCTCTTTGAGAGAGATGAAGTAAGACTTGGTTTTCCTAACCTGATTATTTGCTACTAATTCCACCATTAATTGGTTAAGTAGTTACACCTCTAAGTGTCTGCTAATGATTATTTGTGCTTTTAAATTTTACCGGTGCGTGGTTCCTTTCTAGGCTAAACATCATTTGAAGGTACTTAGGAATTATGTGATGTGTTTTTCTAATTGCTTGATGCTGCTAAAGTTTCAATTTATTACTAGCTTTGCTTGCAAAGTATGTAGAATTGATTGATGGGTCTCTAACACTTGATAAAGGAGAAGCTTTGTGAAATTTATTTCAACTAACGACAGTTACTCTTATGGAAAACGATTAACTGTTTATATAGATGGGACATTGTCAAATGATATTGGTTCGTAAAAGCAATTTCTTTATCTTCCATGAAATGTTAGAAGGAATTAGAAGTCCTAGTGTAGCAGATAATGCAACTGCTTTTTAGAAGTTTGGCAATAAGACCCTGATGCTTCTAATGGTACATTTAAATGATCTATTATTTCTCTTTTCAGGTTTTAGTTGGCCTTATAGGCTTGTAGCAGTAAACTGCCAATACTTATAGTCCTTTGTTGACGAAAAATTTTCAGGCATGACAATTTGTCATAATAACTTCATATTATGCCAGGGTGCAGGTTTAGGATCTTTATCTGATGTGGATGATCTTGCCAGTACTTTTGCAAAGGTATGACGTCTTTACTTACAACTACTTCCATAGTGGAGAACTTAACTAGCATCTTATATGTGTTAACTCCCTTTTGAATGATTTTTGATAATTTTGGAATTTTCAACTATTGGTTGGTATGAATGGGTTTATTGTTTGATTATGGAAGTCATCTCTACCCTTTGGTTGTTGTAGAGATCCCTGTTATTTCATTTTGGTTAGAGTTTATGAATTATGATAGCTTGATGCTCTGGTGGTCTGAGGCAGATTAGCCATTACCATAGATGGGCAGTGAAACAAGTAACTGAGAATCCTGATATTATTTAGGATTACCTGGTTAAAATATGCAGGTTGGGCACTATATAAGCTTCCTCTCAATGAAACAAGCAAAAAGAATGAGATGGTTCTTCATCCATCAATAAGTTCAGGGTCTTTGATGTTGTATTTTTACCCTTTCTGGGATTGATAGGTGGGAAACAGTTCTTGTGTTACTTTTCCTTGACAGGCCTTATTGTTTCACTTTAGGAATAGCTAATTTATCAATTTGAATCTCTATTGCATGATAAACTGGTTGTCGATTAAAAATTCCAGTCTCTCCAGATTAGCTTGATTAGTATGGATAGTTGGATTGTGTAGAGGAACAAGTTTTAATTTCAATTTGAGTATACTTGCCATTGATGTGTGGAAATCCATTTTTTTTTCTTGTGTAGGATTTTTCTTTCTATGTAAGTTGTCAAAATTAGTCATGAGAGAATTTATTTAGTGGTTATGTGACGTGAAGTTCTTGATGTAGTTGTTTTACCCTCCATAAGTAGAATAGCATATAATTTCTATTGATATAGGTCATAGAAATGATTTTTGCTAACGCTTGGGATATCTGACGTTGCAATTTACATTCTTACTGTTTTATGATAGACAAAATGACCATCTTTTTCTGACATATAATTGTTCTTTCTTTCACATGTTTTAGTTTATCTCCTATTATATTGTGCCTTTCTCTCTTGTCTTGAACTTTTGTATTCATCTTTATGCTTTTATGCTTTGACATTGTATTTATTGTCACCTGCGCAGTTGAACAGAGTTGTTACGGGCCCAAGAAATCCTGGAGTTATTGGTGATAGAGGATCTGGATCGTTTTCAAGGGAGAGTAAGTTGAAATGTTGCATGTAGTTTTCATTACTATATTAGGGAAGCTTTAAGGATTTATTTAGCTTGCTTTTTCTTTTCCTTTTGTTGGTAAATCAGGTAGTGTTTTGACTCTTTTCAGATGCAGGGTTACTTTATTTCTACACAAAATGCTTATTTATTTATTCACATCCTGCTATCATTTGTTATACGCTAGAAAGTTCGGATCTTGTAGTTTGTTTTGTTTCTCTGCCAAATGAAGGTGATAACAGAAAACATTTTAAGTCCTTTCCTGATTCTTTTGAAGTTCTTTTTGCGAAAGCTTTAATTATTTGGCTGGACATTTATTACCCATTGGATTTTTTATCGGTTATTCCTTTAAGTAATAAATACTGATAAAAATTCAGATTGCTAATCTAAGTGATAAGTGAGAACATGTGGTTGAATTGAATCCTTCCTTCTTTTCTGGCGAGGTGATCTGCACCTTTATGCCATCTCACTCTCCATAAAATGGGACCTTTTCTTTTCTAACAGGCACTATTTTCCTTTTGGTTAGGCTTATTTGCAAATTTGAGGTTATTTTCTTATTCCCTTGTTTTGTATTATTTTGGGTTCTGTTCTTTGCATCCACTTGAGAATTCATTATGATGCACATGTCCAATTAACATGGCCATTTTTCACGTTTCTGTTGCAATCAAAGGAAAAGGGCCTTCTCTTTTTGGTCATAATGATAACCTTCAGCTTTTCAGCAGGTTATTGTATTGGAAAAATGAATTTGTTGGTTGGTAGCCGTGCACATTTGCATCATCTATGCAGAATCTGCTTGCTTGTATAAGATTCAATTGAAGGTTAAAAACTACTAAGAGAATGCTGTTGTGGTGGCAGTGAGGCTAATCCATTTACCCTCAAAAGTTCATTAACCCCAATCATTATGGTAGCATGGATGCGGACCCTATTCCTTCTGATTTTCTTAAGAATCTCCTCTTATCTGAAGATGTGCTGGAACAGTTTTTCAGAGCTTGACTTCCGAGTGAACTCTGAAAATATTCTTCTACTCTTAGCATGGTTCATTTTGTAGCTTTGAGTGAAAACTGTGTGTGTAATAGATCATAAAACAAAACAGACCAGATTGTTGGCATTATTTGGCAAACTATTTTGAATGGTTTCTAGCTGCCCTACTTTTTCTGGTAGTTAGCAGGTTGTTTATTTTTAAGTTTGTGCTTAGTTTTTCTTCTTATGTTAGAGTTCAAATACCATCATATTCTTTTCAGGTTCATCTGCAACGGAATGGGCACAGGATGGAGAATTTGCTAGCTGGTTAGATCAACAGATAGATACAGAAATTGCTCAGGAAGGCAAGAGATGGTCATCACACCCGCAACCTTCATCTGCTGGTTCTACTAATGAATCAAAACCTTTGTACAGAACTTCCACATATCCCCAGCAGCCATTGCAACAACAGCACTTCTCAGGTGAACCTATTCTGGTCCCAAAATCAGAGTTCACATCGTTCCCTCCTGGGGGTAGAAATCAGCAGGCTTCACCACACAGCCTGAGCATTCCTTCACTTTCTGGAGGAGCACAATTGCCATTCTCTGCCCCAAATCTGTCTCCTTTTTCCAATTCTAATCTTCATCGGCCTGGTTTACATCAGGTTCTGCACTATGGTGGAAATGCATCCCATGTTACCTCTCCTGGCCTTTCTTTTAGTAACAGGCCGCAAAAACATTGGGTTGACCATTCAGGACTATTGCATGTTGATCATCCAAGTTTATTGCACAGTGTGTTGCAGCAGCAGTTATCTCGAGATGGACTAATGTCCATGCAGTTGTTATCACAGCAACAGCAGCTGCAACAGCAGAGATTGCACCCATCTGTTCAACTACCTTTTGCTCATCTCGCTGCAATGCAATCTCAGATTTATGGTGCACACCATTCGTCATCACATAAAATGATGCTTGGTTTAACAGATATTAGAGAGCCAAAACATAAATCATCAAGAGGGCGACAAAATATGCGATCTTCGCAACAAGGCTCTGACACTAGTAGTCAGAAAAGTGATAGTGCTTGGTTTCAGCTTAGGTCAAAGTATATGACAGCTGAAGAGATAGAGAGTATTCTGAAAATGCAGCATGCTGCGACACATAGCAGTGACCCATACATTGATGATTACTACCATCAAGCCAGTCTTTACAAACGATCTGGATCAAGATCAAAGCACCGTTTCTGTCCTTCACAACTGAAGGAGGTTCCATCTCGATCTCGTAATAGTTCAGACCAGCATTCTCATATCCATATTGATGCAGTTGGGAAAATTCCCATTCCTAACATACGCAGGCCTCGTGCACTCCTTGAAGTTGATCCCCCTGGTAGCGATGATGGAAGCTCTGACCACACCTCTGAGAAGCCTCTGGAACAGGAACCTTTACTTGCAGCTAGAATCACCATTGAAGATTGCCTAGCTGTCCTTCTAGATGTAGAGGATATTGATCGGTTCTTGCAGTATAATCAACCCCAAGATGGTGGCAGCCATCTCAGACGTAAACGGCAAGTCCTACTTGAAGGTGTAGCTGCTTCACTTCAGCTTGTTGACCCCCTGGGCCAAAGTGGTAAAACTGCTGGTCTGGCATCAAAAGATGACCTTGTGTTCATGAGGATGGTTTCTCTTCCCAAGGGTCGAAAACTGATCTCCAAGTTCCTTAAGCTCCTATTTCCTTCCACCGAACTCACCCGCATAGTTTGTATGGCCATTTTTGGTCACTTGAGGTTTTTATTTGGTGGCATTCACCAAGATACAGGAGCAGCTGAAACAACTGTGGATCTTGTGAAGGCAGTTTCTACCTGTGTTAATGTAATGGATCTCCGGGCATTAAGTTCTTGTCTTGTTGCAGTTGTTTGTTCTACAGAGCAGCCTCCTTTACGTCCACTTGGTAGTCCTGCTGGGGATGGGGCCTCTGTTATCTTGAAGTCACTTCTTGAAAGAGGAACTAAATTATTAAGTGATCCACAGGCTGTTGCCAAGTGCAATGTGCCCAATTTTGCTCTTTGGCAGGCTTCCTTTAATGAGTTCTTTGATCTTCTTACAAAGTATTGCCTGCATAAATATGACACTGTACTACAGTCT
Source organism: Erythroxylum fimbriatum (assembly GCA_026770325.2). Lineage (NCBI taxonomy): Eukaryota > Viridiplantae > Streptophyta > Magnoliopsida > Malpighiales > Erythroxylaceae > Erythroxylum > Erythroxylum fimbriatum. Next base: position 18,111 of record JANZLH020000212.1, on the reverse strand, counting down.
GTCTATGCGAAGAACACTTGTAGTACTGAAGATATTGGTTCAGAGATGCGTGCAGCAACAAAACGTGAAATGCCTGTCGAGCTTTTGCGTGCATGCCTCCCTCATACTAATGATCGACAGATGGAACTTTTAAAACATTTTGGGCAGCCGCGCAATCCTGTTAGTGTATCAAATCCGCATTCAGGTAATAGTGGTCATATAAATTCTGAATCTGTGAGGAGTTGACCGAGGAAAGAACTAGAATGCTGTTATCAGGTAGCAGTTCTTTATTGGAGGAAATGTGCTTCAGCAGTTGGGAAGTGGAAGAGATGAACACTCTTATATATATATATATATAGATATATTGTGAGGATTAGTTTTAACAGTTCAGCTTTATGCATTGGATTATTTTCCTTTTAAGAATGTTAACAGAACTGCTCTTCTTACATGACTATACATAAATGTGTATCATAATGGAAAATGTTCAGGGGCTGACGGTGACCGGGAGTGATTTACTTCTGGGGGGGCGTTATTTTATTGCTCTTTTTTTGTAACACCTGGGAGTGACTGGTAGAGAATCTGAACCTTAGGGGGGGTAGCCAGTGTCCTAGCGAGGGATTAGAAATGTACAGTATGGTCATACAAAACCATCAGAACTTTGCTTTTCTTCTCAGAGATCCGTGTCAAGTTTAGGATGGCTGTGGACTGTCTCTTCAAAGATCTGGGTAGTTGAACCTGACATGCTTTGTAATGATTATTGTTTTTAGTTGTTTCAATAATGGATTGGAGGAGAGACATAAGAACAGTTTCAGGGAACTTGAACGACACTTGTCCCTCTGCTGCTCGTCTTTGGCCATGTTCTATGCAATTCCTTTGTCTACTAACTGAGATTAAATTGAATCAGTGTTTAGTGATCTTATTTTCTGCCTTTCAGTTATCCTTTTGCCTTGTGTCTGCAGCAGATATAGTCATTCTTTTTAAGAGAAGGCGTTCCAATGTTGTATTTTATATTGACAATAAAATTTCTTTATACAATTAATCGTATGAGTTTGTTTTTCAATCATGTGGATAAAGTCATATATTTAGTTAATCTTGGGGAGCTCATAGCCATATATATATATATATATAGTTAATTATATACTTTAAAGTAAATATCAGACCCTTAAAACAAGTTTTTTCTTGAAATTACTACATATTAGAAGTTTTATTAAAATTTTATTCGTAAGTTAAGGTTAAAACTTGATTTCTTTAAAGATATCTTTAAACATATATCTAAGATTTTTAATTTGATTATGGGATATTTGTACTAATTTTTTAATTTTTTTATTCTATCAAAAATAGTTTCTTTATTAAATAGGGTTAAGACGGATTATTTATATTTTTATCTAAATTTTATATTATCGGAATTTCTATTAAGAGATGTTATTGTTTTTTTATAAAGTTTTAAAAACTGAACCTAAAAATTTTGAATTGGCTAACTTTTTGGTTTAGTTTTTAATTTTTTAGTTTGATTTAGTTTAATAATATTT
>JANZLH020000210.1:0-19147 GCA_026770325.2 Erythroxylum fimbriatum | reverse complement strand
ATCAGACATTTCATTAACTTTCTTAATAAGTGTGCATTCCTCTAAAACGACACTTATTATGAATCGGAGGGAGTATTAGTGAAAGTCTTAAGGTAGAGATTAGTAAAATTCAAGTATTAAATTAAATAATTTAAATTGAAGTTAGATATAGCAATCTTAACTCCAATCAAAGCTAATTAAACATGGTTTAATTAATGTCCCTGATTATCCTTTAATATTTAGTAAAATCATAACATCTTCTTTTCTTTTCCTTGCCCTACTACCCTTTAAAGAGTCTTTAATGTGACCCTTTTGTTTGTCCTTTAAGTTGTCCAAAAGAGTTAGAAAATCAAGTCAAGTCAAGTCAAGTGGTGAATTCATGTCATGTGGATGTAACATGAAAAAAGCATGGAGAAAAATTAAAAGTAATTTAAGCGACAAGGTTTCAATGATTATACTTAAATTTAAAAAGTACCATTAGCAACTTCAGATGCTAATTACAGTACACTGCTCTTACTTACATTAGAGTATAAACTATAAACAAGTTTTTTTTTATGACATTATTGAATTTTTAAATAGGAGTTATCTGTGAATAAATTTCAATATTAAACATTAATTTATATGTGTAAAAATTATAAATTTTATTTGTAAATATTTTAAAAATCTTAAGCACACTCACATATGGAAAACGCACATGTGGTTTAAAATTACGCAACGACATATCATTTTAGTGAACAGTGAAGCATCGATACAGTCTCCAAGGTCAGTAAAATTAAAAGTTTTAGACTGATCTTGAGGTACATATAGTAAATGCTAACCAATTTCGAATGCGTGCATGCATTTATAATGGTAGGAACCAGTGAGGGAGAGGAGCCAGCAAGTAGGACCCGAAGGACTTTGCTTGCCCTCCATAGGACAAAGACATGCAATCCCTATATAGAAAGGCATTCAACACTAGGAGCGGTGATGGGTAGGACAGCCCGGACCTGTTGCTTTCCCAACTCGACTCAAGAATCGGGTCATTTGAAAATAAAGTTTATGTCAATTCTATTACAAAAATAACTTCTTTATTACGTAAGAATAAGGCTGTATACTATCAGACCTCTTTAAATTCTGCTTCTGTGCGAGACTTCGGTGATGAAATAATGTCAATTCGACAGAAAATATTCAATCTTGATCAGTTAATTTCGAATCGGATCGAATAACATCAAACTCGGATCGAATAACTTCAAATTGGACAAGAATTCCACCGATGAAAGCAAAAGCTAAAGGACACCAATAATATAGTTTCCAACTTTTGTCCTGCGTTGCAAGTTGGAAGATATGTTGTTACAAACAAAAAAAAACAAAAGCACACAGCTGTGATCCGCATCATGTACAAGCCCCAGTACTACTTTGATCATTAATTTTCATGGTTTTAATCAATGGGTTGTTACTTGTTACTCATTATGCTTCTCTTTGTTATCAAATTTTATCTCAACTAACCAAAATTTCAAATTAGAAAGTGCAAGGTATCATTAATTATTATAAATTATGATTTAAAAAATAAGATTAGGAGTAAAAATAGCAAGATTTGTAATAATTTTAAGTTTTAAAATGATTTTAAAATTTAAATATAAAATAGAATTCAAATTTGTGTGGCGCATTCTGACCTGAAATTATTGACAATAAAAGAGACACGGTATATATCTTTGTTGAATAAAGTTCGATTACGTTTCGAATTGTCCTAATTAAGAAAAGGAAAGTCAGCTGGACACATTGAAGTACTTAATCTTAATGTTGAAATTTATATCATCCACCAAAAAATAGTATTTGCTTCTAAAACTATATCAATTAACAGCAGAATAGGAGCAACCCCATTTCTAGTACCATAAATTGGGAATTTGGGATTGCTTTGCACGAGCTTCTACTCTAATAACCTCCTAGCTCTCAAGAAGTTGTCCAAGTTGAACCATTAACAGCATAATGCCTTTGCTTCAGTTTCTAAGAAAGACGACTCCTTTAGCTAAAACCTAACTCGTTTGTACTAAGAGCAATGAGCTTTATTTGACCCAAAAATTACATTCCGTAGAACAAAGTTAATTACAGAAACAAACAAAACTTACATAAGATAAAAAGGAAACTAGAGATCGATCATTGCAGGTTACTGAAACTCAATTTACATTGCATCAAGACCTTAAAACAATTCCATGCCAGTAGCAGATTCAAGTTCAAGCAGCAAACTCGAAGGTATTACCCCTGAAAGGTTCTCCAACATCTGAGGAGGGATGAACACATCATCAAAACGGTCGAAACAGAAATCAAGTGTTTGAGGTTGTTCTCTATTAGGATCCAGTTCCACCACTCTAGGGACCTCTTGTGCATGCTCATGATAATGATGACCATCATCATCATCAACAACAGCAGTCGTCCTAGTACCCTTTGATGCATCCGGAACCGTCTGATGATGGCCACCACCAACACCGTCACAGCCAACCATCTTACTGGGGTCAGGCAATTCTGCATCTTGGCCTGTGAGTTCTTGCACCAAAGCCCTGAATTCTGAGGCACTGGTCTTGAACTTCATAGGGTTGGATATGTACACAACTTTCATAGGCTTTTTCTTGATTTTGGTCTTTCTGGTACTTGTTTTCCTTCCCTTAACCATGTTGTTGTCCATGAATATGTGTAAGAGACAGACAAGGTAGTCTGAAATTCAGAGAAAGAGGAAGTTGGTGTGATTGTCACAGAGATTGGTGGGTTAATAGAAAGAGAGGAGGTGATGATGACGACGATGATATAGAGGCTGTTTCGTGGAAATGGGAGGGAAGTGACAGAGGATAAGGGAGAACGTACGGAACAGGAAACAAAGGCAAAGAGTTTTTTGTTTTAGAATAAAAGGAAACGAATAACAGGAAATTAAAATAAGATAAATATTCATCCCAAGCGCAAACCAAAGAGAGTAGCTGCCAAGCCCAACAATGTCCCTACTCGCTAGATACATGAAACCTTCTTTTCACCATTTGAACATTTGAACCGAATTATAATTTGAATTGATTAATTTAGACTTTTGAATAACCTATAATCTTAGTTGGACACGAAACTTTCTTTTCATCATCTGATCCAATTATAATTTGAATTGATTAATTTAGAATTTTATCCCTCGACTCAAGTCGGGTTAAATCGAATTTGGGCTGATTTATCAGTTCTATTTAACGGTTAGTTTTTAGATTTATTAAAAATTCTATATCAAGAGAAATTGGTGATGAGATTTTTTTTAATCTAATACTTTTCTCTTAAAATCAGTTATTAAAAGATTGACCCGATTCAACCTGTTAAGCAGTAAAAACCTTTAATTGACTAATTTTTCAGTTTAATTTTTAACTTTTTACTTCGATTTACTTTAATAACTCTTATTATTAAAAATCGATCAGTTTATTAAATAATTGATCAATTTTCATGAACTAGTTGATTTTTATAAACCAAATAGACTAATTAATTTTTATTTAACAATCTTGTTTTTCAATTAAATTTTAAATTTTTCGATAAATAAGGACAGTCTTCTTCAATAATGTTTCAAATCTTTAATTTTATTCAATCTTTAACTAGTTTTATAACGGTCTAATACTAGTAAATTTTTAAACCTTAAACCTCTTATCTTACTGGTTTAATTTTCGATCTAGTTTTAAAACATTACCTAAATACAATAAATGTGTAAAGAAATGATAGAAGAAGAAAATTAATGAGTTATACTAAAATACAATAAACTTGTAAAAAATTAATGTTTTATTAGAATAAAGTATTTAGATTTGTAGCTAGTTATCTTAATTACTTTCAACTTATTTTATAGTGTAAATAAAAATATTAAAATAAATTGAAAGATATAATTTTAAGAATTTGATTAAAAATTATCAACTTTATCTTAATTGATAATAAGATGATATAATACTAATGGACCTTGTTTTAATGAAGAAGTTTAAATCATATGCCTTTATTATAGTGATAGAGATCAAATACTAAGTATAAAAAATAATATGAACTAAAGAATAACTTGATTCTTTATTTTAATTAAAACTACTTATGATTTGAATCGAATTTTATTATTGTACATAATTTTCATTAGAGATTATTATTAATGAGGTTTGTTTTACTTATATTCACTCTTGATATCTTAATTAACAGAAATTAGTTTTTTCCATTTATTCCAATTGAAAATGTAAAAAGGATTAATTTTTTTAAAAAAATGAGAAGGACATCTTTAAGAGGAGATAAATGATTGGGATAATTAATCTTTCTAAGAGCGTGTGATCCACGCTCACAAGAAGCAAGTGAAAGAACCAAACGAAAGCATAGCCATCAGTGGATCATAAATTCCACAAGCAACTTTGTCTCGGTGACGTCATAAATATTTATGACGTCATCTTCCGAAGTCTCACTCAGATTGCTGAGCCTAGCCTAGGTTTGGCCGGACTATCGCACAGGCTCAAGTACATTCATCCAGATTCAATGAATTGAGTTAATTTTTTAAGATTTTGAATTAATTTAAAAAATCCATTTTAAATCTAAATTAAATGTTTAAATGTTGTACTCAAAATAATGTTTTAGTTTAATTTATTAAAATAATATTATCTTATATTTAAATTTTAAAAATTTAAAAATAAAATATTATTTCAAAAAGTAAAATTAAAAAAACGTAACTAATGTAAAACGCTTTTAGCCTTGTAGAAATCTGAAAAGGGTCATTAAGTAATATTTCATTTGTATTTTTACAAAAAAGTTGTCCTAGAGAAGTTGAGAAGTAAAATTAAATCAATATTAAATTTAATAACTCTAATTAAATTTATCACTTAATATTAAATTATTTATTTATTAAATAATTTATTACAATTGTAAAATTGATAAATTATTATAAATATCACATCTAAAAGTCAAATTACTAATTATTAAAAGAAGTCAATTACACTATTTTTACTTCTATACTAAAACTGTTCATCCGGGGAAGTTTATTATTACCATTTTAAGTAAAACATGATGAGCAATCATGAGCCATGAGCCATGACCGATCATAAGTCATGACTTTGAATTAACAAGCTCAATCGTACACATTAGTTCACACTTAATGGTCACATTTTGTAGCCACCCCTCTTATTAGTCCTCAAAAAACTAGAAGCTTTAAGGGATTGATTCCACAATTGATGGGTTGAATTTTGCCACAAGAAATGATCATCATCTAGAAGCAAAACCAATTTCAAAGAATCTAGATGGTGGAAAAATCGGTAACATTGTTGCTCAAGGCATAGGAAGATATTCCTTAAAAAGCTCAACCTTTTGTTAAGACTGTGGATTCATTTCTTGCACGTGGTTTGACTTTAATGATTCAGGAAAGTGTGTCCCAGTTACGCAACTCGTGAGGAAGCTGGCACTTGGACACCACACAAATGAGATATTTACTGGATAGAGTCAAGGGCAAAAGCTTGTCAAATCAACAACATTTAGTCATTTCAAAAAGCTTTACTCTTTCTGAATCAATCTCGCTGCTGGTGAACAAACTGTTAATCAATGATTAGTGGCATAATTCGTGAAGTAAAAACATTTTGAACACCCTGAGTTAAAATTCTCATCTTCATATGAGTTAAAAGGAGGATGTAACCCCTCGGTGCAGCTGTTTAAAATTTAGGATTAGGGTTTAATTTTTCATAAAGGACCTATACAATTCGAGCGAGAATTAATCTAGGTATAAATAATTTAAAGGTATTTTTTCATAATTAGGACCCTTATAAAATACCTTGTGGGCAAAAAATACAAGGAGAACATAACTTTTCACGTCTTAATTGTCCGGATCTCAACTTTTGTAAACCATGCACATTCGTTAAGTTATTATGGTGACTTCACTATTTAGTGATAATATATTGAAAATTTTATAATATGACTTTTTTGTTTTATTTTTTATTTTAAAATCTATTAACAAAAACAATAATTTAGTCAAAGTTTCGCTAAAATGCGAAATTTGATAAGGTTTAATAATGCGCAACTTTACTCTTATTTAATAAAAATACTATTTTTATCACTTATTAATATAGTATTATGTATTTATCACGTAATTTTTATCATATTTTGTTAATTTTCATATATTTTTAATTTAAAGTAATAAAATACTAAAAATAAAATAGAAAGACATATGTGATAATTAAATAATTTTTTAAGTACCCTTTATGGTTTTTGATGTATTAAAACATACTATTTACTCTTTAACTTGTATTACTCTTTTGTTGTCACATTTACATGTGGGTCTACCGGAAATAGCCTCTCTACTATGTAGGGGGTAAGGCTGCGTATATCAGACCTCCCCAGATCTCGCTTTATTGCGGGACTTCAGACTGAGTGTGATGATGATGTATTAAAACATATTAGTTAATTTTATATTTATTTATTTATTAGCTAATATGTTTTAATACATCAAAAACCATAAAAGGGTACTTGAATAGATAACAATATGTAACAAAGAACGTAGGAAATAAGAGAAAGAGGAGGAGAGGAGGACGATGAGTTTTGCTTAAGGAGTAGCTAAGCTACAGTTGTAACGAAAATATCTATATCAACCGAACCGCCTTTCAAACCGAGCAATAAATTATACACACATCAATGCTAAAGTGTGGCTGAAGCAAAGGGAAGCGTTATCTTCAGGATAGGCAGTAGCTTGACAAATACTATTTTTGGATTTAGTAATTGAATGAGCTTATCATATGAATAATTTAGATTGAGTTTGGGTTATATTTTTCTTAATCCAAATCTTGTGTCATTTTGATATTTAATTAAGTCGATTTCGAGGTTAATTAAATTAACTTTCTTAATTTAAATCTAAAATTAATTTAATTTAAATTTTTATCCATTAACTTAAATTAGACTCGGACCTATCTACCATCCTTACAAATTAAGGTTGTTGCAAAGTTTCAAAGTCTTGGTATCTATCATGTGGTTGTATCATCATTGTCAACTTTTTTCCTTCAACGATCCAAAATCCAAGTGGAGTGCACTACAGTTGGTTATTATCCAACTATGCATCTTTTTCACTCAATTTTCAATGTGCTCTTTCATAAGAGATCATTTTTTTAATTGATCTAAGTAAGACATTATGTCCTCTTCATCATCTCAATTTTGGATTATTTCAAGTAGAATAAATAATGAAGAACAAGTATTAAAAAGCTATGTTTTAAAAACCAAACCGATTCGGCCGGTTTAATAGTTAAAACCCTGAACCAGCTAATTTTTTTATTCGATTTAGTTTAAAAATATTTTTTGTTAAAAACTGATCATTTTATTAATTGATTGACAAGTTTTCATAAACTTATAAACGAAAATAAACTGATTAATTTTTATTTAACACTCTTTTTTTAATTAAATTTTAACTTTTTATGGGTAAGGATAGTTTTTCAATGATTTTTAAATTCTTGAATGTTATTCAATTTTTAATCGATTTTATGACGATTTAATACTAGTTCAACCTTTTAAATCTCAAACTCTTGTCTTATTGATTTAAGTTTCAGTCTAATTTTTAAAACATTGTAAAAAAGAAGAGTTTTTTTGGTCCAATTTAACATAATGATTAGCTATAATTGAAGCTCAAGTTGAGTTGCAAAATATGAAGTATCTTCATGCTCCTTAATTTCATGATTTAAACTAATAATGTTTACTCTTTTAATTTGTAAAGATACCACTATATTTTGGATTGATGACATAAAAGGGTACGAGTATCTCTACATCTACTAAGACTTGGGTGTAATTAAAGTAAGGGTATTATTGTGTATTTTAACTTTTGATATACACCAACAAAATTTCCAACATATCTAGAAGGCAACCTTAGTAATACCAACAAAAATTAAATAAATGTATATTCAGATTATCTACTTTGGAGGAGTGCGCAGGACATAGGTGAAGAGTGTGACTAATTCTTAAGACAATTCTATAGGGCCTCAAATAATTATTGGGCTTGAGTTCTTTTCGATTGTTCTTTCAAGTCCAGTCTTTATATATATATATCAAAGTCCAGTCTTGGGTTTAAGTAAACAAAACTGTACTCCTCTCCATAAGTTAATTAGCTTATATATTTTCTTAAAATTTATTTTTTTTAGTAGAGATAACTTTTTTGACAGCTAAAATACAGCTTTTTAAGAAGCTCAAATTTGGAGCTTCTCAAAAAAATACTTTTTCAGATTAATTAATGAACTTATTTCTTAGTTTCTTTTGCCATTATATTTTACACATAATTCTCACAATACTCACAAACACATATTCACGTTTATTTTGAAAATTATATAATATTATTTGACTTTTTAATACGTTTTAATATTTATTTTTGATATTAGTTTTACTTAAGTTATAATCCATATAAAAGATTTGGTTAAACATATTTTCATTTATGTTTCATATGATTTAAAATTATATAATAATTAATATATTGTATTTTGCATGTTGTTTTATATACTTTAAATAATATTTATGTGCATAAATTATTTTTATTACAAAATAAAATATAGTTAAAATTAAAAGTGTTTTTTATTTTTATGTTGTCAATTTGTCTACTGTATGAAGCTATTTTAAAAAGGCTCTTTTTTAAATGACAGCCAAACAGACAACTGACTTCTTATAAAAGCTCTTATCAGAAAAAACTCTACTAACAAAAGCTCCACTGATAAAAATTCTACTAGTATAAGCCTATTCAAACAGGCATGAAATCATCTTACTCCATTTAGAGCGTTCCAATCTTATACTATTTAATTTTATTTATACATTTATATAAGTCCTACATAAATATGTGGATGAGATTTAATTAAACATGACAAGAACTGGTTTATGAAAACAGAGTATCTGGTCCACATTGCTAATCACTCGTTTTGGTCAAACTTTCTGTTAAGCAGCTGCTTCCATGTGGTGTTACAATAATGGAGTCCCTAAACACACGGTTTGATAAAAAATATATTATATTAAGTTGTTTATATTATTCTTTGCTTGCTTATATTTCTATTTCCTTTCTTGTTGTTTTCTCTTTAATTGTTTGAATCATCAGTAGTTGAAAGTTAAATCCTCTATACTTAAGTCAAAAAGGAGAATAGTTAAATAAAAACGACCGTGAATCAATTAGATCATGTTAAAATGACGTTATTTTAGTATAATTAACTAAAACGCCTTTCTTTTGAACTTAAAATTTTTAAATCTCAGAACTAAATAGATGTTATCTTAAATAATTAAACTAAAATCATGTTATATTGAGCGAGAAAATCTAAGTTATTGGGTCTTTCAAATTAGAATTCAGGCGACAAGTCCATCTTAAACCTAATCCTGTTAATTTTAAACTAAGTCGAACCCGATCAAAATAGGTCATAATTCTCGTGTTTATTATTGCATGCTTGGTAATGAATGAAATATTAATTAAAGAGTAAAAGTATAATTTAATAACATCTAAAATTAAAACATGTGATTAAAATTGACCTTTTTTTCAAGATAATTCTAATTCCTAAAAATTGAGAAATTAGGATTCAAGCCCTAATAATCATTGACTAATAGTTTGTAACTATTGATTTCTTATTTGCATTAATCAATCACTCATTCTAGTAATCTCGAAAGCTATTGTCCCATTTCAATAATTTATTTGGATAAGCGCCACTTTTGAAAATTTCCCTAACCTTTTTTCAACACTATTTGAGATTTTGACTCTCTTTCATACTTGAAAATGATAAGATTGGCTGAATCTAGCAGCCACCCTTTTGGAATGGAAAGTTAGAAAGTGTTATGAACAATGTGAACACACGAAACTTCCTGTGGTGTTTCTTAATTTGCATTTCTCATTATCATAGCCTCTAAGTATTACTCTCCCACACATGCTTCCACCAAGAAGAGTTAGTGTTTAATGATAAGACCCCTTTTAAAAGTCCTCACCTAACCAGATAGATTTTGACTTTGACTGATGATCTTGTCATTGTATAAGCTCAATTTATAGAATTCTTCCAATTCAATATCATTTTTCTCAAGAAAAAATAAAGATAGAAAACATTATCCAAAGAAATGGTGTTAAAAAGGGTTAGCAAGATAGTTCTAACTCGATCTTAATTAGAGTAAATGAGTAAAATCTATTTTTAATCCGATTTAAACTAAATTCAAATTGAAAAAATTATTTTTCATACCTTAGATATTGAGCTCGAACTAAATAATATCATTATTTATAAGTTTAGTAAAGTGACATCATTTTATTTTATAAGTGATTCATCAATCGAGTTTTGAGTTTTTTAAACCACATAAAATAGGGACGAATTAAACTGATATCATTATCTACATATTTAATTTAGCATTAAATAAAAGATGCTTCAATTAACATATCATGTAAAATAATTGCAATATGTTACCATAATCGTGGTTGATATAAATGCAATAATTTAAGTTCAACAATAATATTTATTGCTGCAAAGATCCCAATTAGGTCCCGAATCATAAGCTCATTAAGATCACTTGCTATGTATCAACGAGATTTTGCTTAAAACTGAGTAGTTGTACCTCATCATATCTACAAGGAGGGCAATCGGTGTGTTGATTGGCTTACCAATGCTGCCGCTTATTTTGAGTTAGGAATCACCATTTTTGATACTGCACCTATGGGGTGCCTCTTATTCTTTTTAGAAGATATGTCTTAGGCTTGTTTCCCTAGATTAGTCGTATAATGTGTTTAGTGTTTTTTTTTCGTTTTATGCAAAAAAAAAAAGGAGAAAAGAAGAAGAAAAAAAGAAGAAGAAGAAGATAGTTGGAGAATTTATTAAGAAACTATTAATTTTATTTTACAAATGAAAGAATAATTTAAGAGAAGACCACACAGTATTTTGGATTGGATAAGGTTGAAGATCCAAAATTTTATTGTTAGGTTCAAAACTTGAAAGTACCTTTCTTGGCTAACAAAAATTTTAACAAATAGGGGTAAGAAAATGCCAACTTGGAACACAAAAATGGAAACAAAACTAACTGCAGCAGATTTGAATGATTTGAACGTCATTCACTGGCTCCTAATTAATGAGAATGAAAGAATCCAAAAACCACCAATAAATGCAACTCAAACTTCAAGGTTGGCTATGTTTGTCAATGTTTTTGATAAAAGCTGGGGAGGGAAGTTCAGTGCATATACCATAAAGTAACAATATTTTCTGTGCATATACCAAAACATATCATTTCATTTTGGGTGTGCTATATTATATATATTTGTTTGCAAGTACGAAGGTAAAAGTCAAAAAGATTCAGTTTTTACCTTTCAGCAGAGGCTCTCTATTTAGGGTTCTCTTTGGGCTGTTCTTAAGGTTTTTGCTTCTGGGTATTGCTCAGTTGGTCTTAATTCAGTGCTTTAAGCACTATTTCTTGGGTTTGCTTTTCTGGGTTGGTGTTTTTTCAGTTAAAGATTGGAACTTTGTTCAGAGTCATTGTTGTTTTAACTTCAGTAGTGATTGGGTTGGTTCGATTTGTTTTGAAGTTTTTATTGGCATATATTGACCTTTTGAGCTGTTGGGTGTGCAGACAAGCAGTGTTTTGCTTATTGTTTTAGTACGTGGGACTTTGTTTCTGCTGATTGTTTTGTTTAATGATCTTGGTTGGTGGGCTTTTGTTTTTCTTCCTCTTATGGTGTGTTTTCTGCTATAATTGCATGGTATTTATGGTGAAAAGATGTTAATTTTCCTTGTATTTTGTGAAGTAGGAGAGTTCGGTTCTTGAGCTTATTGATTGATTCTTAGAGGGCCTGTTCACTTTGACAAGTTTTTCTGTCCGCGGTGAAATTGGTGATGATGAAGTTGATTAATGGGTAGTAGGGCAGCGGGTGTTGGTGCACAAAAGAACAATAAAGCTGTGGCTAACATGCCAAGCTTCGTTCCTCCAGAACCTGCTTCAAATTCCAAGTGAGTTTCCTCATGTTAGTCATGTTACTTGTTGATTTTGCTGTTCTTTTTTTTTTTCAAGTTCTCTGATCTTTCTTATAACTTCCCTTTCCCGTTTTCATTACCTACCTACCTGCTTCCTTCATTTCATTGTTTTATGGGACCTATGCATTAAAAAACTATGGGTGGAAGCCTAATTCTTTAATGGACTATTTCTTTCTTTTTTGTGATCCTAGAAATTTTTGTATTTCAGTTGTTAATACTTTAAAACTAGCAGGCTATCGCAAGCAACGTGCATGACTGTGTGGGTGATAAAGTGATTTATGTTTACTGGAATACTTTTGGCTGCTGTCAAGTTGTTTTTATCATAATTCAGGCATGAGAGAGCAAGGAAAGTAATGGTAGTGTTATTGCTATTGTTCTACAATGTCAAGGATTTATTTTGGCTCCCACATGTAAATTCATTTTTGAATCTCCAATTAGTGTTAAGCCGAACCATGTTTTGCTCCTTTTGAATGTTAAGTGATCAATAAAATAGAGCAAGTGACCTTTTCAACTGATTCCAGGGTTCCTTTCTTTGAAGTTTTTCTTGGAATTGTGCCCAAACTATTACATTGTTTGTCAAGGGGGTTGTTTGTGGCGGTTGAATTTCAGTCCTGGGAACAATTTTGAATTAATGTTTTATATCCTATGTATAAATTAAACCTTTATTTTGCTGCATATTTTTCTGGCTTGGTACTTAATATTTCTCATAATGTATGATTTGCAGTGGGGCAGAATCGAATACTGTTCGTTATTCTCAACTTTCAGACTTTGGAACACTTGAGCCATCTCTTGGATTTCGTATAGAAGATGCTGTTGACCTTAGCAGAAGTACATAATATTTTCATTTTATTTTTTGTAGATTTTGTCTGAATTAGCGTCTCCTGTATGATATTTGATAAGTTTGTTATGAGGCATTATAACTAAATGTTGCTCTTGCCCCATTACATTTTTGTTAATTTGTTGCCCTAGGGCACAACCCTGTCTCAAGTCTTTCCATGTCTGCTAAGTATATTCTTGTCAGTTACTTGGTGCGTTCACTGAAGCCTAGACTTATCCTTATAAGAGTTTTTATCTCTAACTGGCCATCATCATAGAAAAAATTTATCCTTTATGCAATTCACTGTAATTATGCATCGGTCATACTAGTTCAATGAGGTCCGGAATGAATGCGTGAGTTGTAACTAGCAATCAGGGAACTGTCATACCGATTGTGTTTTGCCATTTTTCCCCATTTAAGATGGCATCTTTTTCTGGCATCAACTCTTGACATCCTTGTTACTATGGTTTCAGATCCTGTGTTTAATCAATTAAAGTCAAGCAGCCAGGCATTCAGTACTGGTGTCCATTTTGGCACTTTGAATAAGGTGAACCTTTGATTTATGCTGTTAAAAATTTGCATATTTATAGGTGAAATAAATGCGAGTATCCCTGAAAGCTCAGTTCTCCTTGCCTACTAAGTCAGTTCCCCTTTGTATATCAGTCACTTGCTTCTTCTGATATACGTCAATCAGCTGCTGCTATGGAATCCCAGACATTGTCATTGCAAAAAGAATCGCAACCAAATGCAATTTCTATACCTGGGAATCAGCCAGAGAACTGGGGAGAGATCAATGTAGCAGATGCCAGTGGAACTGATGGCTCAACAGAAGATACTGAAGAGAAAAATCAAAGGGTGATGTCTTGATGTTGTTATTCTGCATCCTTTACTTTCCTCAATACTTTATTAATCTATATATTCAAGTGGGCACCGCTTACTCTCTCTATTCTGGCCTTTAATATGTATTCTCCAGTGACATATGCTTCCCAGTTTGTATGCTGCTGAAAATATAGTTGTCGGTTGTAACTTTAGCAATTTATGTGTGCAGTATGAAATAGGCCAATTAAATGCAGCTGTGGTGTCCGATTCCAGTGATAAATCAAAGGAGAAAACAACGGATCAGAAGGTCTTATGATTTATTTTTTCTTACATTTTTTTAGGAAGATATCTACTGATGGTGGTATTAAATTCATTTATGCTCTGTTCTTTGTTATTGTTTGTGCAGGCATTGCGTAGGCTTGCACAAAATCGAGAAGCAGCTCGAAAAAGTCGTTTGAGGAAAAAAGTAGGTCCAATGTGATATTGAATTATTTTCCATTTTTAGATTGGATTAAGCTTTGATGATTGAGGACACATGCCTTTTCCTTTGTGCAGTTTTCATGTCTAGTGTTTCTGAGCTTCTTCACTTTCTTTTCCCTGTTACCAGGCATATGTACAACAGTTAGAAAGCAGCCGGCTGAAGTTGACGCAACTTGAACAAGAGCTACAGCGAGCACGCCAACAGGTAAACCGATCTCTCCTTCATTTTTATGGTACCTGTTGTTAGTTTCATCTTTTTTATATTGGGCTTTCAGCTTGTTTGCAACGTGTACAAATTTATACAAGTATTTAATCTTTCTTGGTAGGGTATTTTCATCTCAAGCTCTGGAGATCAATCACATTCAATGAGCGGAAATGGTACTTAATTTATTTTCTGTCCTCCTCTAATTAACTGTTTCTGTTTTTCGTAGGAATGGCAAATCAATCACATCTGATAATAGCAATACCAAGTGCTCATGAACTCTAATTGACTTCATATCCTGTAGCATAATGCAATTCAGGAAAGCTGAAACTAGTTATTGGGATAATCTAGGTGCTTTTGTGTGTACTTCCTAGAGACTTGTGTGTTGTTTCATAAAGATGTTAATGAAAATATGCCAAAGTACAACAGTAATTTTAAATAATCTTGTGACCATTCTAATTCTACAAAATGTGAGGGGTATTGAAGAAGTTTTATATTATGGAGACTTCCCTACTGAGTTAAACCATTGTGACATCAGGAGTGTATGTGAATTTGATTCTGATTAGAAGAACAGCCTATATTTCCTAAAAACTGATATAATTCATAAACTTGGCGGTTGACATGCCATCTCATCCTACCTTAAAACTTTACTGTGGCAACCATGCAGACGTTTTCCAATGGACTATGGATGCATCTGAATGGCCATGGAATAGTATGAGATTTTTTTCTTGTAAATATGTTCAAATAGGGATTTGATACTTTATTCTGACTAAATTTTTATCTAAAGCTAATTTGGTAATCAATTAGAATTACTTGGAACAAGCCACCATTCTGTCATTTAGACACTGAAAGTATGTCTTTTTTTTCTCTCCCAAGGTTCAAGTCAACATTTGGACACTCCAGATCTTTTTTTTTGCTGCTATGCTTGAGGAAGAACAAGGGTCTTATTAGATGCATTTCCCTTTCTATCTTGTTGATATAGTGTTGATCAGTAACCTTTTTCTTTATTCATCTTTGTTTTACAATTTTGGTTTGCTATTAGTAGAAAATCGTTAGGTACTCTGAAATATTGATGCCTTTTGTGTTGATTCAGGCTTCTATCTATTTGACAACGAATATATTTTGCAAATTACCACTGACTGCACTAGTTTTAAGTTTCTCCTGCTCAACCTATGTTTTATTGTTTAGTTTTCCTTGTTATGTCGATTGCTAGAGATACCATGTTATTCTACATAACTAACATATTGGTTTATGGATTCTGCAGGTGCCTTGGCATTTGATGCAGAATATGCACGGTGGTTAGAAGAACATAACAAGCAGATAAGTGAGCTCAGAGCTGCTGTCAACTCACATGCTGGAGACACTGAACTACGCACCATAGTTGACAATGCCTCTACACACTTCAATGACATTTTCAGGTTGAAAGGAATTGCAGCAAAAGCGGATGTTTTCCACATCTTGTCAGGAATGTGGAAGACACCAGCAGAGCGGTGTTTCATGTGGATTGGCGGCTTTCGTTCATCTGAGCTCCTGAAAGTAAGTTTATTAACTACTGTTTTCTTTAAACTTGTTATCTAATTTTGTTTAATTTTCTTGGTCTAGTTTGACTGCTTGAGTGTTATATAAGCTAAAGATGGATGAGAAGAATTCTCCTCTTTTCTGTCCTTCTGCTTGGTGGTGGTTTTACTGATTTGATCGTACGTGTTGGGAGACATAATAGGTGTCCTCAGTGTCTACGAAAATATATTATGTAGTTGAAGTTTTGCATTTTGTGACAGTAAAATCTTTTATGATAGATCTCTAATGGGACACTTTTTACAGAAATTTTGATATCTCGTACCTCGTGCCTGTTTTCTTATCACTTGATGATTTACAAATTAGAAGTAGGGATTTCATGTTCTGTTCCCCAAACTTAAATGCTATCCCCAATGTCGGTGCAGCTTCTCGTCAATCAATTAGAGCCTCTTACTGAGCAGCAGGTGATGGCCATTTACAACTTGCAGCAATCATCCCAACAAGCTGAAGATGCTTTGTCACAAGGGATGGAAGCATTACAGCAATCTCTGGCTGAGACCTTGGCCAATGGCACAGCTGTCTCAGATTCATCTGGGAAGGTGGCTAATTATATGGGTCAAATGGCCATGGCCATGGGAAAGCTAGGAACTTTAGAGGGATTCCTGCGACAGGTAATCTGTTTAGACATTTTTAGCTATCTTTATCGCCTTTTTATGTTGTACGTCCAGAATATTCGATTCGTAAAAGCTAAAACTGCTGTGCAAGGTGTCTTTTACTGTTGAAATCTATCCTGATAACCAGGCACCAAGTATTTCAGATGTTGGAATAAAAGCATCCTTGTAATGTCTTAATTGCTTCCTCATTTGCTTCGGATGTTTACGGAGAAGGAGAATTCTGATTTGGCAGTTTTTTTCTTCACGATAGCTGTCGATAAATGATATCTCCAAACTACAATGACATTCAGAAGCATAAGAACTTCTATGTTATTTTCATAGTTATCAGCATGTTAAACATCAAAGAGACCGGTCATCGCAATTGTTGCTTTACCTCTATTTTTGGAATCCTATTATTTACTGCACCAACCTTCACCTGTCTTTTTGTCTTGGCATTGGTCAGGCTGACAATCTGAGGCAGCAAACACTAGAACAAATGCACCGAATATTGACAACCCGACAATCTGCTCGTGCAGTTCTCGCCATATCCGACTATTTCTCTAGGCTTCGAGCTCTAAGTTCTCTCTGGTTAGCACGACCAAAGGAATAAAAGGGATAAATCAGCCATTTTAGATACCTTGATTGCTTAAGGGGATCATCAGCCTCCATTTTTATCAGCTTCTGGTTATGGTTAAATACTGGTTTGGAATGGCGCTGCTTGTTCTACAAAGTCATTCAGCAGACACAAAGCATTGTAGTGAATAGCTTTGTAATTATAGGGTCATATGCTGGAGATGTAAGATTATGTGTGTCAAAATAGGTGTTGCATTTGGTTATGTTAGTGACCAGAAAGAAGGAGAAGGAAAGGAACTTTACAATGGGAATAATTTGATTCAGTCTTGATGTTTTCTGGGGACTATCAGGAGAAAATAGGGAGTGTTGTATGTAACATAGGTTATAGCTTAACCTTGGAATCTGTAATACCAGCAAATCTAATTAAAGCATTGTGATAATTAGAGTTGGTTCATTCCTTTTGCAGGGGAATAGTTTTTTATTTATCTCACATCATTTTTAATGAATATAATATTATAATAATTGTATGTTAAATATATTATATTACATTATATTTTAATGAATCATTTTTATATTATATTATATTTTTTTATAATATATATTAACCTGTGCTTAATAATACATCAAAAGATGATAATATTTGATCATGTGAATTTATTTTCACATCTAACACGTATACATATATATAGATATTAATTTTATAAAAATGTTTATTTAGAATTTACGTGTTGTTTGGTTCAAGGGAATAGTAATTCTATTCTTAACATATTCCTTTCTTGAGTATTATTAATCATGTATTTGGTTGGAAACAAACGCAGAATACCCAGAAGTATCGATTCTTACGAGTTGTTTGGAAAGCTTTGAATTGAATTCATTAACAAATTATATTCAATTACATTAATGAGATTAAATTCAATTATTTAATATGACATTTTTACCCTTAACTATAAAATAATCTTATTAAATAATAAACATTCACACTTACATAGAGCACGTTATAAACATCAATTTCATTATACAAAAAAATGTAGACAGGATAAGAAAATAAAAGGAGAAGCTAAATCGAACGATGGATCTAAATGAGAACGATAATCATAGACAGAAAAATAAACAAGGAAAAGACACCCATAAATAGGGAAAAGAGAAAACTTGGATATAGTGGAAGGTGCTGATTTGTGGAGGTGTTGTTCCGTTTCTTGGTGGGAGGGGCTGGTTGAGGTGAGAGGAGCTGCTTGAGATGAAGAAATATATGGTAGGATTAGATGGGTATTATTAGAAGGATATTTTCAACATTCAAAAGAAGAATTAAAGTCCCAACTTGTAATTCAATTCCGATACTTTTTTTAAGTAAATTCAATTTATAAAGGATAATATTGAACCCATCCTTTTTTTTCTGTTTCCAAACACTTAGCCTTTGTTTGGATGGAAGGAAAGCAAGGGAAAAGAAAAGAAGATAATTACATTTCTCTTCATTTCCATTACTTGGACAAAAATAAGTAAAGGAAAAGGGAGAGAATGGAGAGGAATATGAGAGAAATTTAGACCAATTTTATTTCACACCAAATTGGTAGGAAAGGAAGGGAAATTCAAGACAAGACAACTCTAATATAAGTAAATTACTATTGTATCCTTATTAAATCTAACAAATAAAGATAAACAAGTTTTATAAACAAGGGCATAAAGGTCTTAAAAAATTTTCTTCCATTCAATTTCCTCATTTGATAAATTAAGAAAACAAACAAGAGAAAGGAAATCGCATTTTTCCTCCATTCTTTTTCCCTCAATGTTTCCTTTTCTTTCCCTGGTACAAATAAGAATTCAAACAAAAGCTTAAATTGAACTCGATGCTGCAATTGAATTCAATTTGGACCGTTCCAAACAAGCTGTTATTTTTAAGGAATAGGTAAAACTAACAACCACCTATCTTTATCTAATCCACGAATACCTATTCTAAGTACAAATTTATCCTTCTTCAAGTTCGTGATTATCATCTCTCCCGAAACTTCTTCCTCTTCTTCAAGTTCGTGATTCCCTTCTCCAGTTCCTGATTCCAGCGTTCTACGATTTCCAGATTCTAGGTAAGTTTTGATGATGAAGATTTATTGGTGTTTTGTGTCGATTGGTAGGATTTTTCATTGATGTTTGTCTCATGCATTTTCTGTGAGTTTCTTGGTTTTGAACA
>JANZLH020000209.1:0-22894 GCA_026770325.2 Erythroxylum fimbriatum | reverse complement strand
ATGCCAATTCAATTTCTACTACTATAAGCATCTCAATTGGACACAAAATCAGTCCCTATATCCTTCCTACATTCACTTAGACCAATCTTCAAAATTTGGCAGCATGAAGCTCTACATTCCTATGCAAAATTAGTCATCAAAATCCAATCAAAATCAAGCTAAACATTCATTCAATCCTACTACTTCATCAAGCCATTCCTAACATACCCTTAAACCCACCATTTCAAGCAATAATTCTCATCACATTAATGCATCAAGGAGCATAATAAACACACCAAAATTCCCATTGAATGCATCTACCAACATGATTCATGAAGTACATATTTAAAGCATCATTAAAGCATAATTTAAAACTCACCTAATTCAAGCTCTTCACTTCTTCACTTCTTTCAATTCTTTCTTTACTACTCTCACTAATTACTTCTTCTAACACCAAACAAGTGCAAGCTTTCCATGGCAAGAGAGTAACTTGGTTTCAAGAAGGAGAACTCTTGAATTTTTGGAGGAAAGGTGAAGTAAAGAGAAGGAATCGATGGGGGGAAGAGTAAAATGGAGAGTTGGTTTTCGGATGGGTATGAAATAACCCACCAAAAGCTCTTTTTATTCACTTACCAAAGCAATAACCGAGAGAGGCAATGGCAAAACCAAGGATGATAATAATGAGACATTAAATGGAGTAGAATGGTGGCAAGCCATGATTTGTCTAATAAGGAGAAGAAAAGTCAAACCAATCAACATTTTGATAAAACAAATTAATCCCAAAACCATAAAACCTCACCCAAATTTCGGTTCCCACAAACTTTAGGGATCCATTTATGGGTCCCACCATAATAAGTAATAGGTAAGTACCAAATAACAGTAGAAAATCAACCGGTTCGCCACTTGGCGATTTTTTTCTGGTCCGAGAATTTTCTCCGGAAAAATCCAGAAAAATTCCTAAAAATCCCTTAAAATATAAAACACACTTTGGATCAGTCAAAATAATTTTTGAAACACAGTAAGTACGTTAATCTCAATAAAATTGCCTTAGGCACAAAAATCGGGAATATCATGTATGCATGTACAGTCAGTCCATGTGCACAATTGCTACTGTGTATCAATCCTATTATGCATGAACAGTACTAATTAATCCCTACCAATCCCATCCTATGACAAATGTACTATTTTACCCTTCCAGTAGGGGGTGGGATGTTACAATCCTGCTGTGACGAGTTTTGCAACAAATTTGTTATCATTTCAGTCTTTATTACGATGAAGAAAGAGTTTAGGCAAATATTTACAAGTGATAAGTGAGTTGTATCTCAGCATGTTAGGTCTTACCACTTCAGTCTTTTGTTACGATAAAGAAAGAGTTAAGACAAATATTTATAAGTGATAAGTGGGTTGCATCTTAGCATGCTAGGCTTAATGCTAGAGTGGAGGTTTCCAAAATTATACTGGAAGATAAAGAATTTTGGTCTTAATACCAATTTGTTATCCGTGTTTGTGAGCCTTTGGTGAGGGTGCTTCGCTTAGCTGATAGTGAAGCAAAGGCAACAATGAGATATTTTTATGATGCCGTGGAAAGGGCCAAAAAAGCAATCAAGGCCAATCTGAAACATATGCATTCTTTATACACATCGTATCTTGCAATCATCAATAAGAGATGAGAAAGACAACTTTCTTCTCTGTTGTTTGCAGCTGGGGCGTTTTTGAATCCTAGTGTATATTTCAGACTAGATTTTACAAATAAAGTTGAAGTTAGTAGAGGAATGTTATTCACTATTATAACAATTGTTGGCCATGAAATGATGCAAGATCCTTTAAGCTCATAAACAGAGCTTTATAAGTTGTCTTCTGGGGATTTTGGATTGTCGATTGCTATTCGACAAAAATCAAAACTTTATTCAAGTATTAGTTGTTTCCTTTTTCTTATTTGTTGAAAATTAATTATAGCTTTATTTTGTTTATATCGCTATTTTTGTTATTTTATAACTTACAGTTTCTTGGTGGGATCAATTCGAAAGTGGTGTTCCAGATTTGCAAAGGTTTGCAATTCAAATTTTAAGTCAATGTGTCAGTACAACAGGCTGTGAACGGAACTGGAGCACATTTGAATTCATTCATTCTAAGAAAAAGAATAGATTGGAGCACAAGAGATTGAATGACTTGGTATTCATTTGTTACAATTTAAAGCTTCGGGAAATGTATGTTATTATCATTATTAATTTTGATATAATTTCTATTAATTAAATTTTATTATTTACTAGAGTCTTAATAGCACCAGTAGTTCAACAAACCTAATTTCTATTGATAATATCGATCTTTTGGGGGATTGAGTTTATGAGGAATCATATTTGGTATATGTGAATGACTTAGAACATAATCTTGGTTAGGAAACATTGACATGTCATTGGTGCATTGAATTTGAATGATGATGATGATGAGGATTTTGTACCAAATGATAACTGGAGTCAATGTAGTTATAGCGGGTATCCTATTGTAGATGATTGAATGAATTTCCAGGTTTTTGTTTTCCTCTTCTTTAAATTTTACTTATATTTGATGTATATGTTAAATTATATAAATGTAATGTAATTATAAATGTTTTTGTTACAGGTTTCACTTCTAGTTGGTTGGTTTCTCATCACAAACTCTTGTCGTAAATTGTAATAGTTTGAGAGTTAAGGATATTTATTATTCTTTTTATTGGATATTTTGATATACTTATTATTTACTATATGATGAATTTGTAATATTTTAAATACTTTGTATTGTTCTTAATTTTATATTTGTATGATGATAATTTTCATTTTTCATATTAATTGTGGTTATTATTTATATGTGAAATATAAAAAATTATTATTATTTCATATTAATTGTAGTTGTTATTTATTATTATGATTTTTGGAAGCATGGTTGATGTAAACTTATAAAGTATATAGTACAAGAGTACAATATGACGATGGATTATTTTGTAATTTCTAAAAAAATTTAAGGGCTATTTTATAAATTTAAAAAAATCACTTGAAACAATACTTGGTATTTACCGGTACTGGTATACTATCGTATCAGAACTCAATCTAGTACCAAGTCTGGCACGGTATTCGCAACATTGGTTCAGGTTGTAATTCTTCTAGAAGAGGTGAGATGAATGTATAACGAAGATTGAAATCATTAAAACCGTTAAGTAGATAATATCTTTCCGTCATATGTTGGAAATGTTTATGTAGATCTTTTCTGTCTAAAGAACAACACTTCATTTCAAAATACTCTTTCATGGTTTGTTTGTCAATGAGCTGAAAATCTCCAAAGAATTTTTTGCGGATGACTTCAAGAAGAATTCCTGTAGATGTTACCTGAATATACTGGAGATTGTGATAGTCACCTAGACTTTGTCGCCATTTTCTTAATGTACCAGTAAAACTTGAGGTAAATTTAGATAAGATATCTTATAAGGGATTATTAGGTTGAGTCATCTGTAAATTGATCCAAGCTCTAAATTCATAGAGAAGATCTAGTTGAGTCATCTGTAAATTGATCCAAGCTCTAAATTCATAGAGAAGATCTGTGCATTTTTTGGGTGGAAGGTCATCAAAAGTAAACTAGGGTCTTGAAGTAGGTCTGGGTTATGGTACTTGTACTGGTGGTGGTGAGGGTCTGATGGTTCAGGCCTTGTAGATTCAGCTTCACTGATATCTAGTTTGACTTCAGTTGGTTGAGATGTCTCAGATATAGTCATCATGATTTGACCTAATTTAGAAAAATTTGCAAATTGCTCTAAGTCTTCTAAGGATTGTTCAGAAATTTCAAAATTTTCAAATGTTTGGTCTTCAGAATCTTCTGAAATAGATATTGGTGCAAGAGTTGCAACAAACTGTTATCGATGAGCTTTATCTTTTCCATTAAATTGAGAAAGTTAAGTTTTAGGTGGTGATAAACGTGCAGTTTTAATATACAAAGGTTTTGTATGTGGATTAACAAGTTTGGCATATAAATGTGAGGGATCATGAGCCCTTTTAGTTTTGGTCTTTGTAGGTTTGGATTTGAAAGTAGGATGAATATGTTGCCTAATTAAAGGATAATTCATTTTAAACACTTTTTTAATAATCAACAACTTCAAGATAAGATGGGGATGAGTAGATAGGTTGGATAATTGGAAAATTTGTAAGATAAGCTCCATAAATAGTCTTATACTGTTCTGTTTGCACATCTGCTTCGATTCTTTGAAGTACTTCTTTCACCCTTTGAAGTTGTTGTTCTTTGTTTATAAAATTAGGTCCAAAATATTGTGTTTCAATATATCTTCTGAGATTAGCATCAATTTTAACCATACGATCTTTCAAAGATGTGTAAAGGTTTTGGATTTGAGAATAGTTTTTTTTTACCCATTTTTGAATAGCCTGAGTCTAATGGTTAAGTCCATCAAGCTTGATATCTATGCGGCGAAGAACTTTGTTTTGGGCCGCAATATTATCAGTGTTCCAGTTGAGCACTTCATTATACAAGAGTACCATGAGAGGTGATTCTAGTAGAACGACTCATCATCATTCAAGGAATTAGTGCTGGAGCAGTAACAAGAATGGGAGAAATAAAAGGTGGCGGTCTGTTGGGAATTGGTTCTTTAAGGAACAAATGTTCATTTCCAACAACTTTAAGTAGCTCATGAAGAGTCTTAGGTCTGGGTTGTGGGTTTTTAAGCCCAACCTAAGCTCTTGAATCTGGGTCATAGTCATCATGCTTAGGCTGAAGCTTTTGGGAAAGGTGACAACGGTGGATTTCTTTGGGTTATTGCCTTTGTGTCGAAGTTTTGCCCTCCTTTTTCGAACATAGGCTTCATCTTTACTGTTTGTGTCATCATTTAGTAAACATATTTCACAACTTGGTTCACAAATAGATGAATCTACATCCTACATGAAATGTCCTCAAAGATGGCTGATGTACACATGTTGTCCATCATATTTAACATTATGAATTGGAGGTTTATCTTTGTTTTTTTTCGTGTGTGATAGCACCGGTTGAAACATTAAAATAAGTCCAAATGTGCCAGAGGACTCAGGTTGGTCTTCATTGGGGTTGGTGTAGATGGATTTAATAGGTCCATCTCTTGGTACCCTATGAATAGGAGTAGTTGTGTGGAAAGAATTCCTGTGAAAAGAGTGCGTTTAACATTGGAAGGAAGATCTGCTATTGAAAGGGTTGAATAAAGATGAACATGATTAGTAGGTAAAGAGTCACTCATGACATAGAAAGCTCCCCTACTTTCATCAAGAATAATGTAGTCAAAGTAAAAAATACTTATGATTTTGACACCATCTGAGCTAACTTTGGTCAAAGAGGAGGATAGCAGAAATCAAAGGTACGTGACATTGTTAGACCGTATGAATCAAGAAAAGCCCTTCTCGCTATGATTCTTAGACTCGTGGAATATTTCATCAATAAACCTCAAAGGAGCTACATCATGAGTTTTTAGTCTATATGTCAGTCAAGTAGCTTATAAAACAAATTTCTATAAGAGATTAAAGATAAATAAAGATTGATTGGAACCTAAATTTTAGATACGCTAGCCGAGACATAAGTTCTTTTCTATTTAGGCCATTAATTCTCAAGGCCTATCTTTTAGAAATCTAAATTAACCAAATAAACATAAAAATACATAATTTTAATAAAATAACCATAAAAATAATCATTAATAAGTTTCTTATAAATAAATACTGTATATATTTTATATAATTTAAATATGGTCTTTAAAATTAAACTTAAATATAAGGTATTGAATTTAACTTACATGGGTTTAACTCGGGTTGTATGAATCTGACAATAAATTTGAGCATTGAAACATGCACAGAATTGTACCATGTAACCCTAATTGCTCGGGGAGGTTATTCGCTTAAGGATTGAAACATGTTTAATTTGGCCATCCATCCTAGCTCGAAGACCTCCAGTCAAAGATACGAAACTTGCATCTTCTAACACATAGATGGTGTAACACAAACCTTGCACTACTTGCTTCCCTCGACATCAATACCTATTTCTTATTTTAACACTTGCTCACCTAGAAAAGCAAGCGGCCCAGATCTTTCTCTGTTTCTGAGTCGCTTACTCAACGATAGTCTTTATTTGCCTTCCTCTTTTATAGCTCTGTCTCTCCTCTGTTCTTCAATATTCGAGCTTTGCCACCATTATTTATTCCTACCCTATGACCCAGAGTAATGCTTGATTTTTTCTGGTTTAGTAAGGTTTGGTTTCTTTTACTAATTTTTATTCATCTGGGTTTTGGAAAGTTTGAATCTTTTTCGTGTTTTCTCCTCTTAACTGTTTGTGGGTTGAATAAAGGTGTGGCAGTAGAAATTTTGTTAATCTATATTGATTGGTGAGAACGTCGTACTTGTATGTGAAATCTTTCTTCTTTCGTTAATGCATTGTATCTATGTTTCATGGGTTTATTGGAGCATAATCTGTTTAATTGATGAAATATTTTCTTAACCCCTTTCGTTTTTCTATCTGAAAGGTTTTTACTTCAGAAAGTTCCTGTCCTCTATAATTCCTGTGTGACTTTCTAGTAAACCTGTATTATGTGAGCAAAAACAACTCTATTTTTTTCCTCCTTTCAGTCGTTTTTATAATGTATACCGTGGTGTTGTAACGTCTTATAGTAATATTTTAGATGGTTATTAAGTAATATAGTGGCAATTGATGTAACTATTTCAAATAACTAAGTTCTTTCTTCCTTCATACCTTGACTGAATTATGTGTAGATTAATGAAGTTTCCTATTGAAGATTGAATTCCCAGTGCCACAATGTGCATGAAGAGCTAAAAAAAATCGTAGAGGAAAGATACTGTGGCCCTCTGGAAAACTTGAAAACATGTGACGAAGTCTGGAATCAATAATGCTGACTTAATACGATTATTTTTGGGTAATTAAATAAAGATATAAACACCGGCAACTCCCACGAATGCGTGTAACCAATTGTGGCTTTGTTTCTCCCCTAGAGCGTGTTTTTCCTGTTCTTTTTGTCTGATGTATAACTGATTGTTTGATTTAGCTGCCAGCTTCTCCATTAAAGAAAGGATAGGTATATACAAATGAAAAGGAGCACATGGTTGCTGTGGGTTTACTTTTTCCTTTTGGAAAGAGGAGCAGGATAAAATAATGCTCAATGTTTCCCTAGGAACTTCTATGAAAAAGAGCTATTTCCAAAATTGACATTGCTTCATTCTAGAATTAATTGAACTATCCTTCTTCACTTTGAAATCATATAATGATGCAGTGAACTTTTGCTTTGCAGTACTAATTTTGAGGGCCAGACTGCAATGTATGCTAGGAGAATAAGGGGTAGAAATCAGAGATGGGGTTCAGTCTTTCAGCAATCTAAATATTTCACCAAGCTAAACTACCAGGATCAGCCTTGTCGATATTTGAGCTGTATCAATGGATTGGGGTGCTTTACTTCACATGGGACATTTATCAGAAGATACCTGTTAGATACAACCTCATCTAGAAGCATTGAGCAAGCGAAGAGTTATGTAACTCTCCATTCAAGATCCTTATGTTTTAAGAATAGTCAAATTCGCGCCTTTAGTTCACAAGGTGATGGAAGGGGTACAAGTGAGGATGAGCATGCATCTATGGTAGATGGGCCTGATTTTGATGGCGGAAGGCATAGTCAGAAGACATTAAGGGAAGATGCTAGGGGCTGTGATGCACATGCTCAACTTGCAGAACTAGATCAAAAAGAATGGCTTTCTAATGAGAAGTTTTTAATTGAAAGTAAAAAGAAGGAATCTCCTTTCTTAACAAGACGTGAAAAGTTTAAGAATGAGTTTTTGCGCAGGGTTGTTCCTTGGGAAAAGTTACATGTATCTTTGAAAACTTTTCCCTACTACCTCAAGTAAATATTATTTCTTTTGAATTTTATCTTTTCATTTCTATAAGAAGCAAATTTGTAGCATTCGGTTATTCTTAATTTGTGAAGAAGAATTAACAACTTGCTTTCTCATGTAGTGCAAATGCCAAGAGTATTTTGGTGGAATGTGTTGAATCCCATTTCAAGCATAATAACCTCACCAATTCTTATGGGGCACGTTTAAAGTCATCAAGCGGAAGAATATTGCTTCAGAGCACCCCAGGTAAACATGAATGGTCTTTTATGCATATGCTATGATTTTTATCATGAACAGTTGTCCTTTAAGTTCATGGTGATTATTTATGGTTGATGCTACTTTCAGGCACTGAGCTTTATCGGGAGAGAATAGTTAAGGCTCTTGCACAGGATTTACAAGTTCCCTTATTGGTGCTTGACAGTAGTGTTCTTGCCCCTTATGTAAGAAGACGAGGATTGCTTTGAAACCCTATTGTTCGGCAATTACTTATGTTTCTAAATTCATGCATTGTTCGTCTTTTCTTGTAGGATTTGGCTGATGATTCAGAATGTGAATCTGATGATAACACAGAATCTGGAGAGGAGTGTAATTCAGAATCGGAGGTTGATGATGAGAATGAAGCAATTACTGAAGAAGAATGGACCAGCAGTGCTGAGGCACGATCTGACGCTGATGATGATGTGGCTGACATGGAGGCAACTGCCGAGGCAGCCATCAAGAAACTTGTTCCTTTCAATCTTGAAGAGTTTGCAAAGGTAGATCTTATGAGGTGATGGGGTTGTATTGAATAGATTGTTTGTTAAATGCGGAAATAGACTTATCTATCAAAAATTTTTCACTTTATTTTAAAGTTTAGACTCTAAATGCAAGTCTAATTTTAGGTCCATGCCTTCATGCATTGACTCATTTGAATAGCCCAATAGATCTAACAGTTGAAAAAACTGACGTTTTCTAGTCCTATTGCTACTGCTTCTTTTAGGGTATTATTTATGAGTTAAGTGCAGTAGCAGACTACGGGACATTTATCTAATTGTACTTGATTGAGAAAGTAGCAATTTCTATTATGGTTATGTTAAGAGTTGATATAAGATCAGTCTTGAGCATCATCTAACATCTTTAACATTCCAGTTGAATGGTTTTTAATATGATATTGGAGCTTTTATTATAAGCAGGTCTTTTAGCTTGTACTCCCCAGACTTTCTGTGACAATGATGTTTTTGTTCAACTTCAGCTATTGAAGATTTAGTTTTAGTTCACTACAAGGTGTCATGAGCCCTCATTTTGCTAGCAGTTTCAAGTCTAGTCTTGAGCCTCATCTGATAGTTTGGACTATTGAGTTTGAATGGTTCTTTAAAACTTGTTCAAAAGAGAAGAAAAGTAATATCATGCTTATATACGAAATTGTCTAAAAATAATCTTTGTAGTATAATTTCTGAATTTTTTTCATAGTTGGCCTTCTGGACTTATTGTTTCTCATCTAGAGCTGATCTGACTAAACTTATCATACAGCTGAATTACTTTCTGAAAGAACGGAAAAGGAATCCTAAAGTTGAAATATGTTAGCCTCATTAAGGTGTCAATGCCATTGGCTGTGGACCTGCATTCATTTAAGTACTAAAAAGGAGTATCAATGGTGATACATGCTTGCATACGTTTGTGTATGTATTCGGAGATGTTAGCAGTGCTGGTCTATAAAGAAATGCCTTCCTCTGATAAAAGATGACAGAGCAACTTATTTGTTTCCTCTTACCACAACTTGTCGTGTTCAGGATTTTGTTTCTTTTTTTGAGCTTTGAAATACTATTGTGTAAGGAGATATTTGTTACCTTTGTCTAATAATCTGGAGTGTAAACTGAGTCCTAATTCTGGAGATGCTTCTGTACAGAGAGTCTCTGGAGAACCTGATGGTTCCTCAAAGTCCTCAAATTCCAAGGATGCTGACTCATCAGACAATTCAAGACGACCTCTTAGGAAGGGTAACAAAATTTTCAAATGCCTTGCTTCGTCAAACTCCCTATCTTTTCTTATTCCCTCATCCTTCCCCCTTCCTTTTTTTTATAATAATTGTTAACTTCCTGTTTCAATTTCTACATTTATTTCCTTGTTTCTTGTTGATCATGTTGATTGTGTACGTGATATCATTTTAATGTGCTCAACCTCTCTCTATCATCAACCTCCTGTGAATTTTGGCTCAACATTAGATCTCTTTCTCCTTTCAGGAATGCCTTTGACAAAGTACATTATATGGCTCCAGAGAGACATGCTTTTTGGATCTAATTATTTTTAAATACATTTCAAGTTTGTAGTTATAAGTTGCTAACAAGTTTGTGATTCCATGCATCTTACTGAAAATTAATTTTGATTTTTCAATTCACTTACTAGGAAGGTGCATCTTGCATTCTCTTCTGCTGTTTTATTTTAGTATAGTGGTATTCTTATGTTGGGAGAACTTTTCTATGCAACTATATTTTCCTGTTGTTTTCACTCTATCAAACTGTTGTCCCCTACTTCAACCAGTAGTCAATTAAATAATTGTGCATATTTGTGATTGATTTTTGGTATTGTTAGCACCTGATTCACACTTAGAATGGTGGTGGTTGAGTTTTTTGTGGTGGATTGTTTTGGAGGTGTCTAATTCTGTAGAGGTGTTGCATGCTTTATTATGTGAAAATGATTTCAACTTATTATTGAAAATTGCCTATCTCTTTGGATTGGATACTTGACCTCTCCAAACATATGAAAAGATGAAAAGGAACTTGTCAAAAATCATATTTCATCACCACATTTTGGTCCATTAATTTATATTCTCACTTGACTTTCATTTGCTAGGGGACCGGGTGAAGTATACTGGACCTTCTGTACGAATTGAAGCTGATGACAGGTTTGCTACTTCATTTTTTGACTGTGAAACGTTAACATGGCTTAAAGATCTATGATGCTTCATGTCTAAAACAATTTTCTTGTTGTTTTAAAAGACTTGCTATGTAATACTTAGATATACGTAGTCAAAATACTGTTGCAAGGGATACTTGCCCAAAGTTTATAGAGATACAACAAATTGAGCCTTTTTTATGCTATCCACTGAAGTTGCATCTACTACTCAGTAAATTATTCACTGGAGGCTATATAACATATGCAAGCTACCTTATATTTTGATTTATATTCTTGTATAGTTGCTTGCTGTCCCTATGCACACCAATATCAGTTTGCTATTCAATTAGATCTTTATGAATTAGTAATTATTCTATGCAGATTTTGTCTGCCATATGCACAGTTATGGATTGTTTGACTCTTATTTTCCTTTTATGTGGAATGATATAATCAAAGGAGTTAGTCCAGTTGGGACGAGCAGTAACCTCTTGCCTTGTCAGCATGGGCTCTAGGGAGTGATCCGGGACTAAAATCTTGAATACATCAGACTGATGTTGCACCCCCCTAAGATTACCTAGTAAAAGCTGTAAATACCAAAAGAAAATGTGGAATGATTTCTCTTTTGATGTTCACACACATTCATGGAGTATTTCCTGGATTTCATTTTTTGTTTTCCTTGATTCTGATCCTCTTTCATGCCTAGAAAGTGGTTTATCAGTTTTTATTCAAAAATCTGGTCTTTTTACTTTTGAAGAGCTTATGTTCACATGTGGAATTGGAACTTTGGTGAGCATTTGAAGATAATGCAGTGTTGAGCTGTAAATTGGCTTAAGATAAAACATGGTTCATGGTCTGTCTTTCAAAGATCATTTGGCATGAACTTACCTCCCCAACAAACTTTGACATCACAGGATCATACTGGGGAAGATTTCAACCACTGAGGGTCTGAAAAATGCCTATACCAATATTCGTGGCAGGTGGGTTGGTAAGTCCTCATGGTGTCTTGAAGAACACATGGGGTCCTGCTATTGGCATTTATGATGGGAGATTTGTGCGTTCTGACCAACTAGTGAAATGAAACTGTAGGAGTTCGAAGAAAAAAACAGTAGGTTGCAGCTAGAAATGCAAAGTTGTACCTTTTGTGTTTCTGTTGTTGTAAAGCAAACCCTACGTAAAACCTGTGAAGAATATTTAGCAACAAGTATTTCTCATAATTTGTTTCTTGTGCTTGAGGTAAAAGAAACTTTTTTGTAGATGTGCTTCTCTATGTGTATCACTCTTGGTACACATATAGACCCTGCTGATTCCCTTCAGATAGAGCCATAAGTTCCGTGATTATTAGACACTAGAAGCCAATTCGTTTTACGGTAGTGATGTACTGTATAAATTATGAATGACACAGCTACATTAGTCAATGGCTATTAGAATGAGTGAATCTGATGTCTGTGGCTATGTGGTAACTAAAGTGCTTCATGGCTGGTGTTGGTTGCTATACCTTGGTAATGGTCCAAATTCCTCTGAACTTGCATTTCATGAATTGTTGCTTTGATTGGTAACTTTTACTTTTTTGGGTTCTATTAAGAGATGTTGAATCGTTAAGTTTTTCAGGTTATTTTCTCCGGCTATTCTTCTTTTTGAATTATTATGTCTGTTCAGAGTTGTTACTTTGTTGTGATTTTTGTTTCTTTTACTCTATGCTTGCTATTTCTTTAACAACTGGAGATCTAGTTCTGTTTCTGGTATGTTGGTACAGAATGTTTACTTGCAATATCAGTCCTGTACTAACGTGTCTCACCAAGCTCTAAAAATTGGAGTTTGGACAATGATGAAAAGATTGGACCTGTGGAGCTTTCATGTCTTTATGGTAGTTACCTTGTTGGGATCTTACTAATAGTTTATTGTAATGACAGGCCTTTATCAAGTGGTCAACGTGGGGAGGTATATGAGTTGAATGGAGATCGAGTTGCTGTTATATTGGATTTAACAGGTGAAATTGAAACTGAAAAAGATAAGGATGAGCAGCTTGTGGATCAATCTGTGAAAGCCCCAGTTTATTGGATAGATGGTAAACTTCTTGCATTTGTAAGGGTCGCTTCCCACCTATTTGGGAATAGATCATTCTATGAAATTGAACGGAAGAATGTATGAGATTCAAGATTCAGAAACTACCGAATACTTTCTTTCCTCATATGCTATACTTCCTATAATAACCTGTGTGAATCGTTCTAAATGCATTTTGGATGCTATCTTTTATAATAGGAACTTTCTTGTCAGTTTTTAATGAATAATATGATAAAATCTTGTCTAGAGTTTCTTGTTGCTTTTGAGTGTTCATGCCTCCTTGATTATCCTTGCATCTTTTTCTTCGCATAATTACTACGTGATGGACCATTACTATGTTCTTTGCAGAGAATTTGGAAGTATGGAAACTTTTTTTGCCCTTCTCAGTGCAAGTAATTGTATATGCTCCTTGGTTGTAAATTAACCAAGTAGTTTTTGTTTTAGTCAAGGACATTGAGCGTGACACTGATGCTGAGGCAGAAGATTGTTATATAGCTATGGAGGCTTTGTCTGAGGTATGAATGCTCTATAAATTTCCTTCTCCTGACTTCTGTTCTTCTTGTTCATGTTTAATTTGGGTTGTTTCTTTTTGTTTTTGTGCAGGTTTTGCATTCAATACACCCCCTTATTGTCTATTTTCCAGACATTTCTCTATGGCTGTCTAGAGCAGTTCCCAAGTCGAATCGGAGGGAGTTTTTCCTCAAGGTGCAGGAAATGTTTGATAAGGTACCAGGCCCTGTTGTTTTCATATGTGGCCAAAACAAAGTTGAAAGTGGGTCAAAGGAGAAAGAAAACATTGTAAGTTTAAGATCTTGTATTAAGATAAAGATTATGTTAAAAGGCTTTACCATTTTTACCATTGTATAATCTATGCAATGGTTTATCTTTGTTTCTTTTACTGATTTTCTTTAGAATCTGATGTTAAGCAGACAATGATATTCCCAAACTTTGGTCGTTTGGCTAAGCTGGTGAGTGTTTAATAACTTGAAAAATGTTATGCATTATGAGCAATCATTTGTAATATTTTTACTTCATTGTTTTTCCACAGCATCTGTTCTATCGTCCTTATATCTCTTAGCTGATGCAAATTCTAATGCTTGCTTCCAGCCTCTCTCCTTGAAACGGCTTACAGAAGGACTTAAAACGACAAAGAGATCTGATGACAATTATATAAATAAGATCTTCAGTAATGTCCTAACTGTAAATCCCCCAAAGGTACTTTGGATGCAATAAACTTCAAAAGTTGATATGCTATATGTGCAGGGTTAAATTTCTAAATATCCTATTTATCTGAGGACAAGGAGCCAGAATTCAATTTTTATACTGATTCTCGGTCACTGCACAACATTCTTTTTTCATTTTCTAATCATATTTAAATGAAATGGTATTTCTAGGCTGTTGATTCAAAGGTATAATCTTTTCGCAATTTCATGGAGTCTTCAAATTAAAGTTCTATGTTAGAGCGTTTAAAATGAAAAGCCAGTTCCAATATGCAAGCCTGCCAAGTTTTTCCATGCATGAGCTTTGCAATTTACAGCCTGGATAAGAAAAAATGCCATTATGGTTTGGTCTTTTCAACTTGTGTTCTGGGGATCATTCTAATGGTTTCCAAAAATTACCAGAAAGGCAATTGAAACTTCTGAAGAGAAGTGATTTGAACTTTGTATGCAGGATGTTTGAGTAGATTACTTTAAATGATGCACTTTCCTGTTGTGCTTTAAATGAAACCTAGGCTTACATTGAGGACAGGGATGTCTAGAAATTTGAAACGTAAGCTTACTGTCAATTGACTATAAGCTATAGCATTGAGGACAGGGATATCTAGAAACTAGAAATGTAAGCTTACTGTCAATTGACTATAAGTATAGCATTGATAACCTGCTGTATAAGTCATAGAGTTTCTTTCTCAATTACATCTGGAATTCTGCCACAATTTTTAGTCTGTTTGATCACCGGATATTTTTGAGGTTTTCTTAACATTTCCATTGTTTACCACGTTTACAGGAGGAAGAACTCCTTAAGACATTTAATAAACAGATTGAAGAGGACCGAAGAATCGTGATAGCAAGGAGCAATATGAATGAACTACAGAAGGTAGGATCTAACCATTCTTCTGGATCATAGTGCTGTTTTGCGTAGTTTGCTGAGTGTTTGGGTTTTGCAATTGATTGTTGTGTGCTGACCAAGAAATTTGATAGCCCCGCTTTGCACTTCCTATTCTTTTAACTTTTTTTCCCTTTGGAATGCAGGTTCTAGAAGAAAATGAGATGTCATGCATGGACCTGTTGCATGTAAATACTGATGGTGTGATACTGACTCGTCAAAGTAAGAAGTTAAAACTGAAAGAACAGATTTTAATTCTAGCATCTGAAATTTTAGAATAATGTGGGAAACAGGTTTTCAAAGTAACTCTGACCTCTAGAATTTATAATAATTCGGGAAGCGAGTTGTTCAAATTAATGCAGTTTGTTCTCTTTTTACTGATCGTAGATGAAACTTTGTTCGCAGGGGCTGAAAAAGTTGTGGGCTGGGCTAAGAATCATTACTTGTCAGGTTGTCTGCTTCCATCCGTAAAAGGCGATCGGTTGTCACTGCCTCGTGAAAGGTGTGCAAGTTTATACCATGAATATTACTAAGATGATTTTTATTCTTGAGGCTAATTGCTATCGTTTCAACATAAAGCCTTGAGGTTGCAATTATGAGGTTGAGGGAGCAAGAAACCGTAGTACGGAAGCCATCACAAAACTTGAAGGCATGTATAACATTTACACTTCCTTATTGCTTATTAGAGTATAAACCTTTATATTGTGCTTGGTTCTGATGATTGGAAAAAATTGGCAGAACCTTGCTAAGGATGAGTACGAAAGCAACTTCGTTTCAGCTGTGGTACCTCCTGGTGAAATTGGTGTAAGATTTGGTGATATAGGTGCTTTGGAAGATGTGAAAAAGGCATTGAATGAGCTTGTCATTCTTCCTATGAGGAGGCCAGAACTGTTTTCTCATGGACATTTGTTGCGGGTACTGATATTTTTTTAAGACTGATTGAAACTTTTGGTATTCTCTTCAAGTGTTTTCAACACATTAATATGAACTTCCTTTCCAGCCTTGCAAAGGAATATTACTTTTTGGGCCCCCTGGAACTGGAAAAACTCTGGTTGCTAAAGCACTTGCAACTGAGGCTGGGGCAAATTTTATTAGCATAACTGGTTCAACTCTTACATCAAAGGTATACTTTCTGCATGTACTCGATGATTCTTAAGTTTTGAAGTCATATATATATCCATGCCTTTTATATTTGTGCTATTCATGAGTTAACATTTTGTTATGGTCTCTTCTTTGAGTTTGGATGACTTGAACATATCAGAACAGGTTAGAAATCTGCAATTGATTCGCACCTAAATTAAAACTCATTTAAGTCAGTCATGAAGGTTTGCTCTACCTATTTGGGGGAAAAAAAGAGTTGTTTCTGCAGCAATGTAGGTGGTGCTACTGGAATATATTTCAGTGTTCAAAATTTACAAGAGATATATATCACTAGTTTCATTGCAATTTGAAGGGAAATAATACCTTTTCCCAAATCATTGTGTACCATTTAGAGAAGTAGAAGTGTCATCATATGCAGTAACAGAATTAAAGGCGAAGTCCTTTAGCACTCCTGCTGAATGCCTCATTCTGTGTAATTCTTTGCATCCGGTAATATTAAACAAAACATATGGCTAGGATTGTGCTTGATGGTGGCTATAAGTCCATGAAAAATTAGTCCAGTTGTGTGCTCTAGGAAGGAGTTCAATTACTGAATTGTAAGAACAGAAGATAATTTTCAATTTAATCTGCTCTCCTTGCTTCATGCACATAGAAAAACATTAGATGAACATTTTCCTGACAAGATGAAGCTATACATCTCTGACATGACAACTCTCAAAAGGTTGTGCCCACATCTATGTAATGAAGTACATTTGTTACTACAAACAAGGACATTTATTTGTATTCAGCTTATGCACACACATATGAATTGATGGCTTGGGAAGAATTCGTAGTTGTTAGTTAAGCACTGAAATTTGATTTTGCAAATTTCTTTACACAATTTGGTTATGATCTGAAAAGAGCTTAGGTTTCATTAATTTCTTCTTCTTCATTAATTACAAGAGCTTTGATTTTTCCTATGGCAAAAGATATGTCAAAGCAGATTGTAGTGCATTTCAAAGCTGCTTTTCACAATCATTTTAATTGTTGGAAATCATTGCTATCCTAAGTAGATTTTCGCGATGCATAGTTGCCTTTTCCATTCATGGTATATCATGAAGTTTTTTCTTCGTTCCCGATATCTGTTGCTGCTCATCCCGATAGTTGCCTTTCATCCATGTGATGGAGATCTGTTGCTGCTCATCCTTGGCATGACTTGGAAATTGGTAACTTTTCCTTTTGCTACATAACTCAAATGTATTCTTCATTCTGTGTAGTTTTAATAAGATAAGAAGTTTAAATTCTACACCTTCCATTGATTATATTCAATCTTTTAATTTGTTCAGGATCAGGTGCTCCAGTTTTCAACTGTGTAGGTTTGGTTTTCTTGAGTACTGCTTGTTGCATGATTGAACAGAAACAAGACATTACCTCTTTATTTGGTGCGCAAGCCACTTGTGCAATTATTCTTAACAAAACTAATTTAAATAGCACTAATTTAATCACCTAGATTAAGCTTTAGCTGCTACGTTATCAGGTCTTTACATTCATGAAGACTAGAATTCTTTGTGAATTAAGGTTCCAAACAGTCTGAAGATCTAATGTTGAATCTGAATGGCAGGTGGTGGAAATTGGTAAAGGCGGCAAGGTCAAATATGAACTTGACAAGCAAGTGGGCTCATAAAAGTAAGTTATTTTCTTCCTAACTCAGATAACTAATCAGAGTTTTAATCTTCTTCACCTAATGTTATATGATATGACAAACTTCTTTCATTTTTAAGTATGATATGTTCACCATAGATTGTGTATCTAGGCAGACTGGTGATGCTTATCCATCTCTTTGTTCATTTCTTTAAGTAGATTTGTTTCACTATTGCTTAACACATCACTGTAGGTTTCCCAACGAAGATGCATTTAGTTATTGGAAGATTTTAAAAATTCTTAGAAGATTTAGCATTGTTAATTAGCCATATGAGAAACCATTCAACTCAAAAACCATTCACCAAGCCTTATTTATGAACTAATTGTGCTTGGACAACATTAATTTGGATGAATTGGCATTAAAGCATGATATGAATTGAGAATGTCTGTTTGAAGATTTTTAGAAGTGATTTTCTTCTCTTATGTAGAATGGGGCTTTAGCTGCGAATTTGGAAGAGCAATTTTGACAAGAAATTTGAAGGTGTTGAGGAATGCTCCATATGCTACACTGTCATCCATACTTTAACCATAGCCTTCCTCGTCTTGCCTGCACGACTTGGTC
The DNA here is from genome assembly GCA_026770325.2 of Erythroxylum fimbriatum. NCBI lineage: Eukaryota > Viridiplantae > Streptophyta > Magnoliopsida > Malpighiales > Erythroxylaceae > Erythroxylum > Erythroxylum fimbriatum. The sequence goes on along the minus strand of JANZLH020000209.1, from coordinate 4,651 downwards.
CATACTCAACCTCTCACAAATCATCAAGCCCGTTATGCCAATCTCCATTATGATACACTTCAATAATCAACATGGTCCATCCTGAAGCCTTAAAGTCACAGCAGCAACTACAGTGCAGAGCTTTAAGAGATTACCCATTGCCATAGCCTCAGTTGCTTGCTGTAGCATATTGTCGTGGCTAAGGCACTTGGCTGTGTGATCATTGGCAGAATCGATGACAATATAGTGCACACTGGTGATGCAACATTTTGCCTAGCTGACTGAAGGCAATGACCCACTAGCCCTAAACTCCCAACGAGACTCTAAAAGGCAATAGAAATGAAGATTTATGGTACATGAAATTTGGAAGCAAAAAGTCAATATGATGATGCTATGTAATCAATAGTTAGTATGTACATAAAATTTTAATGATAATTTTCTGTTGCTTACTGGCATTAATAAATAGTTATGGAATTTATGTCCTGAACTAGTCATTTTCAAGGTTCATTATGTTTCAGTAGATCATGTTTCCTTCCGGATCCATACTTGTAGGAGATGTAACCGCTTATGATATTAAAATCTGCAATCTAAAAAAATTAACTGCATGAATTTTGACTTGTAATGAAAACACTGGGACAAGGCTTAAAGGTGCAAAGGACATAACAGAAATCTAGTAACAAAGTGCACAACAGATTAAAGAATACCGACAATATCAATAGTAGGTAAAGGATGTAGCGCAGTCCCATAATGAGGAATATAACCAAAAATGACATTTTTACTATGCCCAAGCTCAAGGAATTTAAAGTACCCCTATTCGGAAACTAATCACCAAACAAGAATACCCAAAAACTGAACAAGCTCAAAACTTTCATCGCAAGAAGAAAACATCAAAATCACGCTCTAAAACCCACGAACTCTTCCTGAATTCACCTACAAAATTGAAATCGACGATGTAGATGCCGAGTAGTCGAGAAGTCAAAAGAAGTAACAAGAGACAGCAATTAACCTGCTTGCGAAACATGGGAGAGTCATCGAGCTTAGTGAAATGCATTTTAAACACCTCGAATCTTCCACTTTTTGAATTTAAGATTTTGAGGCGTGTTTGTTTAAAGCAGTAAACTTTTGGAAACCATAGAAGAGGCAAGTCATTAAGTAGAAGGAAAGAATGGACGCGGGAAGCAAAATCAAAGGAAGAACGGCTCGGCTAAAGACAAGCTGAGATGAAGACGTTGGTTTAAATCAAGAAAAACGTCGACGTTTTATTTTGGCAAGAATAGGTGCAGAAGTTGTGGGACAGAAGATCTAATGCCCCCAACTCCCCAGAACGAGTTGGCTGTGGACTCCGTTATCAAAGGTGATTTGACGTGCCATAACTCTTCAATTGTTAAATACACGTGCGTCCTCTTTGCCTAAAGAAAGAAGAAAATTTAACAGAGCCTTTTAACTGAAATATATGGTTTTGTTTTGTAGGCTCGACTAACCCATAAGTGAATCACTGCTTTGTTTATCAATCAACTTGATTGTCATTTGTCAGAAGTCAAAAGAGAGGAAAAGAGGATTCTTGACAATCGATTAGCATGGTCTAGGGGATCGTTCTTATGGAAACATCTGTTTTTTTTTTTTTTTTGGATTAAAACGGAAAGGCAATTACAAAAAGCGTACAGGAAAACATAGCCTAATTGATCCTCCAGAAGGATTATATAGCACCTAACGAGTGAAATGTCAAAAATAGTAGTTCCGAGCCTAAATTGTCTGGCGTAGGACACTAGCCAGTTAATGCATCTGTTACTCTCACGATAAATATGCCGAGGCAAAACACCATTTTCAATAGTCTAACTAGAGAAATGGGAAAAAGAAAAAAAGAACCGAGCTCCCACGTTCTTAAGAAATTTGATCCCTTTGTTCATTTAAGAATTGTAACAGGCAGTCCCCTCACGTCTCCATTATTTTTGTACTCCTTGCAATAGCCAATTAATGCCATTTTTGTCTATGGAAAAAAAAAACACACACACACAAAGCACGCCGTCCAAGTGATGGCATGTATCGGAATTATTTGCAGTCAACAATAACAGCCAAGAACTGCTGGTCAATAATTATCACCTGTACTCCCAAATTCTGATGCAGAGCCTGAACTTATGCTCCAGCTCTGTTTAGTTTACTGCAACAAACAGTCATCAGCAGTATATCTTTCCCATGTACAAAATTAAGACTTTTTTCTTCGTTGCTTCAAAGTTAAAAGTACGATCTCTGGTACCTATTTCTAGAATCCCAATCAATTGGTCTTTGATTGCTTAATCAAGGAAGTATTTGCACGCTAGTAACAGATATCGCCAAAGCAATTCAGAAGCGTAGTAAGGTGAAAGGTAAAGGAAGGAAAGTAAAAGAGAACATAAAACCCACTTGCAAAAGTTACAGCTAAGGCCTTGAATAGGAAAACCCATTTCTCATTTCATTTCATTTCATCATTTTGAACCAAAACCTACAAGCTCTAGAAACCACAACCAAAACCCTTTTCATGCATTGAACCGCAAATTTTATTCCACATCGCCAGATGGCTTTGCCCGCAAAACCCTTCTCTTTTCTCTATCATTCGCTGCCTTTGATCACCATTCTGGTAACTTTTGCACTGCCCGCAAATTGTGCAGATTTCACAAACTTGGTTTACAAGGGCTGTGCAAATCAAAATTTCCAAGACCCGTCGGGGGTCTATTCTCAGAATCTCAAAAATCTTTTGGACACTTTGGTTTCACAATCCTCACAGAAGGTTTTCTCCACAACTACGTCCGGTGATAGCCAAGCCTCCATTACTGGGCTATACCAATGCAGAGGTGATCTCACGACCGCACAGTGCTACACATGCGTCAGCAAAATCCCAGAAACAGTTGAAAAACTCTGTGGAAAAGTGATAGCAGCGAGGGTTCAGCTTAGCGGATGTTACCTAAAGTACGAGGTGATCGGTTTCAAACAGGCGTCCGAGACTGACTTGTTGTATAAGGTTTGCGGATCGACTCAAGCGAGTGGGGCCGAGTTTGAGCAGAGGAGAGACTCGGCGTTTAATGCGGTGGTGAGTGGGGTGCAAAGTGGTAATGGATTGTTTTACACTGGGGCCTACGAGTCAGTGTTTGTGTTGGGACAATGCGAGGGTGATCTTTCAAGCAGTGACTGTGGTGATTGCGTGAAGAGTGCTGTGGAGATTGTTAGAACTCAGTGTAGGGACTCTATTTCAGCTCAAGTTTACCTCAACAAGTGCTATATTAGCTACAGCTATTACCCCAATGGTGTGGCCAGCATTTCTTCAGCATCAGGTACAAGCTATTTGTCAACGGTCTTATAGCTGCTCGTCTTTTGGTTTTGGCATCTCCCATTGCTTGATCCTAAGAAGGCAAAACATAGCATTTTCTAAGAACCAAAAGAAAAGATCTCTTTTTTCCTTTGAAAATTTCTTGTATGGGGTTGCAGAGGACATTTTTACAATTCTTTGAGTGAATAGAATACAAGATTAATAGGGGGCATGAACGCTTCGCTGAAGTTGTATAAGGCAGGAGATGTTCTTGACTGCTTTATTTCTGGTCAAAAACTTAAGAAGTTTGTGTCTTTAATGCTCCGTCATTAAGGGGTTTCTGTATTTTGTTCTTTGCACTACGAAACAAGTAGTTAGCTGAAGTTCCACTCCTGTGTTATACAAATTCTAAGGCTTACATGTGTGAATTTTGATGATAGGTGTAGAGACAAGGCAACACACACAAAGGACAGTAGCCATTGCATTAGGTGGAGTAGCAGCTTTGGGGTTCCTGATCGTTTGCTTGATGTTTGTGAAGTCCGTAGCAAAGAAGCGTCGTGGTAAACAGGACGGCTGGAATTGACTACAAGCTTCTCTTTTTGTCTCTTCATAACTTGCCTTTTCCATTTCTGTAACAAAAGCTTTTTCCTTGCCATTTAAGTAATTGAAATTTGTATTATAAATCAGCCTGAGCCTGAGGTAATATTCTTGTGCAGATAATAATTTGAGAGCTTTATAGGTATAGGTTGGTGGATGTAGTTTTCAGGGGCTATATGATAAGTTAAGACAGTACTAAAAGCCAGACAAATAGAAAATTGACTGGGTAGATTTGATTATATATACACAACTTTTGCCGTCTGTTGATGCAAATGCATAGATTTCTAGTAATAGCGCCTTAGACACTGAATCTCATATAAAATTTAACTTCCTCGATAATGTTCTTTTTTAGCTAACAGTAGCATTTGTCTATACGAGCCTGCTTTGTGTATCCACAAAAGTGAAGACAGAGGAGAGTGGTTTAGCTTTTCTCGTATTCAAAGATTGCCAGCGAAACGGTGTTGTCTATTTGTATAATTTTGTAAGGACACGTGTACACATATTTCATGTCAATTTAGGGTAGGGGTGTGAACGAACCGGTTGTGTATTCTTTCGGCCACATATAATGCTTTTCAAAGTTGCTTTAATATTTTTTTTAAAAGAAAAAAGGGCTCCTATAACGTAAAGAAAGCTAAGCTAATCCTTGTGAATGATTGATTACGTAATAAGATGTTTATCTATTCTTTTCAACACCTAATATCAGTGAGTGAGTAAGAAGTTTAAGATAGGAGGTCTCAAATATTTAATTTTTTAAAATTTTGAGGACTCAGTATATCAATGTACTCCAAATAATTC
>JANZLH020000206.1:36697-53202 GCA_026770325.2 Erythroxylum fimbriatum | reverse complement strand
TTATAAAAACATTTTTATTAAATTATTATTTGTTTATATATAATAATTTAAAATAATTATACTACACCAAAAGAACTGTTAAATAATTAAATATTATTAAAAAAGATAAAATAAATTTGTAAATATTAAATAATCAACTTTAAAGCATGATCAATTAAATCCAAATAATACATTAAACAAACATACCCTCAAGGGGTGTGGCTCGATGGTTGAGAGCGAGACTTGATTTCGGTTAGGTCTTAGGTTCGATTTCCTGCTAGCCCCTCTTGTAAGTAGGGTGTTCAAAAAAAAAACATTAAACAAACATATATGCATGCATTAACTTAAGAAAGGGTATAGTTGGATTTTAATTCATTTCATTTCAGCTGATAGCGTTTTCGTTTTTCAGCTGGTTAGTTTCAATAAGCTCACTAAAACGTTGTTCTCCAAACGTTGTTGTTAGCTGTTTGAAAAGTCAAACAGCTAAAAACCACCAATCAGCTGGAAAAAAAGTTTTTTGGTTGGTATCCAAACGCACCCTTAGTTTATTAGTAAAAGGTTTTGGAAATAAAGAAAAAAGGTGTTTGAATCTTTTTATTCGACGGCTGAAAACGACTAACATTCAACAAATCGTGCTTTTTTTCTTCTTGTTTTTGTGATTGCAATTGCCTATGCTCCAGTTGCATATTCTCACATAAAGGCAATCCTAACCCCTTACGTATTTAAAATTGACAATCTGCGAGCAATTAGGACCTCAAATAGTGTTATTCTCTTATTATCTCCAAGCAATTAGGACCTCAAATAGTTATTAACTTTTAGAAAATGTGTGAAGCTTATAGTATAGATACATGGGTCATTTATCTTCCCCTTTCATCAGGGCATTCGAATAGGACAAGCTAACAAAAAGTATGCATATATGCAAAGTTGTCATCCTCATCGGCTACCTTTTCCCTTTCCATACGATCCATATTTGGATAAAAAGGGACAATAACATTACCCAAACATTTTGTCCCTCTGGTATATATTTGAGGTTTCAAGAGAATAGAAACTCATGGAATCCTGCAACTCAAATTTTAAAGACTTCAAGTTGTAACTTAAAATAAAGGAAAGCAACCCTTTTCGGTGTAGAAGAAGAAACCTTTGCTTAGGGGCAAGCCAAATCATTGCATTTCTTAAATGAAGGAGTTGATGCTTCCAGGCGGGAACATATGCTAATGTTACATCCAATAAAATCTTGGTCAACCTCACAATGACATTGCACTAAATGTTATTGGGGGATTAAACTTAATCATATAGTATTATAATTGACCCACCTCCACTACCTATGCCTTTAACCTTGACTTCCACTCTAATCACTGCTCTTCAACTTAAATTAAACAAAAAAAAAACTTCAAATTGACGCGTTTGACTTTGCATACATCTCTCTTATCCATGCATTTGATTTAGTAATGTAGACTTCAAAATTTTCCTATCCAAGTTCTCCAACAAATTTTCTTATAAACAGAATTACTAAGCCAAAAAACGACTCTTTTGCTAATTCATCATGGTCATAACCGAAAAAAGAAAAGGAAACAATTTGGAAATGCGAAACTTGAAAAACACGGAGAGATTTGATGAGAGCGTGAACACGTGATAGTATGAACTTAGTTAGCCGACAACCTTTCTTTCCAAGTTGAATAGAGTTTCTTTTCTGGTAAGACATGGCAAAGGCCTTTTTGGGCACAAAGAGACATTCCAAATTTAATGTCTAAAGTCAAGGCCAGCTTGTAGTTGTAGTTGTAGCCGCAATTGGCAGACTCTTCAAAACCCTCCTAATAGTAAATGCGGCTCTGATTCTGAATCTGATTATGGCGTTGCAAGTGCTAATCTTTTTACCACTTCAGGTTCAAGTTCATTTCTTTACCTCTTTCCCAGTAAACTTAGTCCATCCGCGGTTAACACAACGCGACAAAGCAAGAAAATCATCTTGAAATAGTAAAAAAGTAGAGGTTTCTATGAGTACGACACACCCATCTTCTCTCCAACTTGCACATTCAATATTCTATTCCCCCAAAAAAGGATTTTCCAACTCATGCCACCACACTTGGGAGTTTGGAGCACCAATCCCAGCTAGAGTGAGAAAGAGACATTTGTTTTTGGATGGACATTTAGTGAGAGGCTGTGTCTTTGGAGTCGACCTCTCTCTTGCTCTGTGTTTGTACACATATATATATGTATATAAATTTCGTGTGTGTCTGTGTGTTTAGAGAGAGAACGAGCTTGATCTGTTTGATGTGTTCGCCACCTAATTAACCTTTTTCTGGGACCGTCAAATCCTTGTGCCTCAAACTCTCTCAAGGACTCCAAGTGGGACATTTTTTGGTTTTTGAGGTCCTACTATCTCCCACTTGCTACGCTTTGCTCTCTCTCTCTCCCTCCCTTTCTGCTAGCGTCTCTTTCCTTTGTAAAATAACACCACGAGGACCCCTTCCCTTTTTTCTATGTCCTATCTTCTTCCCTCTATTCAAAGAAAGATCCATCTTTTCATCGTCTGCGTATTGGTTTATTCTTGTCCAAGGCGAAAAGATCAAGTTTTTGATCCCTGTACTACCTTCAAGAGTAAAGTCATTGTTGCTCTGAAAAAGGAGGGTGCTTTCTTTTGACCAAAGCATCTGGGTGTTCTTGATACTGGGAAAGGTGAAGTGGGTATTGCTTGCAATGGTGGTTCTGGCTACTTGAATTTGTTGATTGCTTTGGATTCAGTTTTGGGGTGTGAGACAAAAAGGGGTTTCTAGTTTGGTTTGAAGCTTCTGTTTTCGAGACGGTTTATTTTACTGATTCAATTTCATGCTCAGTCGAAAACAGTGGATCGGTTTATGGCCAGATTTTTACTTCTTTAGCATAGCATACTTTAATTGCTTAGCTAGATAGTATGAAGAACATTCTTAAGAAGCTCCATATCATGCACCATCAATCAGAGAATGCAGAGGGGTCAAGTTCATCAAGGGGCAACAAGTCCGCTGATGCTTCAACCTCTGATAAGCTTTTGCATTCCAAGTCACAAGAGCATAAGCCCTTTTCAGGTCTTTCAAATTGGTTGAATTCAGTTGCTAATAAAAAAGGTCCAAGTCCACCGTCGTCTTCTAATGTGGCTGGAGTTGAGAGAACGGAACCATCTGATTCGATCAGTAGTAGCGGATACGATGTTGTCTCAGATGCAATGAGGCCTGATTCAGGGTCTGCAACTTCACGGGATCCTGATATCGAGGAGGAGTATCAGATTCAGCTGGCTTTGGAAATGAGTGCGAAAGAGGATCCTGAGGCAGTTCAGATTGAGGCTGTTAAGCAAATAAGTCTTGGTTCTTGCGCTCCTGAGAATACAGCAGCTGAAGTTGTTGCTTATAGATACTGGGTAAGTTTGTCTCTTAATAATTAACTGCCTAATCTGTTTGAACTTAATTTCCCTTACTGATGCTTTACATTTCATTAATCCATACTTTAGGTGTACTTGTCTCGAATGCTTTCTAAGAAATGTACATGGCTGGAATAGTTATTCCTTGTTCGTCAAAAATTTGTGACCGTGAATTGGATTTGATTGGTTAGAGTTGTTTAGGAACAATCATGGAGCCATGATAAAGGTCATTTAGATATTTCAGGAGTTGGACAAAATTGGTGATTGTGGTATTACCTTTCACGATGTAGAACATTCAACAAACTCAATGACAAGACATCAACCATTGAGATAGCTTATAGTTCTGGTACTTTGTTATACCCTATTGTCGAGAATCCCTATTGATATTTCTTTGTCTCATTCTCTGTGTTATTCATTGCCCACTTTAGAGGCAGACATAAAAAAGACAAAACACTAGCATTGAAAGAAACACACAAAGTGAAGGATATTATTGAATGTATCTTCATTCATCTTCCGAGAGACGGCAGAGATTATTATAACAATTGTTGACTTGTATATGTTGATTAATTTCTGTTGCTTATGATTCATCATTTCATAGGATGAAAATAGATCCTAAGGATGAGTCCAGCAAAGTAGATGCAGTAAAGTGAAGCAATCTACAGTTGTTTATTAACATGTCTTTAAGTTTGTCATAGATTGTTTCTACACACAAGTTATTACTCTGATTAAAACTCAGTTGTGAACTGGTTATGGCAAACAACAAAGATTTTAATTTCCATTTATGTCTCTTCAAAGCAAGATTATCTGTAAACTTTAATTGTAACTAGTCATTCTTTCTTTTCTCTTCCAAAATGAGTTTATGGTTTCCTATTGTAGTCCTTTCACCTTATACTTGAACACCCCTTATTTTAATATTAATTTACCTTTATTGGATGTTGCTAGTTCTGGAAGTAACTTGGGTCCAAAAGAATAATGCTTTTCAAGCAGAAGTCTTCTGTTTGACATTTGTTTTTCAAACTTTTTTAGATTTATGTTTGTTCCTTTCTAACCTATCTCATATCGTAGATTTATCCATGCTTCACAGAATTACAATTCTCTTAGTTATGATGACAAGATCTCGGATGGTTTTTATGAACTCTATGGAATTTCGGCCGAGACTGCATCAGAAAGAATGCCTTCCCTCATTGATCTTCAAGGAACACCAGTCTCTGACTGGGCAAGCTGGGAGGCTGTACTGGTCAACAGGGCTGCTGATGCTAATTTATTGAAACTTGAACAGAAGGCATTCGAAATGACTGTCAAAGTAAGAGCCGAATCTTTAGTTACTATTGACAGTGATCTGGTGCATAGGCTTGCAGTTTTAGTTTCTGATTACATGGGTGGAGCAGTTGGAGATCCTGATAATATGACAGAGGCGTGGCGAAGCCTTAGCTACAGTTTAAAAGCCACTCTTGGTAGCATGGTTTTGCCGCTTGGTTCTCTTACAATAGGATTGGCTCGTCATCGTGCTTTGATGTTCAAGGTGCGTGCTGAATTTTCCATTTGTAACATAAAAAGGTACTATTTGCACTATTGTTTACTTTCTGTACCGAAATGACTAATTGTTGGACTGGTCACTGATCATTCTACAACTAGTTTCAGAATGAAGATGCATCCATTCTTGGGTCTCTTCCAATAGCTTAAGCTTTTAAGTTGAATACGGTTTATTAACATGATATCAGAGCCATGTGTGATCAAGAGGTTAAGCTTTTGAATTGAATGGCTTCTTGATGTCATAGTTATCAATTTGTTTGTCTATAAGATGACAGGTTCTCCAGTACCTCGGATATGCTATTGTCATGTTATGCAGAGCAGGGAGCATGAGAAAAAAAGGATAAGAGATCGCACCAATATCTGATGTGATTTTTGTGTGCATGATAATGTGATCATCTATTTACTGCCGGACTAGAAAATGAGCTAGTTTTATTGGTATTCCAATTTGATTAAATTTTTTGCACATCCATAACCCTATCTTGAATCAAGTGTCATTACTTACTAGAAAATAACGAGACACTCTATTGGGAAAGTGATAGTTCAATTGACCATTCTGCTATAAATCTAATTTCTAACGAAATTGAAGCTCAAGATTTCCTATTGTAGAAAAATTTCACCACGAACTTTGTTGCACTAAGTAATGACTCCCTTTACTCTTCTACTTGCATAAACCTGGTTATTTTGTTGGCGGCTTTGCTAAATGAAAAAACTAAATGAAAACGCCAGCATCACAGCCCATTTTACTTACTTCTGATGTTGACAAAATCCTCTTGAAATTCTAACTCGAGTAAGTGGCCTAGGCTTAATGATACACAACACATCTCAAAGCTTCAAAAACTCATGTGTGGTAATACCATTGCTAACTAATCAAGTTGCAACTAGTTTCACTAGAAATGAAACAACGCTGAACTCGTTTCCTAATGTTGGATTGATGGCTTGTGAAGCAGGCCAACCTTTTTTTTCCTTAGGAAACAAAAATCTGCAAAATTTTCATCTTGAATCTCATTCGTTTAAGAGAGAGCTATAAAATACGAGATGTTCCTTTTATTTCTTGAATGGAAAAATCTACAATTTTGTACTTAATGTGGTAAAAAATTTCTTCCCCATGTCAATACTTGGCAAGTTTGTTTATTTTCATGGGCAATTATTCAAACCAATCTTTATGGATGATTGCTATTATTGCTATTGTTGGCCTTGGAAGTTGATGAATATCCTTGAACAGCCTAGAATGGTTTAGGAGAACCAAACAAACCCACAAGCAATTAGCTATAGAAAACGACAATAATCGTTACTTTCCCACCCCCTCTTACATATACCAAAAATTGTAACAAACTAGGAATATTCCCAAATAACAGAATGGCTCTTATTTAGCCACCTGTCCGCTGGTCCCAAGAAGTTTATTCTTCCTTTTATGTTGGAATTCCAGGCCGTACCTTCTAGACGGATTTGGTTTTTCATCAGAAGTTGGTATAGACACAACATATACAGCAATAATTAACATATTTTTCAACTTTTCTATATCTTTTTTTCTCTCATGGAATTCAAACAGCTTGTTCGCCTTGTTCAGATTATCTTCAGCATTCCAATGTCCTAATAGCATAAACTATCTTTCTGATGTGGCTTTTGTAGGGATTGACTATTATGAAGTCTTCTTGACTCTTGTACATGGACATATGTATGTAGGTTTTGGCAGATACTGTGGGTATTCCATGCCGATTGGTGAAAGGACATCAATACACTGGTGCTGATGATGTGGCTATGAACTTTGTTAAAATTGGGGATGGAAGGTATTCGTGATATTATGATGACATATATTATTCATTTATTTTGGCTAAACGTTGGGTTTATTTGGGATGAACTTCATTGACCGCAAAAATTAATCATTATGTTAATGAGTACGATGCTTATAGCTTATTGTTTGTTTGAGAGTGAAATAAACCAAGATCCTCTATAATTTGGGGTTTCTTCAAAATCTTCTTTTTGGTGTGAATTTCACTTTGAAGATCCTAGTAGCTAAACAGTTACAAAATAATCTGATTTTTAGTATTTCATTTATAATTAAAACTTTCTTCTCATTAGTTTTGCTGAACAAAGTCGACTGCTAGTAACATGCTATTTTGAATTACGACATCTTAGATATATAATTTAAGACCACGTTAAAATACTGGAAAATGGATCAATTTTACTAATTGTTAAAGCATAAGAAAATGTGGAGCTCAATTAACTTTTTTTTGAAAACCAAATCTCGGAGGATTTCGTGTGTGTAACCCTAAATTGTAGCTGTAGTTTTAAAATGAACAGGAAAATTGCCTTGTATAGGTAAAAACATTTACTTAAAAATCGTTTGCTTATGTTGGGCCTACACATTTTGGTTACTATAGTTTTCTTAGAGCATTTGTAGCCTCTTGGATATATGATATTTCATTGGAATATCAGAATGCAGTTTAAGGTATGATAATCTGAATTTCAGGGAATACATAGTTGATCTAATGGCAGATCCTGGAACTCTTATTCCTTCAGATGCAGCTGGTTCACATATCGAGTATGAGGAATCTTATTGCTCTGCTAGTCCTTTTTCTAGAGAAGTTGATTCCTCTCACATAACTTCTTTTAGCAGTGGAATAGGGAGTTACTCTGAGGAGCATTCAGATGCATCTGAAAAGAAATCAAGATCTAGGATAATTCCTGCTGGTATAAACCGGTCTGATGGATACACAGGTTTTAGAAGGCCAGCTAAAGATGAAGAAGAATCCAAGATGGTGTCCAATGATTTCAGAAAATCATCCAGTGTAGAGAAGGCTTTGCTGAGGGAGGTTCCTGGCAGGCCAAGTTATCCTTACTCGCACGGACGATCACCTTCTTGGACTGAAGGTGTGAACTCCCCTGCTGTGCATAGGATGAAAGCCAAAAATGTGTCACAATATGTATTTGATGCTGCTAAAGATAATCCCCAACTAGCACAGAAACTTCATGATGTATTGCTAGAAAGTGGGGTTGTTGCTCCAGCGAACCTGTTCAGGGATGTTTATCCAAAACAGTTGATTTTATCAAATAGTGAGGCCAAACCTCCAGTTGAAGTTATGGACCACAAACCTAAGATAAATGAAACTCAAGATCTCATAAAAGATCAAGATGATCTTGGCCATGCTCGTTGTTTACCTCCTCTGCCACCTCAAAGAGTGCTGTCCAAAATAATCCATTCTTCCAGCCAGTCTGAGCAACTTAAACCCGTGGAAGTCCTTGGTCTTGCGCCTCCCTTAGAATTAAGGGAGTTTGCAGGATTACCTTTATCATTGCAACCTGAAGCTACTCCTGTGCAATATGCTAGAAATGTTCCTGTAGCTGCAGCAGCAGCTGCTGCTGCAGCTGTTGTAGCATCTTCTATGGTTGTTGCTGCAGCAAAGTCGAGCAGTGACACGAATCTTGAACTACCAGTGGCAGCTGCTGCTACTGCTACTGCTGCAGCTGTAGTGGCAACGACAGCAGCTGTGAGTAAACAATATGAGCAGGGAGCGAGAAGCGATGGAGATGTAGATAGTGGTCAATATGAGCCACGTGGCAGTGGGGACAGGGGTAGTGGAGGTCGTGGTAGTGGGGACAGGGGTAGTGGTGGCCAAGGTAGTGGCAGCCGCGAACGTGATGCTTCTGGGGTAACCTTTGAAGGCGAGAGAATATCTGATAGATCTGTGGGTAATGAAAGCTCCAAATCTGAAGTTGCAATGGAAGATGTGGGTGAGTTTGAGATTCAGTGGGAGGAAATTACACTGGGTGAACGTATTGGACTTGGTAGTGGCCTTTTCATATTTCATAAATTTCGCTTCATGTCAAGTTGTAAATCTCAATGCAGTGGGTACCCTTATTCAACAGCTAACTTAGAGTTTCAATATGCCCTTTCATTTGCAGGATCTTATGGAGAGGTATATCGTGGAGACTGGCATGGAACTGTGAGTATTCTTGTAACCTTGAAGTTTGGCTTGGCTGGTCAACAGTTCATGTCTGCACTAACAAAATGTCAGCAGTTCTAATATAGCAATAGTACATGAAGAAAGAGATCGTTTATTCTGAATAAGACTCCCTCGCGTCCATTTATCATGGACTTGAGGGGACTGGTTGTCAACCAGCCACTATGCCGTTCCTTAACTCCAAAATGCTAAAGCTGCTCTAGTTGCCGTAAATGCAAGGATTAGAAATTTTAAGAAACCATTGAGCTCAAGAATTTAAATTGTTCATGAATAAATATATATTTTTCAATCAAAGGCCCCCACAAGAAGTGTGAACAAATTACAGATCCATATAGAAGAGGTAAAGTGGCTTGTACTCTAGAACTTTCATTGATGGAGGTTCTAATATGGTGTTAAGAAAACTGTTCAACCTAGAAGTTTAATTTGTTGGGTGAGGCTTAGGAATGGATGAAATATCCATCTTACAAGAATAGTCATGGATCAGTATGATTTGTATGTTTTACATATTATATAGTAGTACTCTTCCTTTTGAACCCTTTGATTCTGTATTCAATTTTCGGACAGAAAAAATTTCATATGGATTTAACTTCTTAATCTGTCAAGAGATGGAAGGAGACAAATAAATAACCTTCATATATTATATATGTAATTAACTCTAAATGTTTTTTGTAATTAGGAAGTTGCAGTTAAGAGGTTCTTAGACCAAGACATCATGAGTGACTCACTTGAAGAATTCAAAACTGAGGTACAGCTTTCTCTCCTTGCTTTGCCTATCATAGCAATATCTTAGTGTTTCTCAAAGGAAAAACTTGGATGGATATTTCTGTAACATTTATTTGATGAAGTTGCCTCGTCCTTACTGAGATTTATTAACATAAATAGTGCAAATCTCGAGGGCCTTTCATTTCTTTTATCTCTAAAATATGTGTAGTGGGGCACCCTAGATATTTATCCTATTATTGACTTGGTTCAGCAGTTCTGTCTATGCATCTTACTGCTATGTTGAAATGCTTTAGTTAATTTAAGACATGAGAAGTTTACAATATATATACTTGTATATTTGATCTTTTACGGCTCCAAATTCAGCCAAACAAAGTCTTTGTTCTGAGCCACTAGTGCTCTAATCCTTGGTCAAAGTCTAATATTTTTGAGATCTTATGTAACCTCTATGTGCTAGGCAGACATCAAATTGCTAATCATTCCAATGGTTTGCTGATCTGAAATAAATTTGGCACATATTAATGTGAACTTCAACTAGTCAAAAACTTTTTGCTAAATTGCTTATGATTTAAATTGCAAGGTCCGAATCATGAAAAGAGTAAGGCATCCCAATGTGGTTCTCTTCATGGGAGCAGTAACTCGTGCGCCAAATCTTTCGATTGTGACAGAATTTCTTCCTAGGTATGCTTTCTCTCTTCAACTTTGTTCTTTCTGATGCTATCACAGTGTTTTCTGAAAGTCAAAAGAATTCTGACTGACATTTTCTACTTTTAGGAGGAATAGTATGATTTCTAACTACAGTAATGGCAGTATCATATCATGACATTTGCATTTTCAGAGGTAGTTTGTACAGATTACTTCACCGGCCTAATAACCAATTAGATGAGCGGAGGCGTTTGAGGATGGCCCTTGATGCTGTATGAATTTCTCCTGATCTACTCATCTTCAATGTCAATTGATATAGACCATTATTTTATATATTCATTTGGATATTCTGTTCTCTACTTGACTGAAATTTCAGGCTCGGGGAATGAATTATTTGCACACATGCTCTCCGACAATAGTACATCGTGATTTGAAGTCCCCAAATCTTCTAGTTGATAGAAACTGGGTTGTGAAGGTTGCTTATCTATCTTTACTTCAGCAGTGTTGAACACATCTTGACATTCTCATAGTCTGTGTAGACTAATGCAGTATCACATGGAATTTTGTTCTTCTTAGGTATGTGATTTTGGGTTATCACGGATGAAGCACAGCACATTTCTCTCTTCACGATCAACTGCAGGGACGGTAAGCTACTCTGAAAAGCACAGCATACTTCTATCTTACCTTAGTTTCTTCTGAATTGATTATTATTTATTCATGGTTTTGATTTCTTTATAAGATATCACAATTTGGTTTTAATTTGGAATTGAGCATCATTAAATGTGTCATAACATGTTCCGGATGCTATTTCACTTCCCGAACTTAATCTTCTAATGAAACAATTGAATTGAAAAACTTTGCACTGCTCAATGTAGTACAGAACTTGTTTTGAAAAGTGACTTGCATGAATACTAATCTGTTTGTGATAATGAAATCATGAGATACATAACCTTTAGTATTGGTAGATTGTTTCTTGATACATAACATTTTCCACCTGGCTCGAGTTGTTTCTTGACAGTGTTGATAATTCGATAAAAGCACTCTTTAACTTCTTTTTTTTCCATTTAACCATTGTACGTTGTTCTGTTTACATGTTTATACATTCATGATCGCTGTATTCCTGATGCATTTGCAAGCTCAAATAATTTATAGCACGCTCTAACATATAACAGATAGCACCAATGAAATCTTTCTACTGATGCACAATTATCTCCTCTTAGGACAAGCGAAATTCTTTATGATTTTTTAGTATAAGCTTATAGAAGGCTGATCGTATTTATCTATTTGCAGTCTTCCTGTTGGATTGCTTATGTTTGAGCTTTATTCTTTGCATGTTTCAGTATCGGATATGCTTTGCAGAGTTCAGCTTCTTTTTTATTTGGTCTGTTATTTTAGCTGTAATAATATAGTAAATTTCATGGCAAGCAGCAACCTTTAAATTTGTAAAGAAGCTATTTGTTTTAGTTTCCCCTGACATGACGAAACCTAAATCTCTTAAGGTCTCATCTTGTATGCTTGCTTGGTTATAGACAAGAGTCCCAAGCACTAAATTAAGTTTTGGTTTTATTGCTTTTAAGGCTGAATGGATGGCTCCAGAAGTGCTGCGAAATGAACCTTCAAATGAGAAGTATGCACTTTTATCCAAAAAAAATGTTGCATTTGGTTGGGATTAGTTTATAGTTCTGTCAAAGTTGTGTAAATGAATGATCATCTTGCAGGTGTGATGTATATAGTTTTGGGGTTATACTCTGGGAGCTCACTACATTGCAACAGCCGTGGGAAGGAATGAATCCAATGCAAGTTGTTGGTGCTGTTGGATTTCAACATCGTCGTCTTGATATTCCGGATGATATGGATCCTGCAATTGCTGATATTATTAGGAAATGCTGGCAAACGTGAGTGTTTTGGTTGCTTTCTGTGCTAACTATTCTCAAGATAACAGATTTTGTTTTTGAGATTCCGACAATTTGGACTAACCTCCAAGGAAAAACTCTTGCTTCTTTTAAAAATTATATCCATTGCAGTTGAACCTTTCTAAAAACCAATGACGAGAATCTCAGTTCCTCTAAGCCGAAAGGACTGAATTCCCATTTATGAAGTTGCAATTTCTTTTCTCATTTTCAGTTTTTGTCAAATCTTTTTACTCATCTCTGTATCATACAACTTGTTTCCCTTTTCATTTTGGTTTCAGAGACTTTCTGCATTTGAGCTTAATATGCTTATGTGCAGTCATTTAACCAAAATATATTTGTGCTATAGTTCAATTTGTTAGATTTATTTTGTCTCTGAGTTTTGTCTGTTTTAACTTTGATGATGGGCTGCATAGGTTTGCGTTGTATAACAACTTGTGCCACTATAATGGGTGGTAGGTTGTATGCTCTTTAATTTGTCTTCTGTAACTCCCAAAGAATTTACCAAATTCATTTTTGATCAAAAATGATATATATCCACAAAATGAAGAGCACCAGTACTAGTTACGAGCTAAAGGCTGTAAAACATGTTCCAACAAAGGAATTTTGATATGTATTATACAAACTGCCTGTGGTTGTATGTTTCTTTACTGCTGCTGATATGATATATTTGTACTTTGTTGAAGAGTATGTATTGTTTAGTCAGAGCTAAATTGACACTGGATTAATGACTGATGTTTCAAATTATAGGGATCCAAAATTGAGACCAACATTTGGGGAAATCATGGCAGCTTTAAAACCATTGCAGAAACCCATTGTTGGTCCACAAGTGGCTAGAAGAACTTTGCAAGAGAGGGGTCAGCGATCGCAGGAAGTAGAAGAATAGGCATGCTAAATATAGGAACTTACGGATGCAGTTTACTGGATTGCCAGAACATGGTGACAAGAGTAAATGAGGTTGGTTAAGGATAAATGGCTCACCAACATATTGAGACGATTGTGATTCTTTTTTGTTTTTCTTTTTTGGGTTATATTCTTGTGAAGCAAATCTCAGGAGGGTTGTAAAAAATTGTTTTTTTGTAAAATATTTCATTTCAAGTTGTAATCAATGTGTTGAGTTTTTGGATGCCATTAAATTACTCAACTGAAGAAGATGAAAATCATTTTGCCCCCTATAAAGAGATTTATATTCAGCACTAAGCATAGCATGCATTGCCTAATGTTTTTGCATTGCAGCTTTTTATCTTTATCGTTGAAATTGTTGATCAAGTGCAATCAAGTTTTGCTGAAGAGAAAATCAAGTAAATATTTAATTGATGTTTGCTAATTTGTTGAGAGGATTCCGTGAAGCTCCCTTTCATTGGTAACAGTATTTCGCATATTCCTGTCTCTTTCAGGATTTAACTTGAACGAACCAGAAGGCACTCTTACCTCTGATGCCGTAAACATGAATCGTAAGCTATCATGTTGTTGGTACCAATATCCTATTACAGCAATGTAATGTGTTGCGCGCAATACATATCCTTGACATAGTGATAGAATTATGCAGTATCTATATTAGCTTGAATAAAGAACAGTTGTTCCAGTTCAGGTTCATTTCCAAGCAAAAAAGGATAAGGTAGGGACCAATTACTAAATCCTCCACCATATCCTAGACAAGATAGTATCTTGGTAGCCTGAAAATGGCAACTTTCTTTTCATCTTCACCTTTTCTGGTCCGACTAGACAATAACCGATCACTTCTCTTCATCATCGCATCCTCCTCCTCCTCCTAAATGGCCATCGCAGCCACAATCATCAACACCTTCTACTCCACTGTTGACAACAAATTCATCTTCCGAGAAGCAGCCAGCAACTGTCACTGTTAAAATGCAACAACAAAGGCCAACAACTTCCAGCATCAATGTAGAGACCACTGAATGGATTGCCTCCAACTTAACAAGGCACTTCGGGCTCGGTGCTGGCGTTGTATGGGCTGCTTTTCTTGTATTTGGTGTGATCTCAGAGCAGTTTAAGACCCAAGAAGCAGCAAACACAAGGTTTTTAGTTCACCTTTGTCTGCATTTAACCGATATTCTTGTGTTTAATGCACGTGTCTGTAGTATGTGATCCTCTATGACTTCGTTGCATAAACTTAAAAAGAGTAGTAAAATTTCATGGTGGTAATAATTGTGGAATCTATTAGCTGAAACTCGAGCTCCATCGGTAATAATTCCCTTCCCTGAAGGCATGCGCTTGGCTTCCAGTCCAGTATAAGATTGCAAGTGTGGAAGATGGGTGTAATTATGTCCTGTTTGAGGAACATGCATGTTACTGAGCATGTTAAAATCTAAACTTCCCCACGATTAACTCTTAAGCTACATGAACTTATGCACGAGACTATAAAGAATGTAAAGCTCTAGTCCTTCTAAATTGTTAATCCAGTTACTGATATAGACTTACAAAAATTAAAATTGGAAATTTGGTTAGTACAAGGATTCTGAAATTTTCTGAGCGATGAGAGCGACAAGAGCGCAGTCCTGAGATCCGTAACTTGCTCGACCGCCGGTGGCCTTGCTTCTTCTTCTTCCATGGCCTCTACTTCTTCTTCTTCTCCTTCTCGGGTGCCTCTAGCCCTCGTCTCCTCCCCGGCACCCAGACCTTCCCATTTGCTCCATTCCACTAACCTTAACCTCACCCAAAATACAAACCCAAACCTTCAAAACCCCTCCCCCTCTTCAAAGATCCCGATAACCATGGCTGTTAACTAAAAGCAGTCGCCACTGCCCTCTTCGACAACACCTTTGGCTATCCAATCGATGGAACCTTCCTCAATCCCTCAAGAACTCGATTGCTCAAAAACTTCAGGGAAGCCACTTCCACCCAGAACATGGAAATCTGTAGTATCTGGTTTGGTGTAGCAGTCCATGGATGCTAAGGCTTTGGCCTACTATCCTCCAGAGATTAAGGATGATAAGATATTTGTCGTCCCTCCACCGGAGCTAGCGAAGAGAGGAGCAGCCCAATTCCGAAATGCATTGATTGGTTTCTTCATTGGTAAGCGTCCAGCATACCCTGTAGCTCAAAGAGCTTTATCAAGAACATGGCTAGCTTTTGGTTTAACTGATATATTGATTACTAGCTCAAATAAATTCCTGTTTAAATTTAATTACGAAGAGGGAATGAATTCGGCATTAAAGAAGGGCCTTGGCATATTCAAAAGAAACCTTTATTCTTAAGGAAGTGGAGTCTGAATGCTGGTGAACAGGATTTAAACCTTTATTCCTGGTGAACAGGAAGAAATTAGATATGGCCCGATGATAATTTGCATTTTTGTCGAATTAATTCTTTGTGTTTTTATGTTCTTTTGTTATATTTTTGTGATGTTCTGCTTGTGTTTTCATGGTAATTTATGTTTTTGCATTTTCTAGGTGACGAAATACAAAGCGGCGCAATTTGGAGTGAAATTGACAAAAAGGAGACTAGAGAGCAAATTAAATTTGCAAAGCATAGAAGGGGATTCAATTGCTAAGGTTCAACGCAACATCAGATGCACATAGCAGACGAGAAAACAAGAGAAGCAAATTAGAAATAAATCAAGGAGAAGGCCCAACGTTGATGCTGGAAAATAACATAAAGAGACAACAATTAAAAGGTGGGCTGGTGGCTTTTAGATTTTAATATTCAAACATGAGAGGGGCCCACGTGAAAAGAAAGAAACCTAGGCTAAGGAAGTGGGCGTCGACGGCAACAAGGGAAAACAAGCTATGGAACTTTGCAACAAAAGGAAGGCTTTTAAGTGGGTTTTAATTGTCTGGTGGGGCCCACGTCAATTAAGAGGCTAAATAACCTAGGGGCGTGCGCAGAAGAGAGGAACACTGAACGAAAAACACAACAACATAGACCTAGGGTGTTGACGGCAACTTAGTGGAAGAGGGATATATTATTATAGAAAAAGAGAGCTTTGGAGACACACAGAGGGACGGCAACTTACTTGGCAGGAGAGAATTAGCAGGAGAGAATTAACAGGAGAGAAAAGTCAGAGAAGGTGGGCGCTGGCAGAGGGCATCAACTTTAAAAAGGGGATATCGATTTTTATTGGAAAATCAACAAACAACACGGCAGCTACTGGACGATACTGGAGAGGCGATTGCGGCAGTAACTTGATTTGAGGAACAGCAACAGAGCACGACAGATTACGGCAGCGACAGTGGGCATTGTTTGAGAAACAACGTTTCGGTGAAGGTTTAATTTTTATTTTAATTGTTAATTTCAGTTTTAATTGATAGAGGCTAGTATTATTTGTAGCTAGTTTTTAATCTAGTCAGGGTACCTTACGTTTGATGCATGTAGTTTGTGAGACTCCTTGGGTTTAATTGTTTTCGT